>JAECXO010000305.1:0-500098 GCA_018152825.1 Scaptomyza hsui
GGCGCCGGCTTTGTTTAAGTTGTCATATTGTTGTTGTATATATATATTTAATATATGTATGAATATATTACAAACATGCCAAGTTATACTCCTTTTGTGTGAAGCATTCACAGCTCCTCACAATTCGTTGGAGCCAGAAACGAGCTTTCAGAGCGAGACAGCCTGCGAATTCGCCGCGACTCAGGTCCGGCCGCGGAGTCTCTACTGTATGTACTTTCGGGCGCTGGCTTTGTTTAAGTTGACAACAAACATATATATATTAAATATATGTATGAATATATTACAAACATGCCAAGTTATACTCCTTTTGTGTGAAGCATTCACAGCTCCACACACTTCGTTGGAGCCAGAAACGAGCTGTTGGAGTTGAAGAAGCTTCTCCTAAGCGAGTCGCATCGGGATTCCGTGCAACAATTTTTTTTATCGGACAACATAGATTGGCGCTTTATTCTTCCTCTCTCGCCTCACTTTGGTGGACTTTGGGAGGCCACAGTTAAGACTGCAAAACATCACCTTTATCGATCTCTTGGCCGGACCATACTAAAGACTCTCGTATATCAAGTATAGGCAATCATTACATCTCGACCATTAGTTCCGTTAACAGAGAATCCCGAGGACCTGGACGTGCTTAAACCAGCACACTTTCTACTTGGTGGGCCGCCAATAACTATAATTAAGCCGGATTTATCGAAGATCAATTTCGATCATTTGAATGGTTGGCAACAAGTTTCTCGTATGCAACAGGCTTTTTGGTCTCGATGGCGAGAATAATATTTAACCCTGCTTCAGCAGCGGACAAAATGAAGGACGCGCACTGAACCACCTTGCGTCGGCGACTTGGTTCTCGTCAAAGATGAGAATCTTCCACCCATGCACTGGCCGCTTGCCCGGATTCTTCAGCTGATCCCTGGAAATGATGGTGTCTCAAGAGTCGCAGAGCTTAAAACCGCTACTGGACAGGTTCGAAGGGCAATAGCGAAATTTTGTCTGCTGCCCTTAAAGGACTCTGTTGAAAGCGTGCTTTCAATAACCTATTTTTAAAAAACTATAACATTTTTGTATTATATTTGCCTTATGCAGCACACTGTGCACTAACCTAAGCATAGAATATCTTCCGTTATATTTATCAAGTGTGCTATGCACCTTTATCCGTAATGCAGCGACGCGTATTGTGCGTTGCCGCTTGCTCTTTTTCATTTTAGTTGCTTAACATATTCGGTGTGAGCAGTTAGATCTTTATATGTGCGGACTATTCGGTCTTCAACAAAACACAACTGTCTTAAATAAAATATAGTTTCTTAATTAGCAATTCAGTGTCTCGAATTTCATTTCGGAAAACAATAGCGTTACAAAATATTAGCGCTCTAAACACTCAGATTAAGCTTAAAATTTCAAGTCAAGGTCTAAAATCTAAAAACGGAGATGGGTAGATAGCGAAAATTGATATAAATTAAAGCATTAGAGTTAGTGGTTAGAATTACAAATGCAGTCGTTGATGTAAAACTCTAATTTGCCGGGGAGGGATTTCGTCAGGGAATAGCTAAGTGCTAAGGCTTTCGCCTAGTTAAAGAGACGTCCCAGGTTCAACGCCTGTCCCAGACTATATCTACGATCAGTTTGAGTTTAATAATTCTAAACAGAAAGGTCACTGATGAGAATGTTTGGCAACATTCGAAATAGCTCTATTGTTTCGAGTCACCCCCTTGATACTGACTTCGAGCCCGCTAATGCACTCTTTACAAAATATACGTCACTAGAAAAACTCTTCATTAATTAAATATATATATATATTTCTGTATTTATTTAACTTGGCTGCACGAAACGTAAACACTCACACACACCACTTCGACGGCAGGCCATGTGTAGGAATATGTACACGTACAGTTTTTCAGGCCCCGCTTAACTTCCTGCAAATATGTACACATATGAAAAAAAATTTTGTATGCACACACACACAGACAAAATTTCTAAAAAGCGTTACTTTTTATAGGATCTTTCCTCTGCACAGTTATTCTCAGTAAACAGTGACGGACGCTCAGTGTATTTTCCTACAAGAAATTATGGCCCAATTTCTCAATGTCCGGTTAGTCAAACTATTTTCAGTTTAGTCGAATTTGAGTTTCTCAATGTTCGGTTAGCACGTACGTATCCGATGCCTGGAGGTACGGTTACTACTTATAGCGTATTTCCACTGCTCCGTTTCCGTAAATTTTAACAGTAACTGACGAAAGCTGTTTCCATTGCTCTGTTACTGAACCTCCGTAAATAAATCAGCTGTTCGGTTTGTATTGCTTTGTATTTTCTGCAAAAAAAAAAAAAAAAAAAAATTAACCGAAATTGTTCATTGCAAATAAGTAACAGCGTGTTGCCAACTTTTATGGCTTATTTTTAATGCCTACAAGCGATATTGCTTCATTGCACATGCAGTACAAGTTCATTTGCGCATACGCGTGGGCGCTATTCTGAACTGCCCTAAGTGCAACAAAATTATCCGGCCACAGTTTTAAAAGCGAGGATGTTGAATTTCACCGAGTTTCGGCCAAAATTAGGTTAAGTTAGGTTTAACAACTGTTGAAAGATCAATTTAAAATGTGAAATGTTATTAGTGTTCATGTTTTAAATGTTGAATGTTATTTAGCCAAGCTTCTCAAAATCTAATTATAATTAAATTAATTTATATTAAACTTCGCTTTAAGAATTGTATGTTAAATTTTAAATGCTAAATTTTATTAATGTTAAGTTTTAAATGTTTTTAAGCTAAACAATGAAAAGCTTTAAAAAAAATGTTTTCTTAATTATATTAAATAATAATTACATAAAATTTATCGAAATTAAATTGAAATAAATAAAAAAAACAAAAAACGAATTTTTTTATCGCTAATCTTTTTTCGTTTTTAATAAGTTTTCGAACCCATTTTCGAACCAATCTCGTACCATAAATGGGTCCGTTTTCTGTCCGTTTTCATATCCATTCTCGACATTTTCTCGATAGCGAGAACGGATAGGTATGCGCACGATTACAATTTTTCGATACGAAAACGGATCCGATCGCTCACTCCCTCATGAGCCATGAATGAAAGAAAGCCAGATTGCGCATTCGTTGTGTCCAAAAAATATCTACTGCGCATCTACGTCATCATAGACAGCAGCTGTGGCGCGCAGCTTGAATTTAATGGAATTTGTGTGTAATAGGCTGACTTATTTAATTATGTGTTATATTTGTCTCATAGCGTATTTCCACTGCTCCGTTTCCATAAATTTTAACAGTAACTGAAGAAAGCTGTTTCCATTGCTCTGTTACTGAACCTCCGTAAATGAAACAGCTGTTCGGTTTGTTTTGGTTTGATTTTATTTTGCGAAAAATAGGTGATAACTTACCGAAATTTTACATTGCAAATGAGTAACAGCGTATTGCCAACTTTTATGGCTTGTTTTTAATGCCTCCAAGCGATATTGCTTGCATTGCAGACGCAGTACAAGTCAATTTGCGCTCATACGTGGAATTATTCTAAACTACCCTAAGTGCAACAAAATTATCCGCCCACAATTTTAAAAGCAATCCTTTGAGCCTTGAGTCCCAGCTCAATTGTTTTCGACGATAATCCATCAAAAAACAACATTTTTAATTATATTTTGAATATTACTATATATTGCGCCTACCTATTCACAATTTCTGCTATTCACAATCATCTGTTTTGCGACTGCTACATTAAAAGAGCCCATTAACAGCGGTGTTTTATCGAACAAGTGTTCAAATGAACCAGTTCCTCCTCAGTTGTTCTTCAGTAATATTTACGGTAAAGTTTTACTTCAGTTAATTCCTTATGGGAGAATACACGCAAACTGAACCTCCGTAACTGTAAACTAACATAACTGAGAATAACTGAGCAGTGGAAATACGCTATCAATTTGATAACGTATCTTTTGAGCCGCCAAAACAATCGATAATTGTGACAAAACATCAATGTGCAGTGCTGCCACATTTTTTTCCAGAAAAAAAAAGCTGTTTCTGGATGAAAGCAACGGCCGAAGCTTAAAAATTTCTGAATAAAGCGTAAAAAAGCTATTTTTATGGTTTAATTTTTTTTTTTTGCTTTGATTTATTTATAAGACTTTTAGCACGTCGTCTAATTCATTGCGACTAACATCTGTTTTTCAATCGTACGACATGTTTGTACCGATCATGCGAAGATAATTTAAAGCGACTTTATATTCATAGCAGCATTTGCCCAGTTTTCGCAAGCCATATCTGTGTGTTATATTAAAATAAATAATATATAAAGCGGTATCGTCCTTTCACTCACAGTAAAATATTACCTTATGCTAAGAATGCTGTTTATCGTGCTTAGGCTCATTGAGTTCCTTAACTTGGATTTTACCAAGTTAAGCTGGCTAAATATGCGCTCAACTTTCGCGTTGGACCATGGAGTCTCCTATTTTGTCGCACAAATCTTCATAAAAATGACGCG
The DNA here is from genome assembly GCA_018152825.1 of Scaptomyza hsui. NCBI lineage: Eukaryota > Metazoa > Arthropoda > Insecta > Diptera > Drosophilidae > Scaptomyza > Scaptomyza hsui. The sequence goes on from JAECXO010000305.1 coordinate 4,470, forward strand.
GCAAAACATTTTTTATAATGCTGGTGCATTTTGTGCGATGAAGCTTTATTCGCCCGGCCTTTGCACTATCAAAATGGCTGCTGCATAAGTTGCCCAAATGGTCTACTTGTGCCATAGCTGTGTGCTGTGCAATAAACAGACACAATGCTGCTTCCTGCTCCACAGTTTTTGTAGCCAAGCTACCAAAATCAATTTTATTTTTTTGCTGAAAGCCGCCCAACGCACTTGTGTGTTTTTTAGTGCTTGCATGAGCACGCAGATCGCTCAGCTTTGCAGTTATTGTAGTCTTGCAGTCGTCCGTGTCATCCCTTCGAAGCCACGCCTTCAATTCTTCGCACTTCATCCAAGCATCACGGCACTTTTGTTTGTATTCCTTTGGCATGTAAAAATTTGTCCCCAAAAAAAAATCCCACTTAAGCAGCGCACTATTTATTGTGATTGTGATGACAGTTTGCGTAAAGTAGTGGTGGTGATATTGGCAAATATCGATAAAAACGTATGATAAAGCTGCCACTCTTATATGGCGATAATACTTCAGCGAGTTTGCTATCGATATCGTCATCGACGCAATAACGCAGAATTGGTGTTCACACTGGCACAAAAGTGCGTTATGCGTTATACGTGAAGTGAGCAGCAGCTGCTTTGTTTTGATTTCGCTGATACGAAAAATATTTATTAAAATATTATTATAAAATTAATACAAGCAATTTTTTGGAATTGTTATGTGCAATGGAGCAGAATAATGCAATGTTGGCAAAATGCATGAATATGGCGGGAACGTCTGCAGCAACATTTTATTTGCTGGGTGACCCAGGACGCCGTCGTAGCATTTGGACACTTGTGGGCAATATGAATGCTAGTGCCGAAGCAGTTCGTCAAGCTTTAGCTATAGAGTTTTTAAATAATAATGAAAATTAAATAAACAATTCAAATTTAAGCCATTATTTTTAATTTTTTTATAAATCACTCCGCATGACGGGCTCTAAGAATATTTTAAACTTATTTTTGAAACTTGGCTGAATCTTCCGCCATTCGCTCCATAACCGCCAATTTGCGCTCCTCAATAGCAACTAATTTTGCGGAGCTGTCGACCCGCCGTCGCTTTGCCCCTGAACATGACGGCTCTGTCATCGAGTTTTCGCTGCTGCAAGGCTCCTCTTCAATTAACCGCGAGAAGTCTGTAAGAATTGTATTATATTAAATATATGCAATAGTTTTAGTTCAATATATTACCTAGGCTATCGGCTGTGGGATGGTAGCCCACAGTATCCGACATGTTCAGTGCACTGGCCACGCTCTCAAAATACTCCCACATTCAGCCCTATAAATACATTTATGTAAATAAGTAATTAACATAAGTTTACCAAAAAGCTGTAATTTTTAGTAAACTTGCCTGTATCTTTTCATAAGGTTTTCCACCTTGTTTTTAATTTCCATGTGCGGTGGTCCATAATCCTTCAATTGTTCCGCCATTTCCTTATAAATGTGGGAGTTTTTCCGGGCTCCCCGAACCCCATCAATGTTGTCTTCCCAAAGCTCTATAAGCGCTTTCGTGGCGGCAGTCGTCCACAAAAATCTCTTATCATAGCCTGTAATTAAGTTAAAATGTTTTAAACATACATATTATATTTTAAAAAAAACAACAATTGCTAACCAATTTGTTGCGACATGTTAACAATTAATTGCTGTTTATTTTTTTTTTCATTGTTTGCCGGCAAACCGTTTTTTGAATTAGTGGTGATAGTTGAGAACGATATACGAAAATGGGCAGTTCCTTTTGAGTCAATAGAATATATTAGTTACGTAAGCCGAATACACGCAACTGCATCCAAACTAAACTCAACTTTTTGTCACCACTAGGCCCCTATGCTATTTGTATTGGGAAAGAAGCTGCTTGTTGGCATTTAACGGTAAACGCAAAACGCAACCGTAGTGTGAACACCATATTACCCAGCGGGCAATCGGTTGCGATAATGGGTCCGTTTTCGACAATTTCTCGAACTTTTCTCTTACAAAACTGTCGAGAACGACACTCGAAGAAGTGTCGAGAAAGTATCACCTGTCGCTTAGTTTGTGGCAGCAAAACCTTCGATAGCGATAGTCGCGAACGGATCCGTTTTCGTATCGAAAAAGTGTCGAGAATGGTTGTAAAAACGGACAGAAAACGGACCCGTTTATGACACGAGAATGGTTCGTTAATGGGCTCGAGAACGTATTAAAAAAGATTACATTGGCGATACTAAAAATACCCTTTTTATTTTAAATTAATTTTAATTCATATATTAAAATTTATATAGAATTTAATTATAATAAAAATATTTTTACATTTAAACAAGATTACACTGGCGATACTAAAAATACCCTTTTTATTTTAAATTAATTTTAATTCATATTTTTAAATTTATATTTAAATTAATTATAATAAAAAATTTTTTACATTTCACATTTTTCGTCATCTAACATCCTCCAGTGAAAATTTTTTCGTGAACGCATCTGTAAAAAAAAAATAAGAATCTTATTATTTTTGAATACAATATAAATATACAATTCACTTACTCACTCTCAGACCCATAATGCTGTTTTTTAAGTCAGTGCCGCGCAAAGAGTGCTGGCTCGCCTGGTTGTCATCAAATATTTCTCGCCAGAGATGTACAATTCATTCACCTAATCAAAGAGAAAATAAAGGACACATTAAGTTATAAATGAAATATATACTTACAAAAGTTTTGAAGACCCTCATTCAGAATTTTTTTTCTCAAGCTTGTAGAAGTCTTCGAATGTTGTGAACGGGTGTTCGGGAATTAATACTCTCACTGTAGCCGTTGGTCCAAAAATCTTCCCGTTTTATATCCATGGTTATTTTTAAATAAAATTAAACAATTTATTTTAACATATATTTAAAATTTGTTTGTTGTTTGTTTACCTACTTATTTGATGGTCACAGAACTATTGTATTCATTTGAGTTCTTGCAATATAAAAAGTGTCATCATCGATAAAACGGACGCTCGCTAACAACGGAGGTGTTTGCCCGCTGGGTACGCACATTTCGTATATTGCTACACAAACTGGTATACTTCTTTTCACAGATTTATCGAAAATGGTATAGTCTTATACCATGATGCAAAGATTACAAGGTGACGCAAAGAAGTGCTCGATTTCGCATGCGCAAGAAATAGAGCGCGCAATCGATCAGCTGTAGCTCTCTCAGTACTGTGGTCATTTTATACGCTTTTCGTGCTTACATTGCTGTGGTCACTTACTTTGTTGCTTTTGGCGTGAGTGCTGTGTTTGTTGAATTTGGATCGTTTTATTCTGACAAAATAAACTGTTCTGTAAATAACTGCAACTTCCTATTCAATTCACTGGAGAAAGGGGCAAGCTTTTTTATTCATAGCTGTGCTTCATAATTAATTTACACATAAAATATAATTTCAATAAATCAACATATATAGTATGATAGGCGGCATGATGCAAGCAAGTAAAAGAAAACATTGATTTTTATAGTGTTTCATACAACTTAAAAATTTGATTTCGAAAAGCATGCACCGGACCCATAGTGCGAGACGCTAAAATGTAAACAAAGCAAACTGTGACGTCACAGTTTGCTCTGTTTTCAAAGCGTCACATAACGGACCTGCGCATTGCGCCACCTTTAGGTCTTTGCATCATGGTCTTATACCACTTTTTTTTCGAGTGGCAACCGTGCTGCTGCAAGCTTTCATTAAATTGGTGGCAGCATTAAACAAGCGAAAAAAAAGCCTAATAAATTTTTAAAAAAGCCAGAATTCCCGCTTCCCGCAATTCACAAATTTTTCCCGCAATTGGGCTTCGAAAAATGACAGATATATTGGGAAAAAAGCTAAATTGGCAGCAATGTCAATGTGTTCAAATACGCAAAACGATTAATCGATAGTACCATCGATATTTTCTCCAACTCTACCCAACACTGCTGCACGCAATATGTGGATCACCATCGATAGCCCGGTTGCTTGCTTATAAATTGTTAAATTAAGTCACATTGTATTTTTCGTGTAAAATGTAAATCTTTTGATATTTTTTCAATGCAATGCATTTTTTGTTTTACTCCGAAATGAAAAACTTTTTAGTGTAAAAGTAAGTATGTTACAACTGGGCTGCTGTTTACCAGCACTACGCTACCATTTGGCAACGCTGTGGCGTCTTCAACTTGTTAATTTTATTCCAATTTCAAGGCATACGCACAGCGCTAATAGCCAAATGGACGCTGACAAGGAGACCAGCAGCAGCATGGAAAAAGATTCTGCCAATCCACATAAGAACGCAGACCCCGATGCAAGCGGTACAAACGGTTTGCCCGACCAAGGTAACTTTATTTGATTTTTCTGTTATTTTGTTATTCGCTGTTTTTCGGCAGGGAGCGACAGCGAAATGGAGCCACAGTGGCACTGGCGGTGTCAGCCAATTGAGGCAGTTCATCGCGGATTGCATCCGTTCGAGCTGGAACACTTGGCTGCAGTGCAGCCAAGCGCTCAGCACAAGGTGCTTCACCAGCATCCGATTTGCGACCTAGCAAGCATGCCTCCACGGTCCTTTCGCGCTGCCCATCGCTGGGACGCTGAGCATGTACGTTTACCGTGTTCAGCGGAGAGCAAATATCCAGTGGAAGCCGACGACGGCTCATCAGAGGTAGAGTCCCGTTGGGGCATGATTGAGCGCGCCCTTCTCCGACCCATTAGCAATAGCAAACAGCTGCAGACGGCAATCCTCTCCTACAATACTACATACAAGAGCCAGTGGAGCTTTCGGGCGCTGCACAAACTTTTCAACGAGGAACTAGACGAGAGCGAGTCTCGAGTCTTTTTTGAGGATTTGCTGCCAAGAATCATTCGCCTAGCACTGCGCCTGCCGGAGCTAGTCGAGGCCCCCATACCGTTGCTTAAGCAGAATCAAACAACTGCTTTGACGCTGACCCAGGAGCAAATTTCTTGTTTGCTGGCCAACGCATTCCTTTGCACATATCCACGTCGTAACACACTTAAACGGAAGTCCGAGTACAGTAACTTTCCGGATATAAATTTCAACAGGTAAGCGGAACAAATTGTTTTGGTACAACTGAACCCGTTTAAAATGTGTAAAAAGAATACCAAAGCTGTGTAATTTACATGCAATATTGGCAATTTTTTCAGTTTTTGATATACAGTATTATACAAATTATACTATACAGGCGTAAAAAATAAGTTGCAAATGGCTGTTACTTGCAAACTATAAAACAGGAGTCTTTAAAACGTAGATGTGAATGCCCATTGCTCCTAGAGCTCATTTGTTTTTGTAAAGGCGAGCAGTTTGCGTATACATGAACTGCTCTTCCCATAAACCATGCGAAATACAAGAACAATTTTGCGTATTCTTTTTTGTTCGTCTCTTCGCTGCCTATGCTCTGCAGCAAGGTAACGGGGCTTTCCTTTTTTATACCCCGAAGCCATAAAATGGGTAAAAGGGGTATAATGGTTTTGTGCAAAAGTATGTAACAGGCAGAAGGAAGCATCTACGCCCCATAAAGAATATTTATTCTTCATCAGCATCAACAGCCGATATAGCCATGTCCGTCTGTCCGTCCGTCTGTATGGACGCGTCGATCTCAGAGACTACAAGAGCTAGAGACTTCAGATTTGGAATATAAGTTCTCCTATACCATAAGCAGAACAAGTTTGTTTCAAATTATCGATAACTATTCTGGTTTCCGATTTACACATGAAATCGATTACAAAAAAATCGCGAATTTGAAAAATGTAAAAATGGGGGTTGAAATAATGGGTAACGATAGAACTTTTCTAAAAATTTAATCGAAATCGGTTGAGAAACACCAGAGATATCGAAGATGAAAGTTTAGGTCACCGATGCATACAGACAATAACTATACGCTTGAAGTATAGGGTTTGGGGTATCTCCTAGTCGGGAAATTTTGACTAGAGCCTTCTTACTTGTTTGTTGTTGCGTTACGAAATTTCAAAGGATTTTTTTGCTGCTTTACAGACGAGACTGCACTAAAAAAGGAATTTGCGACAATCGGCTTACATGAGTGAAGGTCGTTATCATTACTTTTTCTTGTCATTCAATTGCATATAAAATTTTTTCAGTGATACCTGTTTTATTTTTCAAGCAACCAACAACATTTGTGCTACCGGTGTCGCCGTGTTCTTTGGTTTTCTGGGTTTTTATGCAGTATTATATGTTGATAGACAAGAAAAAAAGCTAGTTTCACTTCTTAATTGTGTTTGTTTTTAATTATATATATATTAAACTCAAATTTAAATAACTCAGTGTGACCTAGTACTTTTAAGCTATTTAAGTCAAAATGCCATATTTTTACCACAAATTAGTATACTATGGTCGCACTATAAAATCTTGTGCCCACGCTTCCAAAATATACCACAAACTCCGGCCAGGATTTTTTAATTGTGCTGGATACGGACCTTTTACTTAAATTTTAAATATATGGTTGAGATCAGCTGTTTACCGCAACGATAACTCATAAATCCTCGATAGCTATCGATTATTAGGGCTGCCCTATACCCCGATTCCACTAGAGCCAGATCCACGGATGTAATTTGAACTCGGTAGTGTAGCATTCATTCGAATTAGATTCCTATGTAGTGAATCTGAATCATATTAAATTTCGCTCAGCTGGAATCGACATCTCCCAGTTGATAAATTATTTACGGATCTTTCGTTAACACAGGAGCTTAAAAGCGCTGTAGCCAACCAACGAGAATGAAATATCCAAGAGCGGAATTCAGAGCTGCCAACTTAAGTTCACTCTCCCATGAAGAAAGATGCGCTTAGGGTCGGCAAAGTAACGAAAACAGGCAGTTCCCTTCAACGTAGAACAGCTGCTTTTATTTTGATTCTGGCTGCTATGCTGACTTTCCGCGTCGTCCCGCCATTTCTGATTTGTTTTTACCATTGTTTTGTTTTGATTATTGATAGCTGTTAGTGAATTTCGCTTTGAACTGTATGAACGCTGACATGCATACATACAAACACATCTCATAGTATGTATGCATTTGAGCACACAGCGTTTGCTTTGAAGTTTCCTGTTTTGCTTATTCTTGCGAGCTGGGTTTTGTGCAAAAGTATGTAACAGACGGAAGTAAGCATCTCCGACCCCATAAAACATATATATTCTTGATCCGCTTGTCCATTTGAATGAACACATCATCAGGATCTTGGAGACTAGTACTTAATACAAAATATTGAAAATCTGTGACACCTTATCATTCATCGAAATCGGTTGAGAAACAGCATAGATATCGAAGACTGAAGTTAAGTCACATAATTCACAAACAATTATATACGCATTAAGTATAAGTTCAGGGTATATGCTAGTCTGGAACTAGAGCTGCGTAGTTGCCACTTTTTAAACTGGCGACAGACTGACGCACAAGCTGAGGGTATGATCGCGAGCGAATACATACATAAATGCATCGAAAATAGGCAAAACACAACTAAACGCACAAATTGCACAAAGAAAAAATACCCTGTGTCCCAATATTCAGTTATAGCGTATTTCCACTGCTCAGTTATTCTCAGTTATGTTAGTTAACAGTAACTGAGGTTCAGTTTGCGTGTATTCTCCCATAAAGATTAACTGAAGTAAAACTGACCGTAAATATTTACTAAAGAGGAACTGGTTAATTTGAACACTTGTTCGATAAAACATTGCTGTTAATGGGCTCTTTTAATGTAACAGTCGCAAAACAGATGATTGTGAATAGCAGAAATTGTGAATAGGTAAGCGCAATATATAGCAATATTCAAAATATAATTAAAAATGTTGGTTTTTGATGGATTATCGTAGGAAACAATTGAACTGGGAGTCAAGGTTCAAAGGATTGCTTTTAAAATTGTGGGCGGATAATTTTGTTGCACTTAGGGTAGTTTAGAATAATTCCACGTATATGCGCAAATTGACTTGTACTGCGTCTGCAATGCAAGCAGTATCGCTTGTAGGCATTAAAAACAAGCCATAAAAGTTGGCAATACGCTGTTACTTATTTGCAATGTAAAATTTCGGTAAGCTATTACCTATTTTTCGCAAAAAAATCAAACCAAAACAAACCGAACAGCTGATTCATTTACGGAGGTTCAGTAACAGAGCAATAGAAACAGCTTTCGTCAGTTACTGTTAAAATTTACGGAAACGGTGCAGTGGAAATACGCTATTATAGTCCATGAAATCATATATATATAGTCTCCAACTATTTATTCTCAAGATATGGACAATTTATTATATGTGTGTTTGTAATTAAAGCTATATAGCTTGCGTTAAGTTATTTATTAACGAAAAGTTAACTTTAGTCTATACTACCCTCCTGTGTTACGCAGCAGCAAGCGGATTGAAGATATAGGCAAAGCGCAAAAAGACAAGTACAGACACATGCGCTAGTGTTGTGGCTGAGACGCACAAACTGCGCAGGCCTTTAATACCCTTTATCGAAATATTCACTGCTAGTTAATATAATTACTAACACATAAATGTAGTACTACGACAACTAATATTAAGTATTTGTTTACAAAATACCTTTTAATTAGTGTTAATTTTAGTTTTGAATTAAGTCATGTAAAATGCCCTTCCATATTTCCAAAATACTAGTAGGCATAAGATATGGAAATCATATTTAAGGTTCTTGCATTTATCTAATCAAAATCGCAAAGTCCATATGAAGTGTAAGCTACCCTCCCATCTAGGGCAGCAGCAAGCAGATTGAAGCAAATCTCTTAAATTGCCAAACTCAAGTTCTGCGACAACAACAAGAGATATTAAGTACGGCAACGACTAATCTTTGTCTCGCGCCTCGCACAATTTGCGATCACAACAAAATGCAAAACAATAATGGGCGAATTGGTTTTTTTATCCGCGATATCCAGTTCCGCAAGCACCAGCTGATTTTCAACGAGTGGGCAAAACAAGTTGGCGAGGCAGACAACAAAATTACTCGCCATGTGCCATCGCAACACGAAATGTTACTCTCTTAAAACTGGCAGCTCTGAATTCCGCTCTTGTATATTTCATTCTCATTGTAGCCAACAAAAATACCAAATATCTTATCGATATTTGGTTATGAACAGTGCCAAATTAAGTATAACAGAAAATCAAACAGCTGTCAGCGGCTTTTTAATTGGATTTCTGTTAAAATTTTACGCAGTTTCAGTTGCATTACCGACTTTGCTGTTATGATAAATGAAGCCTAGTGGAATCGGGGTATTACACAGCACAGGTATTTTTGGTTTACTTATATTCGTGTAATTACTCGGTTTTGCTTAAGCTATACTTGTCTCCTATGTAGAAATCACTTTTTTATAGTTATTTTAACAAATATCTTGTTTCAATAACAACAAGAAAAAACATATCTAATTCTTTGGTTAAACATGACAGCCCTACATTTTGTATAAGACTGATTCCGATTGCTTTTGCTTTGCTACCGCACGTAAATTTTAGATGTGTAACTAAACAAAAAAAAATAAATTAAAAATAATATGCCAGCAGAATATAAATTAAGTACAAAATAGTTTAAGAGCTTAAAAACACAATTTAGTTGTTTTATAAGCACAACCGTTTTCATTTCGAGTACTAGTTGTCACTCGTTTTCAAAACGATCCATTTTTACTCGGAATCGAAATGTAGGAATGCAAAACGTTCGGAATCGAATCGATTCAGAGCAATTTACTCGGAATCGAAAAGTAGCCTTATTATATGAAAGAATCATCTTAAAAAAAATATATTGTTTCAATGACTTTTTTTTTCAAGAGAGCCCGAGTAGAAATACCCTGACCCCAGTTGCATTAAATATATTAAATTTATAAAAGACTTTGGTTTTGGTTATTATGTATCAATTTGTTTTCTTAAATTTTTGCATGTCTTGGTTACCTTCTAATGTTAATAAATAATAGCTACGTTTATTTAACATTCAGAACATTTTATTTATTTACATATGTCTATGCATGCATTAACTCTAATCTTAGAAAATACGTACAAATTTAATTTTCACCGTCCTGAATACTTAGAGAAATTCCATTGTGGTACCTGTAAACGGTCTCATAGGTCGTGGCACTAATTTCCTCAGTTGAAATATTTGAAAAGGCCCAATCAACGTGAGAGTTGCAAATGGTAGTGGATGTTTTCAAATCAAGCAAGCACCTAAATCCTTTCCTGAGAAGTTCGTTATAAATATGTCAACATCTGTCGAATTTACTCAAGCATAAATTAAAATCACCCAATATTATACAATTGTTACTTAAAAACGTATACTGCCGAAATAAATCTTAAAATTCAGTTTTAAATGTTGGCAAAGGATAGGTCAGACTTTTATAAATAACAACAAACCCAATAGATTTATATTGGAAAATACCATACTCGAAAACGGCTGACCTAAATATTTTTCTACCGCTAAAATAATGTGAAACATTGTTAATTATTTCATTCCTTACGTAAATGACGATTCCCCTCTTAGATTGCACTGCATTAGGCACTATTTCACAATTCAGACGGACAACAATAGTAAACCCAGGAATATCGATATTTTCGTTTGCGTACGATGAGGCTTCAACCAAACAAAGAACATCTTCAATGTGGCAGTGCAGGTTTTCTGTGTTATGGAAAAGAATATTTAAGGCGGAACTGTTGACTAAATGATTGAAATGTGTTTTAAGAATCTCTTTAGTCCGCAATAAGTGCAATTTATTTTAAACTTTGTCGTCATTTTTGAGAGGTTTGGGAGATGCTTAGTCTCCAATAATAAATAAGCCCGATGCTGTTGTTGCCCTATTAAAAGCTACGTATATTGCAACACGCTGCATTCGGGAGCAAGTGTAAACCATCACTTTGGTATACGTAGCACCCTGGCTTTTATGTATAGTTATACCTTCTGCTGGTACAACTGGAAACTGCCTACGGTCAATATTAACTTGCTCGTTTCTTTTGTATTGAAAGCTTTTAACTATTTTTTGGATCGGAGTCCAAGAAGGATCTGTGCGGTGCGCATACTTTGATCGAGCAAGTACTCCTACACTTTCCTCAAACAATTTCATCTATAAAGTACTTGGAGAACTCGGAGTGGAATTATCGAAATCTATTTGCATTAAAATGCCTGTTGCCATTAACGAGCCCATCTCCAGTATCTATATTGACCGTTATCATATATTTGGCAGTGGTTTTTAAAAGAAGTGACATGTACAGCCCCTGTGTCTCGGAAGGTCTGAAGCTACGGACTGCTTCTATTATTCTGTCCCTACTCGCGGAATTTAAATGAGTAGCTTTTATGTAGTCAGTAGCGGTAGAAAAAATTGGTCAGTCGGTATAGAATTTAGTTTTGTAATATCAAATAAATCTGTTGCCGCATTTGTACTGAAAAGATTAATTAAATCATGGGGCACGTCCGATGGCTGACAAATGCGGGAGCGGATAAGGCTTATATCATCGGCTGTCATAAGACCCGAAGCCATGTTGTTCAAAGCAGAATCAAATAATAGGTCCTCCCTTTGTCGCATTATATCTGTGAGCTCAAAATACTTAAAAAGGTCCCACAGAGTTGAACCAAATATTGCACTGTAGGGATCATTTGAGTTGGATTCAAAGGTCCAACGATCACCTACTGGTGATAGCTGTCGTAAATTTCCAAAAACGATGACAGAAATACCACCAAACGGAGATGAATTTTTGAAAATTTGCTTAAGGCGGGAGTCTAACTGGGCAAACATTTTGGAACCTACCATAGATATTTCATCTATAATTATAAGTTTAAGGTCAATTATCTTTGAATGCAAAGTATTAACTAAATCATGGCTTAAGGCCCTCAAGTCTGAACCAGATTGGTTAACTGGTAGTGAAAACATGGAATGCAGTGTTGAACCACTAATTCCGAAAGCTGCTTTTCCTGTGGGTGCACATAAAAGTACTTTAACAGAAGTTGGATCTGTTCCTGGCTTTCTATTGTATATAGCGGACAATGACTGATAAATTGCTAGTATAAATCGGCTCTTTTCAACGCCAGCACCACCTCCAATAAACTCGAAAAAAACACAGATTTTATGTTAGCATTGTGCAATACGTGAGTAAAATATTGCTTCTGCTTTAAATTAAGGGACCTGACAATATCTGCTAAGCTCTCAGCGGAAATTAATGCTGGTAGCTTAATCAGTCGGACGTTATTATCCCCCGTCCATTTAACTGAGGATATATTTCATACAATCCCAAAACCCGGATATTATTGTCAACAACTTCTTCTACTGTCTCTTCGTTTTCGTCCTGTACAGTATTATTAAGTGCGTCCTGAAGTTCGTTGTCGTCCAAAGAATTGTATTTTCTACGGTTATTTTCAATTAAACCCCGATGTTCGCTACAATATAATTCGCAATCCCGATTCACAAGCTCTGAATTTTTATCCCTCCACGGTACATATAGCATAACCAGCTCCCGAAAATAATTGCTTTTGTCTGTGTTTATATTAAATCTTCTATATCGGATAATACTCTGACTTAGCCGCTGTCTAATAAACCCACTACGATCGCGAAATTCGTAAACTAATGATTGGGAAGACTGGGGTGTTTCGATATCATTTTCGTCATGAATAATAAAAGTCCTAATTCTAATATTTCTGTTGAGTCAACTGTAAGTTTTGTAATTGCGCCCTAGACTTTAGGATTTTTACCCGTTGCTCTGGCAATGAAGTATTAATAAATACTTCAGCGTTACTGCTTTTAGACAGACGCATTCCTAAACAGCAGTAAGCGGCTTCTTGGGCGGATATTACGTTTAATACTCGACCTAAGTGCTTTAATATAGCAATCATAACTGAGGTTAAGTTGATCATGGGACAAAAAATTATGGAAATCGCCAAGACGCTCTATACTTTCACGATCAAACTGAAATTCTAAAAGAGTTTGAATTTTTTCATAATTCTAGCGATGCGTTTCTACGTTTTCAGCATCGTCTTCTAACGGAAAGAGGATCTCGGTTTGGGGCATGGGAGGGTAAGGAATACTAAATCTACAAATTTATTTTCTATTTACTTCTCTACTACATGAATGCCCGTGATTGTGGGTTGAAAGGTAGCCAATTACGGGCTAGTTGTATCAGTTGTGATAAACTGATCAATAAAGGACTTTACTGGGGGTATGCTTGATTCATCATTGATGTCAAACTTGGAGGCATCTTTCAGCCAAAACATGCCATGAATATGTGGTGAGCCTCTATGCTGAACTCGACTCGCCAATAATATTTATTGACACTGTGACTAACGATTACACCGCCTTCCTTCTTAATTAGTTTTAGAAGTTGCCTTAATCGGAAATCAAAATACCTTGCACAAGTGACTGGATCGGTCCTAACAAGACGAGCTTTGTCGTTAAAATTTAAATTAGATGCTTATTCTTCGGAAATGTCTCTTTTATCCACGTTTTTAGAAAGTATAACCAATAGTTCTAGTCTCAGCTGCCGATAAAGTTATACATAAATGTCGGAAGACCAAACTGCCTAGTCATAGCCATGACCTTTTTCTTTTCTGATTTCCAATGAGCAGGCGACGTGCGAATACCATTCAAAACTCTGTATCCATCGTCGTGGCGATTTGCCGCGGAAATGCCTTGGTTGGCGCTGTGCTTGACTTTTTTAGAGTGTTTATTCAAAAATTAATAATTTGTGGTTCATCAAGAAGCGCGTCCAATTTACTGTGGCTTCCTACGGAACGAGCAGCCTTCTGTCAGCTTGGCGCGTCCTCCAGTAGGCTGGCACAGAATGGTGGCGCAACCTGCGCAGACCACAACGCCCTGAGCATGACTGAACACAACTTTGATTCTGTAGCAACCGGGGCACTTGACGTCCATGAAGTAGGAGTTGCGATGCTGCACCAAGCGTTTTAGCTTGTGCTTGCGTTTCTCCTCAGCGGGCAGAGGGTGCAGTAAATCTTTTGCTAGCGGCATGTTTTTTCTTTCACAGCTAACACGGAAAAGGAAGAACTGTTCCTAATATTAATCATTTTTAAGAAATAATTTATCAGTCCTACAACCTCTCCTATCAAAATTCCCAAGCTCAGACCTAGCAATGGTTGTTAAACTTTCTGTGCAATTTCTCTTAATGCCAGCGAATATTGTTGGGAAGGCCAACCTTCTCCAGGTGCCATAACAATTCTTGTGGCTTCTACATTTTCTCTGGGCACATTTTCTAATAAAGTTTGTTGACCCCCGGGATTAATTTCTTCTTCTTCTACATTTTCCTGAACGTAAATGGTTGGGCAGATCTTTCTATTAGCTCTGTAACTAAATCCCTATCCTCAGCTCATGCAACAAAGGAAACGGTGTTAGATGAAAATGAAGACAACCATGATTCGTTTATAACAATCTAGTGTTTTCTATAGAGTTCAGTATTGACTAAAAATCTGATTGCATCAGCTATTTTTGAGGGCCTAATGGATTCGGCCATGAAATCATGGCTATATTCCATCCTACGCTTGAGGTGTTCCTAACAACCTCGGCTTCATTGAACGCTCTTGGAAGTGACGCTACAACATTGGCAACGGGAATTGGCACATTGACCACTGCTCCTTTAATGTCGTTTTGACGGCCATATCCTAACGATTTAATAATCATAAAAGGAAGGCGTGGGGAAATTAGCCGTTCCTTAAGAGGCGTTAAGCCTTTCAAGCATTCGGGAAAATCCGGAAAATCTAAGCCATTTGTAATGGAAGCTGTTGGTTTCTTGCCTAATTTTATGCTCCTGCTGCATGTCTTGCAAAAGCTATACCTATCGTTGCAGGAAGGGATATGTGTTGGAAGACTTAAAATGTCTCTACTATCTGCCTCACTACATTTGCTTTCTACAACTTCTCTGGAAATTTTGTCCACTTCACCACCCACAAACCTTGGCAAGAAAAGCAAACCTGATCATGGCCCTGTTTTACTATTCTATTGAATGCGACAACTAAGGCATCTAAATTAATTAACGCCAAACGCCTATCTTCTGGAAAGGTATTCGCACGTTGCTCTTTGTTCTGGCTCGCATTTAAGCTATTTTCGGGATTGCTCCTATACTGACTAACTCTTTGTGACAAATTTCTTTGGGCTTGAAGAGCCGCCTCTTGCGCTAAATTTCGAGCACTTCGCCTTGCACCTGGGTTTCGTGCCTGTTCAATAATTGTACATACGGGATTGTACCTAACTTGAGCCCTCTGACTCCTATCCCGTGCACGCTCTAAAATTCTCAATTCAATGTCTGCTATTTGCTCTCTTTGTCTAGTTCTAGAGCTTGCTCGTCGAGTACCGTGTTCGAATGTGTTTTGTTGCTGTTCGTTTGCTCTATATACAGGGTCTTGTCGACGCCTCGGTCGGCGTAAAGCATTGTTTGTTTGCTCAAGCTGTCTGAGTGAAGAATCTGTCCAGCGCACTGCACGTCGTGTAGTGTCTTGTCTCTGGTCATCTGCCCGAAATTCTGGGTCTTGTCTACGTCTCGATCTGAGTAAATTATCGGTAGTTTGTTCAATCTGTCCAAATTGAGAATCTGTCCGGCGCACTGCACGTCAAGCAGTGTCTTGTCCCTGTTCATTTGCCCGAAATTCTGCGTCTTGTCTACGCTCTATTTGGGATAAACAATTACTTATTCTTTCCTGCTCAGCGTAATCAGAGTCCAGACCACCTATTCAACAGATTCCTTGTTCTATTTCTACGAGACCTATTGGCTGCTGAAACTCTGCTTACCCTAGGCATAGTTGGTCAAGTTTTGTCAAGGGTTGGTGAAAAAATAATAACTATGGTATATAATGCTGTAAAAAATAATAATGATTTATAGATCTGTAAAAAATAATAATGGATTATGAATCTGTAACAAATAATATCGATATACTATAAAGCTGCAACAAATAATAATGATATATAACTCTAAAAAAACAAAAAAATTTTAAAAAATGATATTAAGTCTTGAAAAAGACTATTAAAGATTTGAAAAAAAAAATCAAAGAAGACTTGCGTTTTTATTATAAATCCTTTTGTTGAGGGATAATTAACATGCGAACCACTTGTTAACAATTACGTAAAAACACAGTAAATTACTTAGCGCAATCATAGAAATAATCACACTAAATTTTTTACCCAACCGTACGGAACAAAAGTTTGCAGTTAACTAAATCAGCGCCTGTCATAATGGCATTTAAGAAGTCTGATTTTCAGCCTTTTTTGCATAATGCCAAGTTTTTACCTTTTTATTGAAAAACTTTCCCAAAAAAGGTTTTAAGTTAAAAACACCCCCTATGTAGTAGGCAAGTATTCCCAGGTATATTCAGGTAGATTACAAAGTGGAAGTGCTGGCGCAAGAGGTTTTTTTAGTTCATACGTATTGTGGCTAACACAGGTGCAGGTACACAGGTCGTTCAAAGCGGCCAAGTTTCTTATTCATTACCAACTTTAGATTTTAGAAGAAACCCAGGCCCGCAACATTTGCTTACCTTATTGAACAACAGATCTGCATATGGGCATTTCCACAGAAAGGTCAACCACAGCAAACAAATTTAAAGTCTCTGTAAGTTTGTTGTTTTACCATACACGTACAGGGAATCTATTAAATTTAACTAGAATTAAAAAACATTTCATTTATTTATAAAAAAATTTTGAAATATTCGAATGCAAAGTCGATAAAATGCTAAATTTCGGTTTTTTTGCTCAATTTTTTTATGATAAATGCTCGTAATGAGAGACATAGTGCATTGACATTTGGGCGGCAGAGGTAGGCGTGGCATTTAAATTTTTGATGCAAATCTTTGGTTAATGTCACCATCTATCTTCCTACAAAATTTTGTGACTCTAGCTCAAAGACTGTAAGAGATAAATTAGTTTCCGATTTGATGGAAAAAAGTGTCGCGTGCGACCTGTAGCGTGCGAACTTGTTTAAACTTAAATTAAAAAAGCTACTGAATATTTTTGAATGAAACCAAAGACAATATAAACATACAGTATTGCTTAACATTTTAAAAAAAATTCGCAATAAAATATTCTTTCAGGTTTCGCTAAAATCGATGTTTGAACTGCTCGGCTTGAAAGCGACTTCTATTTTTGTCGCGTGCGAACCTCATGGCTTTTTGTAATTATCTCGAAAACGAACTCTCGACCAATATTTTTGTACAAAAAATAAAGTGCTTATTAAAAGCTATAAGTTTCGCCTTTTGTCGAAGTAAAAATTTTGTCGGTAAATGGTTTTTTTTTCACTTTGAATGAGTACGAATGTCGCATTCGACACCATGGAAATGTCATATGTGTAATTTTGCCCACTTCGCACGCACCTAACGCTGTACTTTTCGGACACACATGGTACGTTTGCCTGCATATACAGAAAACGCTTGTGCCTCCAGCTATCTGGTTTGGCTTTTGCGATTATACTTTTTGGCATACAACAGTGTTTTTTAGCCGGTTATAGTGAAATTTTTAAAGATGATCAATGTAATGTTGAAGTATTTTAAAATTAATTCACTTTTAAAATTGTTCACGATTTTATTGTTATGTGTATATCGAAAGCAGGAAAAGTTCTCGAAAATAATGTTACAAGAGAGCTTATATTTGAAACCTAAAGTCACAAAACCATTTCATGGGCTCGGGGTATAAAAGTGCCTGCACTACTGAATACTGACTTAACTTCAATCGATTCAATTCGATATCTCCGGTGTTCTTAACCGATTTCGATGAAATTTTTAGAAAAGTTCTATCGTTACCCATTATTTTTTTGTAATCGATTACATGTCTATATCGGAGACCTGAATAGTTATCGATATTTGAAAACATACTTGTTCTGCTTATGGTATAGGAGAACTTATATTCAAAATCTGAATTCTTTACCTCTTGTAATCCCTGAGATCGACGCGTTCATACATACAGACAGACGGACATGGCTATATCGACTCGACTTCTGCCTGTTACATACTTTTGCACAAAACCATTATACTAATTTTATGGGTTAAGGGTATAAAAAGGAAGGTAAAAATATAAAACTCAATGACTTTTTAAGGTAGGTGTTTAGGAAATTTTTTGCAAAATTTCGTTTAATTTTTTTTTCCTTAAATCATGCGTTATAATGTTAAAAACCTCCCTTGAAATTTTTATGCCAAAAAAAATATATGTATTTAAGATATTTTGATTTTTGTACTGGTAAGCCGGGCGCAAAATCACTTAATTGGCGCGCACTTGCTGTTTTTAAATGCGATTATCTCGAAAGCACTTTTTTCGGCGGAGTTAGGACCATTTTAAGTTGTAAAAATAAGTCAATTTTCGAAATTTTTACCATGAGAACCCCTGATTGATATATAGACCGATCCCAGATATCCTAGGTCAGGCCATAGCCACATCAATTCCCAACAAAACCTCATTTAACATTTTTCTTCCAATGACGCGTTCTCTGGGAATCAATGCCACCATGCACCTATGTTTTTAAAAATGGGTCAACTTAGTAGCGGGCTACAACAACAACAACAAGATTTTGAAATTTAGTTTGATCAATTATCTATCAAACAAAAAAACCGCTTATCGATATGTCTCAAACTTTTCGAGTAATAAATTTTTTCGTAAACACTTACTTTTGGGCCGTTTTTCCTAAACACCTAACTTAAATATTGTAAAATTAAAAAAATTCTTTGGGTGCTAAACATGTCTTTAGACTTTAATAGAAATCATCTAACGATGGCTTTGGATTAGATAAGTCTACTTCAAATGATGCATCAATATTATCATCATCGTCTGCCTCTTCATTAGTTTCCAGCAAAATTTCAACATTTGGTTGTAGTGTAGGAGGATCTACTTCTTTCAAAGTCAATCCATCTTCTAATTTGCCGCCAACAGTTCCTGGATACACTTTTTTGATGTCTAACAGGAATTGCATGATTCGGGAAACTTTTTCACCAAATTTGTTTAAAATATTTTTCCTGTACCAATATAAAGTCATATATTAATGATTTTACTCTTATTTTGTCTTATCTCGCTGAATTCTATCAATTGTTCTTGTAATTCGCATTGACATATGAGGGGTGCGTTGTATGTATAGTATACATTGTATACCCACATTGCTTTGCCTATACAAAGAGCAATTACAACAAGTAAGAAGGCTCTAGTCGACATTTCCCGACTAGGAGATACCCCGAACCATGTACTTAACGCGTACAGTCATTGTCTGTATGCATCTGTGACCTAAACTTCAATCTTCGATATCTCTGCTGTTTCTCAACCGATTTGTGTCAAGTTTCTAAAACGTGTTTCAGATTTTCGATATTCCATATTTTTATGTTATCGATCACATGTATATATCGGAAACAAAACTATATAGATTACAAATTAAAGGCGACGCTATACTGTTCAAGTGGGCACGCTCCCAGACTATACAGATTACCGAAAATACACAAAAAAGACACACCTTTGAGACCAATAGCATCATCGACAAACGTTCCATGCTACAAACTGGCAAATCATATAGGCAACATTTTAAATAACATTATTTCCAAACAATACAACATACAGAACGCCGTACAATTAAAAGAAAAACTTACAAACGAGAAAATTGAGAATGATAATAGGCTGGTATCGTTCGACGTGGTATCGTTATTTACAAATATACCTGTGAGCACAGCAATACAAACCATAATGGGAAGATGGACGGATATTACGGAACACACGAAGATACCAAAGAAAAAGTTTAAGGAAATACTGGATTTCATTCTAATTGACAATAACTACCTGACATACAACAACAAAACTTACCACCAGATCTTTGGGATGCCCATGGGCAACCCTATCTCCCCCACCATAGCGAACATTATACTAGACAAAATACTAGATAACGCCATACACGACTTAACCAAAAATAATGTACAGATTAAACATATATACAAGTATGGAGACGACATCATATGCATGTTAAAAGAAAGGGATGCACAAAACATACTGGACACACTCAATAAGCAACATAGAAGAATACAATTTACAATGGAAAAGGAAGTTAACAACAAAATTGCTTATCTTGACACGGAGCTAACCAGAAATAGGGAAAATATTGGGTTCAAATGGTACACCAAGACGATCGCATCCAATAGGATTATTAGTTTCCACTCACACCAACCAATGAGCCAAAAAATAAACACAGCAAAAAACATGGTCAAAAAAGCCTACACATTGAGCGACGAAAAACATAAGCCCGAAATATATATAAAATTAAAATCAATATTATTAAAGAACAGCTACCCGGAACGATTAGTGGACAATATAATACTAGAAATTTCAAACGAAAATAATAAAATATTAAAAGCACACAACGACAATTCGGACGAACAAATGAACCAATACGTGAGCATACCATATATAGAACATTTAACTAACAAACAAACACTTGCGAAAATTATGCCAGCTGTTGCGACCAAACACCTAACATATGCATATAAAGCGGACAAAAATACACGTAGATTGTTTACGAATACGAAAGACAAGATCGACAAGGAACAACAACAAAACGTCATTTACCAAATCAACTGCATGTGAAGAGAGGGAGAGCGATGTAACGGAGTCTATATCGGTACAACCAAGAGAGCATTTGGAACGCGACTCAACGAACACCGGGGGGATGCGAAAAAGGGAAAAATTACCACAGCACTTGCACAACACACAACAACAACAGGTCACACAGCTGACTTCGAAAACGCCAAACTGTTGGACATTGAACGGAGAGAGAGAACGAGACTGACGTTAGAAAGCTTACGCATACAACAAAGCAGCATGAACGCTGTGAACCATAAAGAAGACTTAGAACAGACAAACAATATTTATTCGACAGTAATTACAGATGACTACAGCAGCAAACATACAAAACGGACAAAAACGACCAACGTCGCTAGAAATACTTTGTGCAATATAAATTTAAATTTGATGACAATGCTGTAATGTTATGTTTTAATGTAAAAGATGTATGTATGCGTGTATTCATTTGTGATTGTTTTGTATCTTAATATTAAACAAAAAATTTTATGCAGGCTCCCTGAAGAAGGCTTAATACAAGCCGAAACGCGTAGGAGAAAATTGATGGGTTAATAAAGTTAACCATTAAGAATAAGAACGGCCTTTTAATCCTTAAAATCATCTACGGAAATAGTTATCGAAAATCGGAAACAAACTTGTACTGCCTAGGACTTAGATGAGCTTATGTGCAAAATCTGAAGTCTCTAGCTCTTATAGTCTCTGAGATCGACGCGTTCATACATACAGACGGACGGACGGACATGGCTATATCGACTCGGCTGTTGATGGTGATCAAGAATATATATACTTTATAGGGTCAGAGATGCTTCCTTCTGCCTGTTACATACTTTTGCACAAAACCATTATACCCCTTTTACCCATTTCATGGGTTCAGGGTATAAAAATTATAAGAAGTGTAACAAGTTCGTTTCCTTGTTGGCAAATAATATTTTTACAAATGAACGCAAGGAAAATCAAAGACTACGTTGACGCCGTCAGCTCAATTTTTTCGTTTTTTCTGCCTTCAACACAGAAATAATTGATATGCATTATTCCTGTCTTGAGCGACAGTTGTTCATTCAGTATTATATCAAAACTCTTAATAACCAATTTTTTCTAGCAGTGATACCCAAAAATCACAAACTGAAAAAGGTATTTCCTGCTACTGTTTTTATACCCTGAACTCATAAAATGGGTAAAAAGGGTATAATGGTTTTGTGCAAAAGTATGTAACAGGCAAAAGGAAGCATCTCCGACCCCAGCATCAGCAGCCGAGTCGATATAGCCATGTCCGTCTGTCCGTTCGTCTGTCTGTCTGAACGCGTCGATCTCAGAGACTACAAGAGCTAGAGACTTAAGATTTTGAATATAAGTTCTCCCATACCATGAGCGGAACAAGTTTGTTTTAAATCATCGATAACTATTCTGGTTTCTGATATACACATGGAATCGATTACAAAAAAATCACGAATTTGGAAAATGTAAAATTGGGGATTGAAATATTGGGTAACGATAGAACTTTTCTGAAAATTTCATCGAAATCGGTTGAGAAACACCCGAGATGTCGAAAATTGAATTTTAGGTCACAGATGCATAAAGACAATGACTGTACGCGTTAAGTATAGGGTTCGGGGTATCTCCTAGTCGGGAAATCTCGACTAGGGCCTTCTTAATTGCTTATACCCTGAACCCATCAAATAGGTAAGAAGGGTATAATGGTTTTGTCCAAGAGTCAGGCAAGGGAAAGCGTCTCCAACCATATAAAGTGTATATATTCTTGCACAGCATCACGTCAATTAAGCCATGTCCGTCTGTCTGTCCGTCCGTCCGTCCGTCTATGAACGCGTCGATCTCAGGGACTATAAAGACAAGAGACAGGTTTAAGGTTGGAATTCATTTGTTTTTAATTGCTGGCACCCCCTGTATATAAATAATATATTTACATATTTGTTGATTAAGTATGGAATTAAGAAACAATAACTTAGAAAGATGTGCAGTCGTCAGCCTGTTCCTTTTTTTGGTAGCAGTAGCACCCGCATTAGAGAAAAGGCACTCTGCTGGTACTATAATTTCTACAATTGACTTTGACTTGTTATACTTGGAGCCACCCAGGGCAAAGCTTTGCGCGTTTGAAAATACTGGCTGTATGTTGGGCTGATTTTCCACTGGTTTTGGATGCTCTACAGTTGGGACTTTTTCCACGTTCTCTTGTTCACCATCATCCTCACTCAATATGGTTGATGTTTAAAAAAAAAAAATGAATTAAAACATTTACATATATTCATTATAAATGAAAACTGCAATACTAACCTTGATTGAAGCGAACTCTTTGGTATGCTGAAACATGTTGGTCGTATTGTTGTTGTTTTTGGAATATTCGGCACTGCACTGCTTTGAAATTAATTTTTAAATTAAACTTCCACACTTTGCTTTGTATTGGTGCCATGGTTAAAATGTTCCTGTTGTTTTTGCGCGTAAATATGGAAAAGACGCGATTATTTTATGTAATAATCGATTAATGTTTCAAATAACCGCATTCCATTTTGCGATACAATTATATCGGAAATGGAAGGAAAAAAAATCGATTATTGTGTATCATATGATTAATCGTGCCATCACTATAAAAAGGCGGGAGCTGGAAGCGGCAGGTGTGGGTGGGCCATCCAAATTTTTGATGCAGGTTTTTGGAGAACGTCATCACCTCTTCACATCAAATTTGGTGGCTCAAGTCAAAAAATTGTGCAAGCTAAAGCTATAACTTCGTTATCAAAGTATAAAGATGTACTTTCCCAGAAAGTAGTTCTTTTAGCTTTCTCCTTTTTGGAATTCTTCCACAATTACGGTATTTTCATACGTACGGATTGTAAATGACCACGCAGCACCATCTAGTTAATGGACGGAGATAAGTTTTTGCTTATCGAGTGATAGGCAAAAGATCCCACTAGATGGCGTTTTGAGTTATTTAATTGTAGGTTAGCCAATCTATTTAATTGTAGGTTAGTGAATCCTTATTTCATTTTCAATTTATAAATGCGTAAGGTTAATATGAGCAATGAGTTCCAATACCTGTGGAAGTCATTTTCAATTTTAAAAGGCGGTTGAGGCTGGCTGCGGAGGGGGTGGGCGTAGCATACAAATTTTTGATGCAGCTCCTTGATAAATGTCAACATCTGTCTATCTAAAAAACTGTGATAGTGGCATCCAAAATTTTAATGCAGTTTTTAGAGACCGTCATTTCCTATCTAGACACCAAATTTGGTGGCTCAAGCCCAAAAATTGTGAAAGCAATAGGCCTTCCTTTTCAATTTCAAACATCAGGGTGACAGTTGGCGAATGGAGTGGGCTTGGCATCCAAAATTTTTCGCGACTAGGTGTCTTCGTGCCAAATTTTGCTAACTCTAGCTTTAAGAATGTGAGAAATATATGGTTTTATCGGTTTTCAATTATCGATTAAATTGATTTCCCAGCCTCCTAGTAGGCGTAGCACCCCAATCTTTATCTGACGCAACCAAAAACAAAAATAATTGCAAAGTTTCAAGTCTCTAGCTTTACGGGTGTCGAAAAAAGTTGCGTTCATACAGAACGACAGACAGCATGACATTGCACAAGACCAATATACTATTATATTTCGTAATCATTTGATGTTCCACTTCCACCACATTTCGGCTTGTCGACTATTAATCCAATTTGTAATCGAAACTCTTTTTGAATTTTTTTTCTTTCTTTAAGTTGGGCTTCTTTCGGAAAAGTGTAAACAACATTTAAAAATACCGGGTGTACGCATGAAGTGGGGACAATCCGAATTCAAATAGATCCGTTTGAACTTCTCATTTCATGCATTGCTCAATATTATTCATTTGTGAAAAATACACATATTACGTATGTTACATCTGAGGATGAAGTCTGGGAACCAGCACCTCAATTTCCTATTTAAAATACTTTTCCTCTTTGAAGCTCAATTAAGTTGATTCCTTTTTAAATTGAAATCGAATAGGGCGACAATGTCGTGATGAAGATGGATGAGCTATTCGAACTATCTTTAGTTGTCAACAAAAAAAAGTGAAACTTATGGTGTTACCAACAAGTGGCTGTCATCCAAATTATTGTTTTCCACTTTCTGCTAGTATACGCTGTATCGACAACATCCGTCAAAATCGCTTAAAACTTCATTTATTACGTTATTCGATAATACGCTTTGTAGCGTGATCCAATAAGCTTTGCAGCCATACTTTCGCTAACAGTTATATTTTCTGGATAGTTTTTCTTTATTTTCTTTTACGATCTTATCATAGCAGCAGAAAACTGTCACCTTTCAAGTTGCTTACGCAGCAATGCCAAATTAGTTTCGTTCGCTGCTTTTCCCAGCTATTCTTAAAGAAACCCGTTATAATGACCATATTATGAGATAGTGCTAACAAAATTGTGACTGATTTTTATTTTTGACCGTCCATTGTGCGGCGTCAGCAGCAGCGCAAACATTTTGCCTATAAGAATATTGAACGAAAAAATAAACTAAAAACAAGTAAGAAGGCTCTAGTCGAGATTTCCCGACTAGGAGATACCCCGAACCCTGTACATAACGCTTACAGCCATTGTCTGTGTGCATCTGTGACTAAACTTCAATCTTCGATATCTCTGGTGTTTCTCAACCGATTTCGATGAAATTTTTGCAGAATTTCATTATTTTCAAGTTTCCAAAACGTGTTTCAGATTTTCGATTTTCCATATTTTTATGTTATCGATCACATGCATATATCGGAAACGGAAATAGTTATCGAAAATCGGAAACAAACTTGTACTGCCTAGGACTTAGGTGAGCTTATGTGCAAAATCGGAAGTCTCTAGCTCTTATAGTCTCTGAGATCGACGCGTTCATACATACAGACGGACGGACGGGCATGGCTATATCGACTCGGCTGTTGATGCTGATCAAGAATATATATACTTTATAGGGTCAGAAATGCTTCCTTCTGCCTGTTACATACTTTTACCCATTTCATGTGTTCTGGGTATAAAAATTATAAGAAGTGTAACAAGTTCGTTTCTTTGTTGGCAAATAATATTGTTACAAATGAACGCAAGGAAAAGCAAAGACTACGTGGACGCCGTCAGCTCCATTTTTTTTTTTCGTTTTTTCTGCCATCAACACAGAAATAATTGATATGCATTATTCCTGGCTTGAGCAACAGTTGTTCATTCAGTATTAAATCAAAACTCTTAATAACCAATTTTTTCTAGCAGTGATACCCAAAAATCACAAACTGAAAAAGGTATTTCCTGCTACTGTTTTTATACCCTGAACCCATAAAATGGGTAAAAAGGGTATAATGGTTTTGTGCAAAAGTATGTAACAGGCAGAAGGAAGCATCTCCGACCCCAGCATCAGCAGCCGAGTCGATATAGGCTTGTCCGTCTGTCCGTTTGTCTGTCTGTCTGTCTGAACGCGTCGATCTCAGAGACTACAAGAGCTAGAGACTTAAGATTTTGAATATAAGTTCTCCCATACCATGAGCGGAACAAGTTTGTTTTAAATTATCACGAATTTGGAAAATGTAAAATTGGGGATTGAAATAATGGGTAACGATAGAACTTTTCTGAAAATTTCATCGAAATCGGTTGAGAAACACCAGAGATGTCGAAAATTGAAGTTTAGGTCCCAGATGCATAAAGACAATGACTGTTCGCATTACGTATAGGGTTCGGGGTATCTCCTAGTCGGGAAATCTCGACTAAAGCCTTCTAATTGTTTATACCCTGAACCCATCAAACAGCTAAGAAGGGTATAATGGTTTTGTCCAGTCAGGCAAGGGAAAGCGTCTCCAACCATATAAAGTGTATATATTCTTGCACAGCATCACGTCAATTAAGCCATGCCCGTCTGTCTGTCCGTCCGTCCGTGCGTCTATGAACGCGTCGATCTCAGAGACTATAAAGACTAGAGACTGGTTTTAGATAACTTTAAAATCTTGAATCTGGAAATTGTGATATATGTTTTAAGAAATCAATACAAAATAATTCAAATCTGTGAAAATTTTATCGAAATCGGTTAAGAAAAACCAGAGATCGAAGATATATTCATAAATTTATGTACATATGTTTATGTATTGTGAGCAAACGTATATCAACAAATGTGAATGCTTTGTAGTAAGGCTCAACCGACTGCGAAAAATAGCTGGAACTAGTAACAACAAATTGTGGTATTGGGGCGCAAAGATTATTTGTGACCTTCAACCAATTGTTGACGCCAATTTTTAGGGGAAGTCACCAACTACCGTGCCCCTAAGTTATGCGACTTTTGCTTAAAATCTGTGGAAGATTAGAGCATTTCCTACCGGGTAGCTAAGTTGGCAGATGTGGGTGCGGCACCAAAATTTTTGAGGCTGATCTTTGGGGGAAATAACCAGCTACTTTTTCACCAAAGCTGTTGTAAAAATATATATCTACATGAAAACACTAACACATTGTAATTTGTGTAAATTTTTTCAGGCTCTATCACTCAAGTGGTGTATCAGTGCTGGAGAAGCTAAAGTGCATTTTCCATTATTTTCGTCGCGTCAGTCCGACGGAGCGCAATGCCAGCAATGTGCCCACAGGCTGCTTGACGTTTGTGCGGCTCAGTGGCAAGCCAGAGGATGAGGTAAACTGGTATTTGAGCGGTGCAATACTCTCGAGCATACCCATTCACATAAATGCCGGTGGCACTATCGAGAACGAGGGCATTGGACTGCTGCAGGTGGATTTTGCCAATAAATTTCTTGGGGGCGGGGTCCTTGGTCAGGGCTGTGTGCAGGAGGAAATTCGCTTTGTTATCTGCCCAGAGCTTTTGGTATCAAAGCTCTTTACTGAATGTCTGTTACCAACAGAGGCTCTGCTTATGGTGGGTAGCGAGCGGTATAGCAACTACACTGGCTATGCAGGCAGCTTTGTCTGGGCTGGCAACCATGAGGACCAAACGCCTTACGATAGCTCGCGACGTCGCCACACTGCTATTGTGGCAATTGATGCTCTCAGTTTTGGCCAGGCGCTGCAATCGCATCAGTACCGCGAGAATCTAATCTTGCGTGAGCTCAATAAGGCGTCTATTGGTTTTAAACACTGTTTGCCTACACCGGCGCCGGGAGTCGCTACCGGCAACTGGGGCTGTGGTGCCTTTGGCGGTGATCCGCACCTCAAGGCGCTTATACAGATAATGGTCTGTGCCCACCACCGCCGGCCGTTAGCTTACTACACATTTGGCAATCGCCAGCTGCGCGACAATCTTTACGTTTTGTGGAAGCTGTTCCGTGCGCATGGCACCACTGTGCAGCAGCTCTATGCCATTCTGCGGTGCTACAGGAAGGACGGCAATGGCCAATTTTTCTACGCATTCGTGCTGAACGAACTCAAGAAGCTACTTAAACACAAGGAACCACCCAAACAACTACAAAATACACCAAGCTCGGTAACAGTTGCAGTGACAACCTTATCGTCAACTTCACAACAGGGTCCAGATCTATTTGCAGATATCTCGAGCTGTTTGCAGAAAAATAGCGGATTTTTAATGTCGGACGATGATTTCGAACAGGAACAAGCAAATGCCATGATGTTGGCAGCCACCTTGGAGAGCGAAGGCAGCAGCAGCAGCACAATCAGTAACGGCCATAATGCAGTTGGAGTCGCTGACACCAGTAGCTTGACAGGAAATGTGAGCGGCAAGAATCAGTCGACGCTACTTGAAATGCTGGACCGGCGGCATGATCAGTCCCAAGCAAATGGCTCGAAGCGGCAGCATCAGTTGTCCAGCGAAACAGACAATGGCGGCAAAGCACGCAGGGAGTGCAAGGAGTGCGATGCGAGCAATAGCGGATGTAACAGCATCCGAAATTAGTCAACCCATCTATAAAAAAAAAACACTATAGTAATTAAATACTTACATATAAGTTAACCCCCCTCAATGTTCACCACATTCCGCAATGGGGTGAACGTCCCGCAAGCTGTTGCAACATCCGCTTACGAGTCAGCGCTCCACAATATCCGCCGCTGCCCAACAGAAGCAGTGCTAAAGTAAACAACAACAATTTGGAGTCAGTATTGGTGCTGTGTTTATTCGGCGCAACTACAACGGCGCGTGAATTCGAGTTGCAATGCCTGCAATTCTGACGCTGACGGCCAGCAACAACTGGGGCAGAGCTTGACCAGCCAACAATCAGAACAGACGTCGGAGTGGAATTTAAATCTTAATTTTTAATAAATAACTTATAACGTTAAAACTACACTCGCTTGTTATTTGGTGGACGAGATTCGCAGTCAAATCAGTGTACGAGGATAGTGATCCACAATCGGATCGGTATACAGGAGTCTCAGATCAGTACACAGGAATATAGCTTACTACTAGTGACTATGTTGAGGTAATGAGATCACGAGCGACGTTGAGTTGAACATGAGCTTAACTGGCGCCCGAGCAGGGACCCATCTAATATTAGGTGGGGACCTATATATTATAAATTCCACATGGAAAATATGTGAGTGAGTGAACGAGAATAATTGTGCAGCGCTGTGTGAAAATAAAAATAAATATTCTTTATTTTGTCATTGTCTTTCTTTGGTGACGGTTGTGTTTCTGTGTGCGCCTATAAATTGCTAACTTTGTGAGTGTTTAAACTGTGTTTTTAATTGGTATTATTGTGTTAAACAATTGTAACAGTGATAGTGAATGTAATTTGTATGTATTTACGAGTGGATATTGTGATTTTGCTTTATTAAATTGTTTTAATTTGCAGTCAGTGCCTAAACACACGTACATACATACATACATATATTTTGCTTTCGCTTGTTCTGTGCCTACTAACATAAAATATCTATTTACGCGCTCTTGCTCTCACGCTCTTATACCACGCACTTGCTGTTTTTATTAGCCTACGCTCTGACGTTCTCTAACGTAAGCGCTCTCTCTCTCTTGTGTCCGTTATATTACGCTCATTGCACGTGTACCCTACTTTTTTTTTGCTCAAGCAAATTATTTTGCACATTATTAAGCTTTTCAAATTATTTTACATATTTCTTTTAACATGTTTGTCTGCTGCAGTAAAAACTGTAACATTTCTGGTGGATCTACCCAAGATTTTATCTTATGTAGGGCGTGTGATAACATGATTCACATGAAATGTGCTAGTTTCAATGCCAAAATCAGGGACAGCTTAGCAGCTGATTCTGGTCTTAAGTGGTATTGCCACACCTGCAATAAGATAGAGAAGGAACAGTCAAAGTTCATGAGGCTGACCTTCAATTATTTCAAAGCTGTCCGAAATAATTTCGATACGCGTCGTGGCAGTATTAAAGAGTTGGAAGACCACATTAATACTGCTAAAACGTTAAATGACTCGCCGATGCGCAAAAAGACTTCGGGCTCTTGTCCGGTTACAGTCCCGCTGGTTTTGCCCCCCAAGCCTCTTCTGCCGGCTACTGCCTCTACCCCTGCTGCCACTTCCAAGCCTCACCTAGCGGCTATTGTTAGTACCCCTACACCTGCTGCCAGCCCGTTAATGGTATTTAACTCACCGGCAACTAACCCGGTGTTACCTAAAACTAATGCTCTTCCCGTAGATCCCTGTGGTTCAACCGATAGTCAGCCTACTGATTCTACGTTAGGTGCAACTCTTAAGCCCATTAAGGTTGTACCTCAGAGTAAATTTGTTTTGTTTCTAGGCTCGCTTCCGATAATTCTGCGGTAGATGTAAGCGCCTATATAAAAGGTAAAATTTATTCCCCGCGAATTGTTGTCGATAAATTTAAATTCAAGCTCGCCCGCGATATATCGCGATATATCGATATAAGCTGAGTGTTCCGCCGGAACTTTTCTCAACGATTTGTTCTGAAAAGTTTTGGCCGCCACACATCATAGTGAAGGAGTATGTTCTATGGTTCTGAGGACTTGGATACGGCAATCAGTATTTTTTATTGCACCTTAGAAAATTTATTCGATAAGTGCGTCCCTTTTGGTAGGCCAAGTAGGAAAAACAAACCTGCGTGGTTTACACGAGAATTGACTGCCCTTAAAAATCAAAAATCCAAGCTTTATAAGAGTTTCAGAAAATCTGGCTCTTCTGTTCATTACTCATCATACTTGATTGCGCGTTCCAGTTTTTCAGTCATGAATAATTCATGTTATAAAAATTACCTAAGTCGGTGCAGACTTCAGTTTCAGCAAGATCCTAAGAGCTTCTATGACTTCGTTAATGCGAAGCGAAAGTCATCAACACTTCCATCTAATTTATCTTTTGAAAACAAGTCGGCCAATTCGGATCAGGCCATTGCCGATTTATTTGCCGAATTTTTTCAAACAACATACAGTTCAATTGATAATCAGGTTGATCTGCCTTACCCGTATCAGGTTGATGCCTCTAATTGCATTTTCGAGCCAAGTATAAGTGTTCATTACTACGTGATCTACAGGGTATTAAGCCTGTATTTTCCCCGGGACCTGACGGCGTACCAAGCTGTGTGCTTAAGTACTGTGCTGATGGTCTTTTAAAGCCTTTGCATAAATTGTTGAGTTTGTCTATTGAGAAATGTTCATTTCCTAATATCTGGAAAGAATCATTTATTATTCCGCTCCATAAAAAAGGAGACAAGTCTAATGTTCAAAATTATAGGGGTATGTCCAAATTGTCTGCTATACCAAAAATGTTTTAGAAATTAATAACTTCTCAATTACAACATTTTTGCAGATCTTTAATTTCACCGTGCCAGCATGGATTCATGAAACAAAGATCTACTACCACTAACCTATTAGAATTTACTTCACTAGTTGTTAATGGTTTTCAAAAAAAAATGCAAACGGATGTTATTTACACTGATTTCAGCAAGTCATTTGACTCGGTTAATCACCACCTTTTACTTCATAAACTTCAACTTTTAGGTTTTCCAAGCAATCTTATTCGGTGGATAAGGGAATATTTAATTCATAGAACACAGAAAGTCAGTTTCAAAGGTTCTGTCTCTAAGGTGGTTCATGTCACTTCCGGTGTTCCGCAAGGAAGTCACCTTGGACCTTTATTATTTACACTTTTCATCAATGATCTTCCATCTGTTATTGACCAATCTCGAGTGCTGATGTATGCTGACGATGTAAAATTATGCATGTCGGGTACTGCTCTGTCGTCTCCTCAAAAACTACAAACTGATTTAGATAATTTTCAAAAGTGGTGTCGTGTTAACTTACTAAATCTTAATTGCAATAAATGCAAAGTTCTGTCTTTTTATAGACGCCTTCCCTTTTTCAAATATATATTTTCTCGATCGCATTGAATGGGTTGATGACTTAGGTATCCGTTTTGATCCGAAACTTAAATTTCACAAGCATATCTCTACAGTTGCAAATCGAGCGTCTAGTACCTTGGGGTTCATTAAGCGCTGGTCGAAAGAATTTGACGATCCCTACATAACCAAAACACTTTACACGTCTTTGGTACGTCCTGTTCTTGAATATGGATCTTGTATCTGGTATCCCAAATACAGGATTCACCAGGATAGAATAGAGTCAGTACAAAAACAATTTTTGCTCTTTGCCCTTAGGAGATTTAACTGGGATACTAACATTAACCTACCTTCCTACCACAGTAGACTTTTACTAATAAATCTTCCATCTCTTTCTGATCGCAGAACAATGCTAGGTGTAGTCTTTTTACATAAACTAATAAATGGTGAAATTGATTCCTCCGATCAGAAGGACAAGGAATTTTCTACCCATTGCTCTTCAAGCTTGTCAATCTAACTATGCTATTCATAACCCTTTTCGGATTTTATGTTCAAACTATAACGAATTTTCCCACTTAATAAACGGTGCCACTTCTAGTAGTTCTCTTAAAAAGTTAGTCTTATGTCATTTGTCTACGTTTTCGCGATCTACGTAACCGTACGCTATGCGGTGTGCCCCTCGGTCGGTTGGGCGGAAGGTTGGTTGCTTTTTGCTTGGGTTCGCGCGTTAACAAGCCGGTGCTTGGTATCGTTGGGCCACTTGAATGTACTGTCTTTTTTTAGTACATCTACGTCCAATAATATAAATATAAAAAAGAAACGAAAAAGAGTAAATGAAATGTGAAACAATAAGTTGAAGAGCGAAAATAAATGCGCGCTTACCCGCTGCGGTGATTTGCGTGTTCTTAATCGAACAGATAACACGTTGTAAGGACATTTCTTAGCCGAGGTCGGCGTCTCAGTCGCGTCCGGGGTCTTTTTACAGATTATTTGTAAAAAGAAAAATGCCGGAACCCTGAAGTGAGCCGCACCGAGGTCGAACACCAATACGCAGACATGTAACGGTCTGAGGGGTATTACGGTCGCTCGGGTCGACACCTTCAGAATGGGCTAAGGGAAGGGGCTGAGAGTCCAGAGTGATAACCCGGAAGACTCCTTAAGATTCCCTCAATGTCCAACCCATGTGGGCCTCATGGTGAGGCTACCCGTAGCCAGGGGCTTCGACTACCCGCTGAAAGGGGGGAAGAAAAAGGGAATACATATTATGTTTAACGTATCTTCCTAAAACTTGGCAGTTAGGAGTCTTATTATGATACTACTTCCTTGGCAAAATATAATCAACATCGGTCAATTATATCTTATAGCTTCCATATGAACAATCGGTCAAAATTCGATTCCTAATATGAAATTTTTTGTGATTTTTCAAGATATATCGACCAAACTCTCCAAAATCAAGTTTTTATACCCCGAACCCATAAAGTTGGTAAAAGGGGTATAATGGTTTTGTGCAAAAGTACGTAACAGGCAGAAGGAAGCATCTCTGACCCCATATAGTATATATATTCTTGATCAGCATCAACAGCCGAGTCGTCTGTATGAACGCGTCGATCTCAGAGACTATAAGAGCTAGAGACTTCAGATTTTGCACATAGCTCATCTAAGTACTAGGAATCGTTTACAAAAAATCTCGAATGTGGAAAATGTAAAAATAAGGATTGAAATAATGGGTAACGATAGAACTTTTCTGAAAATTTCATCGAAATTGGTTGAGAAACACCAGAGATATCGAAGATTGAAGTTTAGGTCACAGACAATGACTGTCCGCGTTAAGTATAGGGTTCGGGGTATCTCCTAGTCGGGAAATCTTGACTAGAGCCTTCTTACTTGTTTTATGCTCCTCATATTGAGGCAAAATTACCAACATCCGACCAGTATATCATATAGCTCACATAGGAACAAGCAGTAAATAATTGAATTTCTGCATGGAAACATTTTCTGTTTACCTAGATTTACTAGTAATAAGCATTTGTATGATATTTTAATGGTTATATAAAAAAAACAGCATCGTTTGACTTGATTCGATATGACAGTATATGTCAAATTTCGACAGTTTTGTCATTTCAAACACAGAGGTTATGCTCTTAAAAGTTTAATATCTCTAAAAGTGCGCAAAAGTGCACATTGAGACCATATGGCCTGGATTAGGAATTAACAGCTCTAAAAAATGACATCGTACTTACAACAATCACTTTCAAACATTTTTGTAAAAGTCTACGCAAAGTTAGATTTTCTTTCTTAAATTGACCGATAAACACCACCTGCTAATTGTACAAACAAGCAATGAAAAACAAGTAAGAAGGCTCTAGTCGAGATTTCCCGACTAGGAGATACCCCGAACCCTGTACATAACGCGTACAGTCATTGTCTGTATGCATTTGTGACTAAACTTCAATCTTCGATATCTCTGGTGTTTCTAAACCGATTTCGATGAAATTTTCAGAAAAGTTATATCGTTACCCATTATTTTTACATTTTCTAAATTCGAGAAATTTTTGTAATCGATTACATGTGTGAATCGAAAACGGAAATAGTTATCGAAAATCGGAAACAAACTTGTACGGCCTAGGACTTAGATGAGCTTATGTGCAAAATCTGAAGTCTCTAGCTCTTATAGTCTCTGAGATCGACGCGTTCATACATACAGACGGACGGACGGGCATGGCTATATCGACTCGGCTGTTGATGCTGATCAAGAATATATATACTTTATAGGGTCAGAAATGCTTCCTTCTGCCTGTTACATACTTTTGCACAAAACCATTATACCCCTTTTACCCATTTCATGGGTTCGGGGTATAAAAACTATAAGAAGTGTTACAAATGAACGCAAGGAAAAGCAAAGACTACGTTAACGCCGTCAGCTCAATTTTTTCGTTTTTTCTGCCTTCAACTCAGAAATAATTGATATGCATTATTCCTGGCTTGAGCGACAGTTGTTCATTCAGTATTAAATCAAAACTCTTAATAACCAATTTTTTCTAGTAGTGATACCCAAAAATCACAAACTGAAAAAGGTATTTCCTGCTACTGTTTTTATACCCTGAACCCATAAAATGGGTAAAAAGGGTATAATGGTTTTGTGCAAAAGTATGTAAAAGGCAAAAGGAAGCATCTCCGACCCCAGCATCAGCAGCCGAGTCGATATAGCCATGTCCGTCTGTCTGTCTGAACGCGTCGATCTCAGAGACTACAAGAGCTAGAGACTTAAGATTTTGAATATAAGTTCTCCCATACCATGAGCGGAACAAGTTTGTTTTAAATTATCGATAACTATTCTGGTTTTCGATATACACATGGAATCGATTACAAAAAAATCACGAATTTGGAAAATGTAAAATTGGGGATTGAAATAATGGGTAACGATAGAACTTTTCTGAAAATTTCATCGAAATCGGTTGAGAAACACCAGAGATGTCGAAAATTTAAGTTTAGGTCACAGATGCATAAGGACAATGACTGTACGCGTTAAGTATAGGGTTCGGGGTATCTCCTAGTCGGGAAATCTCGACTAGGGCCTTCTTAATTGTTTATACCCTGAACCCATCAAATAGGTAAGAAGGGTATAATGGTTTTGTCCAAGAGTCAGGCAAGGGAAAGCGTCTCCAACCATATAAGGTGTATATATTCTTGCACAGCATCACGTCAATTAAGCCATGTCCGTCTGTCTGTCCGTCCGTCCGTCCGTCTATGAACGCTTCGATCTCAGAGACTATAAAGACAAGAGACAGGTTTAAGGTTGGAATTCATTTGTTTTTGATTGCTGGCACCCCCTGTATATAAAAATATATTTACATATTTGTTGATTAAGTATGGAATTAAGAAACAATAACTTAGAAAGATGTGCAGTCGTCAGCCTGTTCCTTTTTTTGGTAGCAGTAGCACTCGCATTAGAGAACAGGCCCTCTGCTGGTACTATAATTTCTACAATTGACTTTGACTTGTTATACTTGAAGCCACCCAGGGCAAAGCTTTGCGCGTTTGAAAATACTGGTTGTATGTTGGGCTGATTTTCCACTGGTTTTGGATGCTCTACAGTTGGGACTTTTTCCACGTTCTCTTGTTCACCATCATCCTCACTCAATATGGTTGATGTTTAAAAAAAAAAAATGAATTAAAACATTTACATATATTCATTATAAATGAAAACTGCAATACTAACCTTGATTGAAGCGAACTCTTTGGTATGCTGAAACATGTTGGTCGTATTGTTGTTGTTTTTGGAATATTCGGCACTGCACTGCTTCGAAATTAATTTTTAAATTAAACTTCCACACTTTGCTTTGTATTGGTGCCATGGTTAAAATGTTCCTGTTGTTTTTGCGCGTAAATATGGAAAAGACGCGATTATTTTATGTAATAATCGATTAATGTTTCAAATAACCGCACTCCATTTTGCGATACAATTAAATCGGAAATGGAAGGAAAAAAAATCGATTATTGTGTATCATATGATTAATCGTGCCATCACTATAAAAAGGCGGGAGCTGGAAGCGGCAGGTGTGGGTGTGCCATCCAAATTTTTGATGCAGGTTTTTGGAGAAAGTCATCACCTCTTCACATCAAATTTGGTGGCTCAAGTCAAAAAATTGTGCAAGCTAAAGCTATAACTTCGTTATCAAAGTATAAAAATGTACTTTCCCAGAAAGTAGTTCTTTTAGCTTTCTCCTTTTTGGAATTCTTCCGCAATTACGGTATTTTCATACATACGGATTGTAAATGACCACGCAGCACCATCTAGTTAATGGACGGAGATAAGTTTTTGCTTATCGAGTGATAGGCAAAAGATCCCACTAGATGGCGTTTTGAGTTATTTAATTGTAGGTTGTAGTGAATCCTTATTTCATTTTCAATTTATAAATGCGTAAGGTTAATATGAGCAATGAGTTCCAATACCTGTGGAAGTCATTTTCAATTTTAAAAGGCGGTTGAGGCTGGATGCGGAGGAGGTGGGCGTAGCA
Source organism: Scaptomyza hsui (assembly GCA_018152825.1). Lineage (NCBI taxonomy): Eukaryota > Metazoa > Arthropoda > Insecta > Diptera > Drosophilidae > Scaptomyza > Scaptomyza hsui. The sequence goes on from JAECXO010000305.1 coordinate 41,229, forward strand.
TACAAATTTTTGATGCAGATCCTTGATAAATGTCAACATCTGTCTATCTAAAAAACTGTGATAGTGGCATCCAAAATTTTAATGCAGTTTTTAGAGACCGTCATTTCCTATCTAGACACCAAATTTGGTGGCTCAAGCCCAAAAATTGTGAAAGCAATAGGCCTTTTCAATTTCAAACAGCAGGGTGACAGTTGGCGAATGGAGTGGGCTTGGCATCCAAAATTTCTCGCGACTAGGTGTCTTCGTGCCAAATTCTGCTAACTCTAGCTTTAAGAATGTGAGAAATATATGGTTTTATCGGTTTTCAATTATCGATTAAATTGATTTCCCAGCCTACTAGTAGGCGTAGCACCCTAATCTTTATCTGACGCAACCAAAAACAAATATAATTGCAAAGTTTCAAGTCTCTAGCTTTACGGGTGTCGAAAAAAGTTGTGTTCATACAGAACGACAGACAGCATGACATTGCACAAGACCAATATACTATTATATTTCGGAATCAGAGTATAAAAACTCTGTTCCACTTCCACCACATTTCGGCTTGTCGAAACTCTTATTGAATTTTTTTTCTTTCTTTAAGTTTGGCTTTTTTTCGGGATCTAATTTGCCAGACTTGTAAATTAAGTTTTTATGAAAAGTGTAAACAATATTTAAAAAACCGGTTTGTACGCATGAAGTGGGGACAATGCGAATTTAAATAGATCCGTTTGAACTTCTCATTTCATGCATTGCTCAATATTATTCATTTGTGAAAAATACACATATTACGTATGTTACATTTGAGGATGAAGTCTGGGAACCAGCACCTTAATTTCCTATTTAAAATACTTTTCCTCTTCAAAGCTCAATTAAGTTGATTCCTTTTTAAATTGAAATCGAATAGGGCGACAATGTCGTGATGAAGATGGATGAGCTATTCGAACTATCTTTAGTTGTCAACAAAAAAAGTGAAACTTATGGTGTTACCAACAAGTGGTGTTACCAACAAGCTTTGAAGCCATACTTTCGCTAACAGTTATATTTTCTTATCATAGCAGCAGAAAAGTTCGGCAGAATTTTACTGTCACCTTCACTTTTAAGTTGCTTATGCAGCAATGCCAAATTAGTTTCGTTCGCTGCCTTTCCCAGCTATTCTTAAAGAAACCCGTTATAATGACCATATTATGAGATAGTGCTAACAAAATTGTGACTGATTTTTTATTTTTGACCGTCCATTGTGCGGCGTCAGCAGCAGCGCAAACATTTTGCCTATAAGACGTACAAGGTCACACTGAGTAATCAGTTTGAAAAAAGTAATCAAATAACTTGATTGAACGAAAAAATAAACTAAAAACAAGTAAGAAGGCTCTAGTCGAGATTTCCCGACTAGGAGATACCCCGAACCCTGTACATAACGCTTACAGCCATTGTCTGTGTGCATCTGTGACTAAACTTCAATCTTCGATATCTCTGGTGTTTCTCAACCGATTTCGATGAAATTTTTGCAGATTTTCATTATTTTCAAGTTTCTAAAACGTGTTTCAGATTTTCGATATTCCATATTTTTATGTTATCGATCACATGCATATATCGGAAACGGAAATAGTTATCGAAAATCTGAAACAAACTTGTACTGCCTAGGACTGAGATGAGCTTATGTGCAAAATCTGAAGTCTCTAGCTCTTATAGTCTCTGAGATCGACGCGTTCATACATACAGACGGACGGACGGGCATGGCTATATCGACTCGGCTGTTGATGCTGATCAAGAATATATATACTTTATAGGGTCAGAAATGCTTCCTTCTGCCTGTTACATACTTTTGCACAAAACCATTATACCCCTTTTACCCATTTCATGGGTTTGGGGTATAAAAATTATAAGAAGTGTTACAAATGAACGCAAGGAAAAGCAAAGACTACGTTGACGCCGTCAGTTCAATTTTTTCGTTTTTTCTGCCTTCAACTCAGAAATAATTGATATGCATTCTTCCTGGCTTGAGCGACAGTTGTTCATTCAGTATTAAATCAAAACTCTTAATAACCAATTTTTTCTAGCAGTGATACCCAAAAATCACAAACTGAAAAAGGTATTTCCTGCTACTGTTTTTATACCCTGAACCCATAAAATGGGTAAAAAGGGTATAATGGTTTTGTGCAAAAGTATGTAACAGGCAAAAGGAAGCATCTCCGACCCCAGCATCAGCAGCCGAGTCGATATAGCCATGTCCGTCTGTCCGTTCGTCTGTCTGTCTGAACGCGTCGATCTCAGAGACTACAAGAGCTGGAGACTTAAGATTTTGAATATAAATTCTCCCATACCATGAGCGGAACAAGTTTGTTTTAAATTATCGATAACTATTCTGGTTTTCGATATACACATGGAATCGATTACAAAAAAATCACGAATTTGGAAAATGTAAAATTGGGGATTGAAATAATGGGTAACGATAGAACTTTTCTGAAAATTTCATCGAAATCGGTTGAGAATTACCAGAGATGTCGAAAATTGAAGTTTAGGTCACAGATGCATAAAGACAATGACTGTACGCGTTAAGTATAGGGTTCGGGGTATCTCCTAGTCGGGAAATCTCGACTCTAGGGCCTTCTTAATTGTTTATACCCTGAACCCATCAAATAGGTAAGAAGGGTATAATGGTTTTGTCCAAGAGTCAGGCAAGGGAAAGCGTTTCCAACCATATAAAGTGTATATATTCTTGCACAGCATCACGTCAATTAAGCCATGTCCGTCTGTCTGTCCGTCCGTCCGTCCGTCTATGAACGCGTCGATCTCAGAGACTATAAAGACTAGAGACAGGTTTAAGGTTGGAATTCATTTGTTTTTGATTGCTGGCACCCCCTGTATATAAAAATATATTTACATATTTGTTGATTAAGTATGGAATTAAGAAACAATAACTTAGAAAGATGTGCAGTCGTCAGCCTGTTCCTTTTTTTGGTAGCAGTAGCACCCGCATTAGAGAACAGGCCCTCTGCTGGTACTATAATTTCTACAATTGACTTTGACTTGTTATACTTGGAGCCACCCAGGGCAAAGCTTTGCGCGTTTGAAAATACTGGTTGTATGTTGGGCTGATTTTCCACTGGTTTTGGATGCTCTACAGTTGGGACTTTTTCCACGTTCTCTTGTTCACCATCATCCTCACTCAATATGGTTGATGTTTAAAAAAAAAAAATAAATTAAAACATTTACATATATTCATTATAAATGAAAACTGCAATACTAACCTTGATTGAAGCGAACTCTTTGGTATGCTGAAACATGTTGGTCGTATTGTTGTTGTTTTTGGAATATTCGGCACTGCATTGCTTTGAAATTAATTTTTAAATTAAACTTCCACACTTTGCTTTGTATTGGTGCCATGGTTAAAATGTTCCTGTTGTTTTTGCGCGTAAATATGGAAAAGACGCGATTATTTTATGTAATAATCGATTAATGTTTCAAATAACCGCACTCCATTTTGCGATACAATTAAATCGGAAATGGAAGGAAAAAAAATCGATTATTGTGTATCATATGATTAATCGTGCCATCACTATAAAAAGGCGGGAGCTGGAAGCGGCAGGTGTGGGTGTGCCATCCAAATTTTTGATGCAGGTTTTTGGAGAAAGTCATCACCTCTTCACATCAAATTTGGTGGCTCAAGTCAAAAAATTGTGCAAGCTAAAGCTATAACTTCGTTATCAAAGTATAAAAATGTACTTTCCCAGAAAGTAGTTCTTTTAGCTTTCTCCTTTTTGGAATTCTTCCGCAATTACGGTATTTTCATACATACGGATTGTAAATGACCACGCAGCACCATCTAGTTAATGGACGGAGATAAGTTTTTGCTTATCGAGTGATAGGCAAAAGATCCCACTAGATGGCGTTTTGAGTTATTTAATTGTAGGTTGTAGTGAATCCTTATTTCATTTTCAATTTATAAATGCGTAAGGTTAATATGAGCAATGAGTTCCAATACCTGTGGAAGTCATTTTCAATTTTAAAAGGCGGTTGAGGCTGGATGCGGAGGAGGTGGGCGTAGCATACAAATTTTTGATGCAGATCCTTGATAAATGTCAACATCTGTCTATCTAAAAAACTGTGATAGTGGCATCCAAAATTTTAATGCAGTTTTTAGAGACCGTCATTTCCTATCTAGACACCAAATTTGGTGGCTCAAGCCCAAAAATTGTGAAAGCAATAGGCCTTTTCAATTTCAAACAGCAGGGTGACAGTTGGCGAATGGAGTGGGCTTGGCATCCAAAATTTCTCGCGACTAGGTGTCTTCGTGCCAAATTCTGCTAACTCTAGCTTTAAGAATGTGAGAAATATATGGTTTTATCGGTTTTCAATTATCGATTAAATTGATTTCCCAGCCTCCTAGTAGGCGTAGCACCCTAATCTTTATCTGACGCAACCAAAAACAAATATAATTGCAAAGTTTCAAGTCTCTAGCTTTACGGGTGTCGAAAAAAGTTGTGTTCATACAGAACGACAGACAGCATGACATTGCACAAGACCAATATACTATTATATTTCGGAATCAGAGTATAAAAACTCTGTTCCACTTCCACCACATTTCGGCTTGTCGAAACTCTTTTTGAATTTTTTTTTCTTTCTTTAAGTTTGGCTTTTTTTCGGGATCTAATTTGCCAGACTTGTAAATTAAGTTTTTATGAAAAGTGTAAACAATATTTAAAAAACCGGTTTGTACGCATGAAGTGGGGACAATGCGAATTTAAATAGATCCGTTTGAACTTCTCATTTCATGCATTGCTCAATATTATTCATTTGTGAAAAATACACATATTACGTATGTTACATTTGAGGATGAAGTCTGGGAACCAGCACCTTAATTTCCTATTTAAAATACTTTTCCTCTTCAAAGCTCAATTAAGTTGATTCCTTTTTAAATTGAAATCGAATAGGGCGACAATGTCGTGATGAAGATGGATGAGCTATTCGAACTATCTTTAGTTGTCAACAAAAAAAGTGAAACTTATGGTGTTACCAACAAGTGGTGTTACCAACAAGCTTTGAAGCCATACTTTCGCTAACAGTTATATTTTCTTATCATAGCAGCAGAAAAGTTCGGCAGAATTTTACTGTCACCTTCACTTTTAAGTTGCTTATGCAGCAATGCCAAATTAGTTTCGTTCGCTGCCTTTCCCAGCTATTCTTAAAGAAACCCGTTATAATGACCATATTATGAGATAGTGCTAACAAAATTGTGACTGATTTTTTATTTTTGACCGTCCATTGTGCGGCGTCAGCAGCAGCGCAAACATTTTGCCTATAAGACGTACAAGGTCACACTGAGTAATCAGTTTGAAAAAGTAATCAAATAACTTGATTGAACGAAAAAATAAACTAAAAACAAGTAAGAATGCTCTAGTCGAGATTTCCCGACTAGGAGATACCCCGAACCCTGTACATAACGCTTACAGCCATTGTCTGTGTGCATCTGTGACTAAACTTCAATCTTCGATATCTCTGGTGTTTCTCAACCGATTTCGATGAAATTTTTGCAGATTTTCATTTTTTGTATCAAGTTTCTAAAACGTGTTTCAGATTATCGATATTCGATAATTTTATGTTATCGATCATATGTTTACACATATCGGAAACGGAAATAGTTATCGAAAATCGGAAACAAACTTGTACTGCCTAGGACTTAGATGAGCTTATGTGCAAAATCTGAAGTCTCTAGCTCTTATAGTCTCTGAGATCGACGCGTTCATACATACAGACGGACGGACGGGCATGGCTATATCGACTCGGCTGTTGATGCTGATCAAGAATATATATACTTTATAGGGTCAGAAATGCTTCCTTCTGCCTGTTACATACTTTTGCACAAAACCATTATACCCCTTTTACCCATTTCATGGGTTTGGGGTATAAAAATTATAAGAAGTGTTACAAATGAACGCAAGGAAAAGCAAAGACTACGTTGACGCCGTCAGTTCAATTTTTTCGTTTTTTCTGCCTTCAACTCAGAAATAATTGATATGCATTCTTCCTGGCTTGAGCGACAGTTGTTCATTCAGTATTAAATCAAAACTCTTAATAACCAATTTTTTCTAGCAGTGATACCCAAAAATCACAAACTGAAAAAGGTATTTCCTGCTACTGTTTTTATACCCTGAACCCATAAAATGGGTAAAAAGGGTATAATGGTTTTGTGCAAAAGTATGTAACAGGCAAAAGGAAGCATCTCCGACCCCAGCATCAGCAGCCGAGTCGATATAGCCATGTCCGTCTGTCCGTTCGTCTGTCTGTCTGAACGCGTCGATCTCAGAGACTACAAGAGCTGGAGACTTAAGATTTTGAATATAAATTCTCCCATACCATGAGCGGAACAAGTTTGTTTTAAATTATCGATAACTATTCTGGTTTTCGATATACACATGGAATCGATTACAAAAAAATCACGAATTTGGAAAATGTAAAATTGGGGATTGAAATAATGGGTAACGATAGAACTTTTCTGAAAATTTCATCGAAATCGGTTGAGAATTACCAGAGATGTCGAAAATTGAAGTTTAGGTCACAGATGCATAAAGACAATGACTGTACGCGTTAAGTATAGGGTTCGGGGTATCTCCTAGTCGGGAAATCTCGACTCTAGGGCCTTCTTAATTGTTTATACCCTGAACCCATCAAATAGGTAAGAAGGGTATAATGGTTTTGTCCAAGAGTCAGGCAAGGGAAAGCGTTTCCAACCATATAAAGTGTATATATTCTTGCACAGCATCACGTCAATTAAGCCATGTCCGTCTGTCTGTCCGTCCGTCCGTCCGTCTATGAACGCGTCGATCTCAGAGACTATAAAGACTAGAGACAGGTTTAAGGTTGGAATTCATTTGTTTTTGATTGCTGGCACCCCCTGTATATAAAAATATATTTACATATTTGTTGATTAAGTATGGAATTAAGAAACAATAACTTAGAAAGATGTGCAGTCGTCAGCCTGTTCCTTTTTTTGGTAGCAGTAGCACCCGCATTAGAGAACAGGCCCTCTGCTGGTACTATAATTTCTACAATTGACTTTGACTTGTTATACTTGGAGCCACCCAGGGCAAAGCTTTGCGCGTTTGAAAATACTGGTTGTATGTTGGGCTGATTTTCCACTGGTTTTGGATGCTCTACAGTTGGGACTTTTTCCACGTTCTCTTGTTCACCATCATCCTCACTCAATATGGTTGATGTTTAAAAAAAAAAAAATAAATTAAAACATTTACATATATTCATTATAAATGAAAACTGCAATACTAACCTTGATTGAAGCGAACTCTTTGGTATGCTGAAACATGTTGGTCGTATTGTTGTTGTTTTTGGAATATTCGGCACTGCATTGCTTTGAAATTAATTTTTAAATTAAACTTCCACACTTTGCTTTGTATTGGTGCCATGGTTAAAATGTTCCTGTTGTTTTTGCGCGTAAATATAGAAAAGACGCGATTATTTTATCTAATAATCGATTAATGTTTCAAATAACCGCATTCCATTTTGCGATACAATTAAATCGGAAATGGAAGGAAAAAAAATCGATTATTGTGTATCATATGATTAATCGTGCCATCACTATAAAAAGGCGGGAGCTGGAAGCGGCAGGTGTGGGTGGGCCATCCAAATTTTTGATGCAGGTTTTTGGAGAACGTCATCACCTCTTCACATCAAATTTGGTGGCTCAAGTCAAAAAATTGTGCAAGCTAAAGCTATAACTTCGTTATCAAAGTATAAAAATGTACTTTCCCAGAAAGTAGTTCTTTTAGCTTTCTCCTTTTTGGAATTCTTCCGCAATTACGGTATTTTCATACATACGGATTGTAAATGACCACGCAGCACCATCTAGTTAATGGACGGAGATAAGTTTTTGCTTATCGAGTGATAGGCAAAAGATCCCACTAGATGGCGTTTTGAGTTATTTAATTGTAGGTTTTGTAGTGAATCCTTATTTCATTTTCAATTTATAAATGCGTAAGGTTAATATGAGCAATGAGTTCCAATACCTGTGGAAGTCATTTTCAATTTTAAAAGGCGGTTGAGGCTGGATGCGGAGGAGGTGGGCGTAGCATACAAATTTTTGATGCAGATCCTTGATAAATGTCAACATCTGTCTATCTAAAAACTGTGATAGTGGCATCCAAAATTTTAATGCAGTTTTTAGAGACCGTCATTTCCTATCTAGACACCAAATTTGGTGGCTCAAGCCCAAAAATTGTGAAAGCAATAGGCCTTTTCAATTTCAAACAGCAGGGTGACAGTTGGCGAATGGAGTGGGCTTGGCATCCAAAATTTCTCGCGACTAGGTGTCTTCGTGCCAAATTCTGCTAACTCTAGCTTTAAGAATGTGAGAAATATATGGTTTTATCGGTTTTCAATTATCGATTAAATTGATTTCCCAGCCTCCTAGTAGGCGTAGCACCCTAATCTTTATCTGACGCAACCAAAAACAAATATAATTGCAAAGTTTCAAGTCTCTAGCTTTACGGGTGTCGAAAAAAGTTGTGTTCATACAGAACGACAGACAGCATGACATTGCACAAGACCAATATACTATTATATTTCGGAATCAGAGTATAAAAACTCTGTTCCACTTCCACCACATTTCGGCTTGTCGAAACTCTTTTTGAATTTTTTTTTTCTTTCTTTAAGTTTGGCTTTTTTCGGGATCTAATTTGCCAGACTTGTAAATTAAGTTTTTATGAAAAGTGTAAACAATATTTAAAAAACCGGTTTGTACGCATGAAGTGGGGACAATGCGAATTTAAATAGATCCGTTTGAACTTCTCATTTCATGCATTGCTCAATATTATTCATTTGTGAAAAATACACATATTACGTATGTTACATTTGAGGATGAAGTCTGGGAACCAGCACCTTAATTTCCTATTTAAAATACTTTTCCTCTTCAAAGCTCAATTAAGTTGATTCCTTTTTAAATTGAAATCGAATAGGGCGACAATGTCGTGATGAAGATGGATGAGCTATTCGAACTATCTTTAGTTGTCAACAAAAAAAAGTGAAACTTATGGTGTTACCAACAAGTGGTGTTACCAACAAGCTTTGAAGCCATACTTTCGCTAACAGTTATATTTTCTTATCATAGCAGCAGAAAAGTTCGGCAGAATTTTACTGTCACCTTCACTTTTAAGTTGCTTATGCAGCAATGCCAAATTAGTTTCGTTCGCTGCCTTTCCCAGCTATTCTTAAAGAAACCCGTTATAATGACCATATTATGAGATAGTGCTAACAAAATTGTGACTGATTTTTTATTTTTGACCGTCCATTGTGCGGCGTCAGCAGCAGCGCAAACATTTTGCCTATAAGACGTACAAGGTCACACTGAGTAATCAGTTTGAAAAAAGTAATCAAATAACTTGATTGAACGAAAAAATAAACTAAAAACAAGTAAGAAGGCTCTAGTCGAGATTTCCCGACTAGGAGATACCCCGAACCCTGTACATAACGCTTACAGCCATTGTCTGTGTGCATCTGTGACTAAACTTCAATCTTCGATATCTCTGGTGTTTCTCAACCGATTTCGATGAAATTTTTGCAGATTTTCATTATTTTCAAGTTTCTAAAACGTGTTTCAGATTTTCGATATTCCATATTTTTATGTTATCGATCACATGCATATATCGGAAACGGAAATAGTTATCGAAAATCTGAAACAAACTTGTACTGCCTAGGACTGAGATGAGCTTATGTGCAAAATCTGAAGTCTCTAGCTCTTATAGTCTCTGAGATCGACGCGTTCATACATACAGACGGACGGACGGGCATGGCTATATCGACTCGGCTGTTGATGCTGATCAAGAATATATATACTTTATAGGGTCAGAAATGCTTCCTTCTGCCTGTTACATACTTTTGCACAAAACCATTATACCCCTTTTACCCATTTCATGGGTTTGGGGTATAAAAATTATAAGAAGTGTTACAAATGAACGCAAGGAAAAGCAAAGACTACGTTGACGCCGTCAGTTCAATTTTTTCGTTTTTTCTGCCTTCAACTCAGAAATAATTGATATGCATTCTTCCTGGCTTGAGCGACAGTTGTTCATTCAGTATTAAATCAAAACTCTTAATAACCAATTTTTTCTAGCAGTGATACCCAAAAATCACAAACTGAAAAAGGTATTTCCTGCTACTGTTTTTATACCCTGAACCCATAAAATGGGTAAAAAGGGTATAATGGTTTTGTGCAAAAGTATGTAACAGGCAAAAGGAAGCATCTCCGACCCCAGCATCAGCAGCCGAGTCGATATAGCCATGTCCGTCTGTCCGTTCGTCTGTCTGTCTGAACGCGTCGATCTCAGAGACTACAAGAGCTGGAGACTTAAGATTTTGAATATAAATTCTCCCATACCATGAGCGGAACAAGTTTGTTTTAAATTATCGATAACTATTCTGGTTTTCGATATACACATGGAATCGATTACAAAAAAATCACGAATTTGGAAAATGTAAAATTGGGGATTGAAATAATGGGTAACGATAGAACTTTTCTGAAAATTTCATCGAAATCGGTTGAGAATTACCAGAGATGTCGAAAATTGAAGTTTAGGTCACAGATGCATAAAGACAATGACTGTACGCGTTAAGTATAGGGTTCGGGGTATCTCCTAGTCGGGAAATCTCGACTCTAGGGCCTTCTTAATTGTTTATACCCTGAACCCATCAAATAGGTAAGAAGGGTATAATGGTTTTGTCCAAGAGTCAGGCAAGGGAAAGCGTTTCCAACCATATAAAGTGTATATATTCTTGCACAGCATCACGTCAATTAAGCCATGTCCGTCTGTCTGTCCGTCCGTCCGTCCGTCTATGAACGCGTCGATCTCAGAGACTATAAAGACTAGAGACAGGTTTAAGGTTGGAATTCATTTGTTTTTGATTGCTGGCACCCCCTGTATATAAAAATATATTTACATATTTGTTGATTAAGTATGGAATTAAGAAACAATAACTTAGAAAGATGTGCAGTCGTCAGCCTGTTCCTTTTTTTGGTAGCAGTAGCACCCGCATTAGAGAACAGGCCCTCTGCTGGTACTATAATTTCTACAATTGACTTTGACTTGTTATACTTGGAGCCACCCAGGGCAAAGCTTTGCGCGTTTGAAAATACTGGTTGTATGTTGGGCTGATTTTCCACTGGTTTTGGATGCTCTACAGTTGGGACTTTTTCCACGTTCTCTTGTTCACCATCATCCTCACTCAATATGGTTGATGTTTAAAAAAAAAAAAATAAATTAAAACATTTACATATATTCATTATAAATGAAAACTGCAATACTAACCTTGATTGAAGCGAACTCTTTGGTATGCTGAAACATGTTGGTCGTATTGTTGTTGTTTTTGGAATATTCGGCACTGCATTGCTTTGAAATTAATTTTTAAATTAAACTTCCACACTTTGCTTTGTATTGGTGCCATGGTTAAAATGTTCCTGTTGTTTTTGCGCGTAAATATAGAAAAGACGCGATTATTTTATCTAATAATCGATTAATGTTTCAAATAACCGCATTCCATTTTGCGATACAATTAAATCGGAAATGGAAGGAAAAAAAATCGATTATTGTGTATCATATGATTAATCGTGCCATCACTATAAAAAGGCGGGAGCTGGAAGCGGCAGGTGTGGGTGTGCCATCCAAATTTTTGATGCAGGTTTTTGGAGAAAGTCATCACCTCTTCACATCAAATTTGGTGGCTCAAGTCAAAAAATTGTGCAAGCTAAAGCTATAACTTCGTTATCAAAGTATAAAAATGTACTTTCCCAGAAAGTAGTTCTTTTAGCTTTCTCCTTTTTGGAATTCTTCCGCAATTACGGTATTTTCATACATACGGATTGTAAATGACCACGCAGCACCATCTAGTTAATGGACGGAGATAAGTTTTTGCTTATCGAGTGATAGGCAAAAGATCCCACTAGATGGCGTTTTGAGTTATTTAATTGTAGGTTAGCCAATCTATTTAATTGTAGGTTAGTGAATCCTTATTTCATTTTCAATTTATAAATGCGTAAGGTTAATATGAGCAATGAGTTCCAATACCTGTGGAAGTCATTTTCAATTTTAAAAGGCGGTTGAGGCTGGCTGCGGAGGGGTGGGCGTAGCATACAAATTTTTGATGCAGCTCCTTGATAAATGTCAACATCTGTCTATCTAAAAAACTGTGATAGTGGCATCCAAAATTTTAATGCAGTTTTTAGAGACCGTCATTTCCTATCTAGACACCAAATTTGGTGGCTCAAGCCCAAAAATTGTGAAAGTAATAGGCCTTTTCAATTTCAAACAGCAGGGTGACAGTTGGCGAATGGAGTGGGCTTGGCATCCAAAATTTTTCGCGACTAGGTGTCTTCGTGCCAAATTTCTGCTAACTCTAGCTTTAAGAATGTGAGAAATATATGGTTTTATCTGTTTTCAATTATCGATTAAATTGATTTCCCAGCCTCCTAGTAGGCGTAGCACCCCTAATCTTTATCTGACGCAACCAAAAACAAATATAATTGCAAAGTTTCAAGTCTCTAGCCTTACGGGTGTCGAAAAAAGTTGTGTTCATACAGAACGACAGACAGCATGACATTGCACAAGACCAATATACTATTATATTTCGGAATCAGAGTATAAAAACTCTGTTCCACTTCCACCACATTTCGGCTTGTCGACTATTAATCCGATTTGTAATCGAAACTCTTATTGAATTTTTTTTCTTTCTTTAAGTTGGGCTTTTTTTCGGGATCTAATTTGCCAGACTTGTAAATTAAGTTTTTATGAAAAGTGTAAACAATATTTAAATAACCGGTTTGTACGCATGAAGTGGGGACAATGCGAATTTAAATAGATCCGTTTGAACTTCTCATTTCATGCATTGCTCAATATTATTCATTTGTGAAAAATACACATATTACGTATGTTACATTTGAGGATGAAGTCTGGGAACCAGCACCTTAATTTCCTATTTAAAATACTTTTCCTCTTCGAAGCTCAATTAAGTTGATTCCTTTTTAAATTGAAATCGAATAGGGCGACAATGTCGTGATGAAGATGGATGAGCTATTCGAACTATCTTTAGTTGTCAACAAAAAAAAGTGAAACTTATGGTGTTACCAACAAGTGGTGTTACCAACAAGCTTTGAAGCCATACTTTCGCTAACAGTTATATTTTCTTATCATAGCAGCAGAAAAGTTCGGCAGAATTTTACTGTCACCTTCACTTTCAAGTTGCTTATGCAGCAATGCCAAATTAGTTTCGTTCGCTGCCTTTCCCAGCTATTCTTAAAGAAACCCGTTATAATGACCATATTATGAGATAGTGCTAAAAAAAGTTGTGACTGATTTTTTATTTTTGACCGTCCATTGTGCGGCGTCAGCAGCAGCGCAAACATTTTGCCTATAAGACATATAAGGTCACACTGAGTAATCAGTTTGAAAAAAGTAATCAAATAACTTGATTGAACGAAAAAATAAACTAAAAACAAGTAAGAAGGCTCTAGTCGAGATTTCCCGACTAGGAGATACCCCGAACCCTGTACATAACGCTTACAGCCATTGTCTGTGTGCATCTGTGACTAAACTTCAATCTTCGATATCTCTGGTGTTTCTCAACCGATTTCGATGAAATTTTTGCAGATTTTCATTATTTTCAAGTTTCTAAAACGTGTTTCAGATTTTCGATATTCCATATTTTTATGTTATCGATCACATGCATATATCGGAAACGGAAATAGTTATCGAAAATCTGAAACAAACTTGTACTGCCTAGGACTGAGATGAGCTTATGTGCAAAATCTGAAGTCTCTAGCTCTTATAGTCTCTGAGATCGACGCGTTCATACATACAGACGGACGGACGGGCATGGCTATATCGACTCGGCTGTTGATGCTGATCAAGAATATATATACTTTATAGGGTCAGAAATGCTTCCTTCTGCCTGTTACATACTTTTGCACAAAACCATTATACCCCTTTTACCCATTTCATGGGTTTGGGGTATAAAAATTATAGAAGTGTTACAAATGAACGCAAGGAAAAGCAAAGACTACGTTAACGCCGTCAGTTCAATTTTTTCGTTTTTTCTGCCTTCAACTCAGAAATAATTGATATGCATTCTTCCTGGCTTGAGCGACAGTTGTTCATTCAGTATTAAATCAAAACTCTTAATAACCAATTTTTTCTAGCAGTGATACCCAAAAATCACAAACTGAAAAAGGTATTTCCTGCTACTGTTTTTATACCCTGAACCCATAAAATGGGTAAAAAGGGTATAATGGTTTTGTGCAAAAGTATGTAACAGGCAAAAGGAAGCATCTCCGACCCCAGCATCAGCAGCCGAGTCGATATAGCCATGTCCGTCTGTCCGTTCGTCTGTCTGTCTGAACGCGTCGATCTCAGAGACTACAAGAGCTGGAGACTTAAGATTTTGAATATAAGTTCTCCCATACCATGAGCGGAACAAGTTTGTTTTAAATTATCGATAACTATTCTGGTTTTCGATATACACATGGAATCGATTACAAAAAAATCACGAATTTGGAAAATGTAAAATTGGGGATTGAAATAATGGGTAACGATAGAACTTTTCTGAAAATTTCATCGAAATCGGTTGAGAAACACCAGAGATGTCGAAAATTGAAGTTTAGGTCACAGATGCATAAAGACAATGACTGTACGCGTTAAGTATAGGGTTCGGGGTATCTCCTAGTCGGGAAATCTCGACCTAGGGCCTTCTTAATTGTTTATACCCTGAACCCATCAAATAGGTAAGAAGGGTATAATGGTTTTGTCCAAGAGTCAGGCAAGGGAAAGCGTTTCCAACCATATAAAGTGTATATATTCTTGCACAGCATCACGTCAATTAAGCCATGTCCGTCTGTCTGTCCGTCCGTCCGTCCGTCTATGAACGCGTCGATCTCAGAGACTATAAAGACTAGAGACAGGTTTAAGGTTGGAATTCATTTGTTTTTGATTGCTGGCACCCCCTGTATATAAAAATATATTTACATATTTGTTGATTAAGTATGGAATTAAGAAACAATAACTTAGAAAGATGTGCAGTCGTCAGCCTGTTCCTTTTTTTGGTAGCAGTAGCACCCGCATTAGAGAACAGGCCCTCTGCTGGTACTATAATTTCTACAATTGACTTTGACTTGTTATACTTGGAGCCACCCAGGGCAAAGCTTTGCGCGTTTGAAAATACTGGTTGTATGTTGGGCTGATTTTCCACTGGTTTTGGATGCTCTACAGTTGGGACTTTTTCCACGTTCTCTTGTTCACCATCATCCTCACTCAATATGGGTGATGTTTAAAAAAAAAAAATGAATTAAAACATTTACATATATTCATTATAAATGAAAACTGCAATACTAACCTTGATTGAAGCGAACTCTTTGGTATGCTGAAACATGTTGGTCGTATTGTTGTTGTTTTTGGAATATTCGGCACTGCATTGCTTTGAAATTAATTTTTAAATTAAACTTCCACACTTTGCTTTGTATTGGTGCCATGGTTAAAATGTTCCTGTTGTTTTTGCGCGTAAATATAGAAAAGACGCGATTATTTTATCTAATAATCGATTAATGTTTCAAATAACCGCATTCCATTTTGCGATACAATTAAATCGGAAATGGAAGGAAAAAAATCGATTATTGTGTATCATATGATTAATCGTGCCATCACTATAAAAAGGCGGGAGCTGGAAGCGGCAGGTGTGGGTGGGCCATCCAAATTTTTGATGCAGGTTTTTGGAGAACGTCATCACCTCTTCACATCAAATTTGGTGGCTCAAGTCAAAAAATTGTGCAAGCTAAAGCTATAACTTCGTTATCAAAGTATAAAAATGTACTTTCCCAGAAAGTAGTTCTTTTAGCTTTCTCCTTTTTGGAATTCTTCCGCAATTACGGTATTTTCATACATACGGATTGTAAATGACCACGCAGCACCATCTAGTTAATGGACGGAGATAAGTTTTTGCTTATCGAGTGATAGGCAAAAGATCCCACTAGATGGCGTTTTGAGTTATTTAATTGTAGGTTAGCCAATCTATTTAATTGTAGGTTAGTGAATCCTTATTTCATTTTCAATTTATAAATGCGTAAGGTTAATATGAGCAATGAGTTCCAATACCTGTGGAAGTCATTTTCAATTTTAAAAGGCGGTTGAGGCTGGCTGCGGAGGGGGTGGGCGTAGCATACAAATTTTTGATGCAGCTCCTTGATAAATGTCAACATCTGTCTATCTAAAAAACTGTGATAGTGGCATCCAAAATTTTAATGCAGTTTTTAGAGACCGTCATTTCCTATCTAGACACCAAATTTGGTGGCTCAAGCCCAAAAATTGTGAAAGTAATAGGCCTTTTCAATTTCATACAGCAGGGTGACAGTTGGCGAATGGAGTGGGCTTGGCATCCAAAATTTTTCGCGACTAGGTGTCTTCGTGCCAAATTTTGCTAACTCTAGCTTTAAGAATGTGAGAAATATATGGTTTTATCTGTTTTCAATTATCGATTAAATTGATTTCCCAGCCTCCTAGTAGGCGTAGCACCCCAATCTTTATCTGACGCAACCAAAAACAAATATAATTGCAAAGTTTCAAGTCTCTAGCCTTACGGGTGTCGAAAAAAGTTGTGTTCATACAGAACGACAGACAGCATGACATTGCACAAGACCAATATACTATTATATTTCGGAATCAGAGTATAAAAACTCTGTTCCACTTCCACCACATTTCGGCTTGTCGACTATTAATCCGATTTGTAATCGAAACTCTTATTGAATTTTTTTTTCTTTCTTTAAGTTGGGCTTTTTTTCGGGATCTAATTTGCCAGACTTGTAAATTAAGTTTTTATGAAAAGTGTAAACAATATTTAAATAACCGGCTTGTACGCATGAAGTGGGGACAATGCGAATTTAAATAGATCCGTTTGAACTTCTCATTTCATGCATTGCTCAATATTATTCATTTGTGAAAAATACACATATTACGTATGTTACATTTGAGGATGAAGTCTGGGAACCAGCACCTTAACACGCATCTGTCCCTTGTGTCAATTTGACACAATTTTGAGATTCAAAATGCTTTTGCGGCTTTTCTACTTATCGAATGTGAATAAAATTTTGGCTCACTGAACGAATTTTGACGAATTTTCAGAAAATCATAATTTAAATATATTTCCATTGTTATTTTCGTTGCAAATGAAGAAGTTACAAAAGAGTCCCTGGCGTGTCAATTTGACACATATGGGAAAATTACGGGCACTTTGGTTTTTCCTTATTGACTGTTACCTTTTATGTACTACCAAAATAGTAGGCATGGGCTTTTTTCTTGTAATTCACAACTGGTTCAAGCTTGAACCTATAGAGGACCTACAAAAAATATACCAGGATATCAAAAACCAAGAATATGGCGTCTGCATCGGGAAATATAGTGATGAGCGACGAGGAGTACGAGCAGATGGATCCGTTTGAATCAGATGACGATGACAGCGACTAAGAGCCAAATGAAAATGAGACTGATGTGGAAACTGAAACTAATAGCGATACCGACTTTTTAGGCGAGGAGGTGAGACGAGAATTGGTTGCAGAGCCCAGCTCAGCATTTTTGTCAAAAGACAAAAAAATTGAGTACTCGCTGGACCAACCGAATACTATGCGACAAGCTATTTGTAACCTGCGTGAAAGCTCAGGTACAAATAATTTGCGTCGTAAGCTTAGTATTCAACAGGGTATTTATTATTCATCTAATTTCCGTCGTCAGGTGCCACAGTGTTCGCAGCATCACGCTGTGTTGATAAGCTCTCTGCAATGCTCTTATTTCTCGAACCCATGGAGCAGACCATTGTCGACATGACCAATTTGTACGGCATACGGACATGTGGAAGTGAATGGAAGAATGTCGACATCTGCACTATGCGAGCATATTATTGAGTTTTGCTGCTTGCAGGAGTGTATCGGTCGCATGGTGAATGCATCACTGAGCTGTGGAATCTAAAAAGTGGACGACCGATATTTGCAGCAACAATGTCGCTCAAGCGTTATAAGCAGATCACTCGGTGTTTGCGGTTCGACGATCGGGAAGAGAGAGCACACTTCCGTTTTCGAGACAAATTCGCTCCAGTTTGAGCAATTTTTGATAAATGGGCATATCGACACAAATTGTGCTATCTTCCTGGCAAAAATGTAACCGTCGACGAGCAGTTGCTACCATACCGTGGTCGATGTCCTTTTACGCAGTATATCCCGTCGAAACCCTGCAAATACGGTATCAAACACTGGATTCTGTGTGATGCATCAACATTTTACGTGTATGCTGTTGATGTTTACATTGGTCGTAACAGCAACTGTGCACCCGAAGTAAACCTGGCAGAACGGGTTGTATTGCAGCTTACAGAGGGACTCAACGGAAGAAACGTTACTACCGACAATTTCTTCACATCCCACGCTCTTGCGGTAAAATTGAAGCAGAGACAAATGACAACCGTTGGCACTATTCGTAAAAATAGAAAGGAGCTGCCACCTCTGGTACTGGACATGAAGAACAAACCACTGTACCATTCTCAATTTTTGTTCGATCACGTGCTGAACTCGACAGTGGTTTCGTACGTAACGAAGAGACGTCGTTTCGTTACGTTGCTCAGCACAATGCATCTATCGACACAAATAGAAGAGAAAGACGTTAAAAAAGCCGGAAACTATAAATTTTTATAATAGAACGAAATGCGGCGTCGACATTGTGGATGAGATGGTAGGCACTTATCGCTGCAAACGCAAAGTCAACAGATGGCCTGTAGCAGTATTTTGCAATATTCTAGATATATCTGAGTTGAATGCGTTCATTTTATTCACGGAATTGAATCCAAACTGGAATTTGGCCAAAAAAAACATCCGTCGCCGCCTTTTTTTGATTGAGCTCGGGTACTCCCTAGTCACGCCGCATATCGACTACCGGGAACGAGCACCACGAGGCGAGAGAGCGTTGTCGGTAGTCCGTGGGATTCAGGACGGCGAGCAGCTAGTCCAAACCGAAGCTGATGCATCTGCGAACAGTCGCTTGATGCACCACACTCCAACTGGGAAGCGCGCAAGGTGCCACAAATGCCCACAGGCAAAGAATGCAAACATCCACTCTGTCGAATGCGATAGGTGCATGAAAAAAGTTTGCCCGCAGCATCGCTTTGTTCTATGCGAAACATGCGATTCATAGATATATTTGTTTTTATTAGTTAATTTTGTTATATATATAAATATTTTCAATTTTAAAAATATTTTTCCTTACATTTTTTTTGATTGTGTCAAATTGACACACCAGGGACTGATTTGTTATTTTTTCTTAGGGACAGATGAGTGTTAATTTCCTATTTAAAATACTTTTCCTCTTCGAAGCTCAATTAAGTTGATTCCTTTTTAAATTGAAATCGAATAGGGCGACAATGTCGTGATGAAGATGGATGAGCTATTCGAACTATCTTTAGTTGTCAACAAAAAAAGTGAAACTTATGGTGTTACCAACAAGTGGTGTTACCAACAAGCTTTGAAGCCATACTTTCGCTAACAGTTATATTTTCTTATCATAGCAGCAGAAAAGTTCGGCAGAATTTTACTGTCACCTTCACTTTCAAGTTGCTTATGCAGCAATGCCAAATTAGTTTCGTTCGCTGCCTTTCCCAGCTATTCTTAAAGAAACCCGTTATAATGACCATATTATGAGATAGTGCTAAAAAAAGTTGTGACTGATTTTTTATTTTTGACCGTCCATTGTGCGGCGTCAGCAGCAGCGCAAACATTTTGCCTATAAGACATATAAGGTCACACTGAGTAATCAGTTTGAAAAAGTAATCAAATAACTTGATTGAACGAAAAATAAACTAAAAACAAGTAAGAAGGCTCTAGTCGAGATTTCCCGACTAGGAGATACCCCGAACCCTGTACATAACGCTTACAGCCATTGTCTGTGTGCATCTGTGACTAAACTTCAATCTTCGATATCTCTGGTGTTTCTCAACCGATTTCGATGAAATTTTTGCAGATTTTCATTATTTTCAAGTTTCTAAAACGTGTTTCAGATTTTCGATATTCCATATTTTTATGTTATCGATCACATGCATATATCGGAAACGGAAATAGTTATCGAAAATCTGAAACAAACTTGTACTGCCTAGGACTGAGATGAGCTTATGTGCAAAATCTCTAGCTCTTATAGTCTCTGAGATCGACGCGTTCATACATACAGACGGACGGACGGGCATGGCTATATCGACTCGGCTGTTGATGCTGATCAAGAATATATATACTTTATAGGGTCAGAAATGCTTCCTTCTGCCTGTTACATACTTTTGCACAAAACCATTATACCCCTTTTACCCATTTCATGGGTTTGGGGTATAAAAATTATAAAGTGTTACAAATGAACGCAAGGAAAAGCAAAGACTACGTTAACGCCGTCAGTTCAATTTTTTCGTTTTTTCTGCCTTCAACTCAGAAATAATTGATATGCATTCTTCCTGGCTTGAGCGACAGTTGTTCATTCAGTATTAAATCAAAACTCTTAATAACCAATTTTTTCTAGCAGTGATACCCAAAAATCACAAACTGAAAAAGGTATTTCCTGCTACTGTTTTTATACCCTGAACCCATAAAATGGGTAAAAAGGGTATAATGGTTTTGTGCAAAAGTATGTAACAGGCAAAAGGAAGCATCTCCGACCCCAGCATCAGCAGCCGAGTCGATATAGCCATGTCCGTCTGTCCGTTCGTCTGTCTGTCTGAACGCGTCGATCTCAGAGACTACAAGAGCTGGAGACTTAAGATTTTGAATATAAGTTCTCCCATACCATGAGCGGAACAAGTTTGTTTTAAATTATCGATAACTATTCTGGTTTTCGATATACACATGGAATCGATTACAAAAAAATCACGAATTTGGAAAATGTAAAATTGGGGATTGAAATAATGGGTAACGATAGAACTTTTCTGAAAATTTCATCGAAATCGGTTGAGAAACACCAGAGATGTCGAAAATTGAAGTTTAGGTCACAGATGCATAAAGACAATGACTGTACGCGTTAAGTATAGGGTTCGGGGTATCTCCTAGTCGGGAAATCTCGACTAGGGCCTTCTTAATTGTTTATACCCTGAACCCATCAAATAGGTAAGAAGGGTATAATGGTTTTGTCCAAGAGTCAGGCAAGGGAAAGTGTCTCCAACCATATAAGGTATATATATTCTTGCACAGCATCACGTCAATTAAGCCATGTCCGTCTGTCTGTCCGTCCGTCCGTCCGTCTATGAACGCGTCGATCTCAGAGACTATAAAGACTAGAGACAGGTTTAAGGTTGGAATTCATTTGTTTTTGATTGCTGGCACCCCCTGTATATAAAAATATATTTACATATTTGTTGATTAAGTATGGAATTAAGAAACAATAACTTAGAAAGATGTGCAGTCGTCAGCCTGTTCCTTTTTTGGTAGCAGTAGCACCCGCATTAGAGAAAAGGCACTCTGCTGGTACTATAATTTCTACAATTGACTTTGACTTGTTATACTTGGAGCCACCCAGGGCAAAGCTTTGCGCGTTTGAAAATACTGGCTGTATGTTGGGCTGATTTTCCACTGGTTTTGGATGCTCTACAGTTGGGACTTTTTCCACGTTCTCTTGTTCACCATCATCCTCACTCAATATGGTTGATGTTTAAAAAAAAAAAAATAAATTAAAACATTTACATATATTCATTATAAATGAAAACTGCAATACTAACCTTGATTGAAGCGAACTCTTTGGTATGCTGAAACATGTTGGTCGTATTGTTGTTGTTTTTGGAATATTCGGCACTGCACTGCTTTGAAATTAATTTTTAAATTAAACTTCCACACTTTGCTTTGTATTGGTGCCATGGTTAAAATGTTCCTGTTGTTTTTGCGCGTAAATATAGAAAAGACGCGATTATTTTATCTAATAATCGATTAATGTTTCAAATAACCGCATTCCATTTTGCGATACAATTAAATCGGAAATGGAAGGAAAAAAAATCGATTATTGTGTATCATATGATTAATCGTGCCATCACTATAAAAAGGCGGGAGCTGGAAGCGGCAGGTGTGGGTGGGCCATCCAAATTTTTGATGCAGGTTTTTGGAGAACGTCATCACCTCTTCACATCAAATTTGGTGGCTCAAGTCAAAAAATTGTGCAAGCTAAAGCTATAACTTCGTTATCAAAGTATAAAAATGTACTTTCCCAGAAAGTAGTTCTTTTAGCTTTCTCCTTTTTGGAATTCTTCCGCAATTACGGTATTTTCATACATACGGATTGTAAATGACCACGCAGCACCATCTAGTTAATGGACGGAGATAAGTTTTTGCTTATCGAGTGATAGGCAAAAGATCCCACTAGATGGCGTTTTGAGTTATTTAATTGTAGGTTAGCCAATCTATTTAATTGTAGGTTAGTGAATCCTTATTTCATTTTCAATTTATAAATGCGTAAGGTTAATATGAGCAATGAGTTCCAATACCTGTGGAAGTCATTTTCAATTTTAAAAGGCGGTTGAGGCTGGCTGCGGAGGGGGTGGGCGTAGCATACAAATTTTTGATGCAGCTCCTTGATAAATGTCAACATCTGTCTATCTAAAAAACTGTGATAGTGGCATCCAAAATTTTAATGCAGTTTTTAGAGACCGTCATTTCCTATCTAGACACCAAATTTGGTGGCTCAAGCCCAAAAATTGTGAAAGTAATAGGCCTTTTCAATTTCAAACAGCAGGGTGACAGTTGGCGAATGGAGTGGGCTTGGCATACAAAATTTTTCGCGACTAGGTGTCTTCGTGCCAAATTTTGCGAACTCTAGCTTTAAGAATGTGAGAAATATATGGTTTTATCTGTTTTCAATTATCGATTAAATTGATTTCCCAGCCTCCTAGTAGGCGTAGCACCCCAATCTTTATCTGACGCAACCAAAAACAAATATAATTGCAAAGTTTCAAGTCTCTAGCCTTACGGGTGTCGAAAAAGTTGTGTTCATACAGAACGACAGACAGCATGACATTGCACAAGACCAATATACTATTATATTTCGGAATCAGAGTATAAAAACTCTGTTCCACTTCCACCACATTTCGGCTTGTCGACTATTAATCCGATTTGTAATCGAAACTCTTATTGAATTTTTTTTCTTTCTTTAAGTTGGGCTTTTTTCGGGATCTAATTTGCCAGACTTGTAAATTAAGTTTTTATGAAAAGTGTAAACAATATTTAAATAACCGGCTTGTACGCATGAAGTGGGGACAATGCGAATTTAAATAGATCCGTTTGAACTTCTCATTTCATGCATTGCTCAATATTATTCATTTGTGAAAAATACACATATTACGTATGTTACATTTGAGGATGAAGTCTGGGAACCAGCACCTTAATTTCCTATTTAAAATACTTTTCCTCTTCGAAGCTCAATTAAGTTGATTCCTTTTTAAATTGAAATCGAATAGGGCGACAATGTCGTGATGAAGATGGATGAGCTATTCGAACTATCTTTAGTTGTCAACAAAAAAAGTGAAACTTATGGTGTTACCAACAAGTGGTGTTACCAACAAGCTTTGAAGCCATACTTTCGCTAACAGTTATATTTTCTTATCATAGCAGCAGAAAATTTCGGCAGAATTTTACTGTCACCTTCACTTTCAAGTTGCTTATGCAGCAATGCCAAATTAGTTTCGTTCGCTGCCTTTCCCAGCTATTCTTAAAGAAACCCGTTATAATGACCATATTATGAGATAGTGCTAAAAAAGTTGTGACTGATTTTTTATTTTTGACCGTCCATTGTGCGGCGTCAGCAGCAGCGCAAACATTTTGCCTATAAGACATATAAGGTCACACTGAGTAATAAGTTTGATAAAAGTAATCAAATAACTTGATTGAACGAAAAAATAAACTAAAAACAAGTAAGAAGGCTCTAGTCGAGATTTCCCGACTAGGAGATACCCCGAACCCTGTACATAACGCTTACAGCCATTGTCTGTGTGCATCTGTGACTAAACTTCAATCTTCGATATCTCTGGTGTTTCTCAACCGATTTCGATGAAATTTTTGCAGATTTTCATTATTTTCAAGTTTCTAAAACGTGTTTCAGATTTTCGATATTCCATATTTTTATGTAATCGATCACATGCATATATCGGAAACGGAAATAGTTATCGAAAATCTGAAACAAACTTGTACTGCCTAGGACTGAGATGAGCTTATGTGCAAAATCTGAAGTCTCTAGCTCTTATAGTCTCTGAGATCGACGCGTTCATACATACAGACGGACGGACGGGCATGGCTATATCGACTCGGCTGTTGATGCTGATCAAGAATATATATACTTTATAGGGTCAGAAATGCTTCCTTCTGCCTGTTACATACTTTTGCACAAAACCATTATACCCCTTTTACCCATTTCATGGGTTTGGGGTATAAAAATTATAAAGTGTTACAAATGAACGCAAGGAAAAGCAAAGACTACGTTAACGCCGTCAGTTCAATTTTTTCGTTTTTTCTGCCTTCAACTCAGAAATAATTGATATGCATTATTCCTGGCTTGAGCGACAGTTGTTCATTCAGTATTAAATCAAAACTCTTAATAACCAATTTTTTCTAGCAGTGATACCCAAAAATCACAAACTGAAAAAGGTATTTCCTGCTACTGTTTTTATACCCTGAACCCATAAAATGGGTAAAAAGGGTATAATGGTTTTGTGCAAAAGTATGTAACAGGCAAAAGGAAGCATTTCCGACCCCAGCATCAGCAGCCGAGTCGATATAGCCATGTCCGTCTGTCCGTTCGTCTGTCTGTCTGAACGCGTCGATCTCAGAGACTACAAGAGCTGGAGACTTAAGATTTTGAATATAAGTTCTCCCATACCATGAGCGGAACAAGTTTGTTTTAAATTATCGATAACTATTCTGGTTTTCGATATACACATGGAATCGATTACAAAAAAATCACGAATTTGGAAAATGTAAAATTGGGGATTGAAATAATGGGTAACGATAGAACTTTTCTGAAAATTTCATCGAAATCGGTTGAGAAACACCAGAGATGTCGAAAATTGAAGTTTAGGTCACAGATGCATAAAGACAATGACTGTACGCGTTAAGTATAGGGTTCGGGGTATCTCCTAGTCGGGAAATCTCGACTAGGGCCTTCTTAATTGTTTATACCCTGAACCCATCAAATAGGTAAGAAGGGTATAATGGTTTTGTCCAAGAGTCAGGCAAGGGAAAGTGTCTCCAACCATATAAGGTATATATATTCTTGCACAGCATCACGTCAATTAAGCCATGTCCGTCTGTCTGGCTCTAGCCCAAAAAATGTGAAAACTATGGGCGTTTCCAATTTCACGGAGAAGGGGGGACGGGGGCGGAATAAGGGGGCGTGGCATCCAAAATTTTGATGCATTTTTTTGGGGAACGTTAATATCTATGTTGACACAAAATTTTGTGGCTCTTGCCCAGAAAATGGGCGTGGCATCCAAATTTTTGATGCATTTATTTGGGGAACGTCAATATCTATCTTGACACAAAATTTGGTGGCTCTAGCCCAAAAAATGTGAAAACTATGGGCGTTTCCAGGGGGCGTGGGTTCCAAAATTTGGAAGCATTTTTTTGGGGAACGTTAATATCTATCTTGACACAAAATTTGGTGGCTCTAGCCCAAAAAATGTGAAAACTATGGGCGTTTCCAATTTCAAGGAGCAGGGATGAGGGGGGCGGAAGGAGTGGGCGTGGCATCCAAAATTTTGATGCAGTTTTTTCAGGGACATGACTACCTATCTGCGGTCAAAATTTGGTAACTCTAGCTGTAAGAATGTGACAAATATTAGGTTTTATCGGTTTTCTGTTATCGAATTTATCGATTTCCCAGCCTCCTAGTAGGCGTGGCACACCAATCTTGACACTTTATCTGTCTCGAGAGACCGTCATTTCCTATCTAGACACCAAATTTGGTGGCTCAAGCCCAAAAATTGTGAAAGCAATAGGCCTTTTCAATTTCAAACAGCAGGGTGACAGTTGGCGAATGGAGTGGGCTTGGCATCCAAAATTTTTCGCGACTAGGTGTCTTCGTGCCAAATTTTGCTAACTCTAGCTTTAAGCATGTGAGAAATATATGGTTTTATCGGTTTTCAATTATCGATTAAATTGATTTCCCAGCCTCCTAGTAGGCGTAGCACCCCAATCTTTATCTGACGCAACCAAAAACAAATATAATTGCAAAGTTTCAAGTCTCTAGCTTTACGGGTGTCGAAAAAAGTTGTGTTCATACAGAACGACAGACAGCATGACATTGCACAAGGCCAATATACTATTATACTTCGGAATCAGAGTATAAAAACTCTGTTCCACTTCCACCACATTTCGGCTTGTCGACTATTAATCCGATTTGTAATCGAAACTCTTATTGAATTTTTTTTTCTTTCTTTAAGTTGGGCTTTTTTTCGGGATCTAATTTGCCAGACTTGTAAATTAAGTTTTTATGAAAAGTGTAAACAATATTTAAAAAACCGGTTTGTACGCATGAAGTGGGGACAATGCGAATTTAAATAGACCCGTTTGAACTTCTCATTTCATGCATTGCTCAATATTATTCATTTGTGAAAAATACACATATTACGTATGTTACATTTGAGGATGAAGTCTGGGAACCTTAATTTCCTATTTAAAATACTTTTCCTCTTCGAAGCTCAATTAAGTTGATTCCTTTTTAAATTGAAATCGAATAGGCCGACAATGTCGTGATGAAGATGGATGAGCTATTCGAACTATCTTTAGTTGTCAACAAAAAAAAGTGAAACTTATGGTGTTACCAACAAGTGGTGTTACCAACAAGCTTTAAGCCATACTTTCGCTAACAGTTATATTTTCTTATCATAGCAGCAGAAAAGTTCGGCAGAATTTTACTGTCATCTTCACTTTCAAGTTGCTTATGCAGCAATGCCAAATTAGTTTCGTTCGCTGCCTTTCCCAGCTATTCTTAAAGAAACCCGTTATAATGACCATATTATGAGATAGTGCTAACAAAATTGTGACTGATTTTTTATTTTTGACCGTCCATTGTGCGGCGTCAGCAGCAGCGCAAACATTTTGCCTATAAGACGTACAAGGTCACACTGAGTAATCAGTTTGAAAAAAGTAATCAAATAACTTGATTGAACGAAAAAATAAACTAAAAACAAGTAAGAAGGCTCTAGTCGAGATTTCCCGACTAGGAGATACCCCGAACCCTGTACATAACGCTTACAGCCATTGTCTGTGTGCATCTGTGACTAAACTTCAATCTTCGATATCTCTGGTGTTTCTCAACCGATTTCGATGAAATTTTTGCAGATTTTCATTATTTTCAAGTTTCTAAAACGTGTTTCAGATTTTCGATATTCCATATTTTTATGTTATCGATCACATGCATATATCGGAAACGGAAATAGTTATCGAAAATCTGAAACAAACTTGTACTGCCTAGGACTGAGATGAGCTTATGTGCAAAATCTGAAGTCTCTAGCTCTTATAGTCTCTGAGATCGACGCGTTCATACATACAGACGGACGGACGGGCATGGCTATATCGACTCGGCTGTTGATGCTGATCAAGAATATATATACTTTATAGGGTCAGAAATGCTTCCTTCTGCCTGTTACATACTTTTGCACAAAACCATTATACCCCTTTTACCCATTTCATGGGTTTGGGGTATAAAAATTATAAGAAGTGTTACAAATGAACGCAAGGAAAAGCAAAGACTACGTTGACGCCGTCAGTTCAATTTTTTCGTTTTTTCTGCCTTCAACTCAGAAATAATTGATATGCATTCTTCCTGGCTTGAGCGACAGTTGTTCATTCAGTATTAAATCAAAACTCTTAATAACCAATTTTTTCTAGCAGTGATACCCAAAAATCACAAACTGAAAAAGGTATTTCCTGCTACTGTTTTTATACCCTGAACCCATAAAATGGGTAAAAAGGGTATAATGGTTTTGTGCAAAAGTATGTAACAGGCAAAAGGAAGCATCTCCGACCCCAGCATCAGCAGCCGAGTCGATATAGCCATGTCCGTCTGTCCGTTCGTCTGTCTGTCTGAACGCGTCGATCTCAGAGACTACAAGAGCTGGAGACTTAAGATTTTGAATATAAATTCTCCCATACCATGAGCGGAACAAGTTTGTTTTAAATTATCGATAACTATTCTGGTTTTCGATATACACATGGAATCGATTACAAAAAAATCACGAATTTGGAAAATGTAAAATTGGGGATTGAAATAATGGGTAACGATAGAACTTTTCTGAAAATTTCATCGAAATCGGTTGAGAATTACCAGAGATGTCGAAAATTGAAGTTTAGGTCACAGATGCATAAAGACAATGACTGTACGCGTTAAGTATAGGGTTCGGGGTATCTCCTAGTCGGGAAATCTCGACTAGGGCCTTCTTAATTGCTTATGCCCTGAACCCATCAAATAGGTAAGAAGGGTATAATGGTTTTGTTCAAGAGTCAGGCAAGGTAAAGCGTCTCCAACCATATAAAGTGTATATATTCTTGCACAGCATCACGTCAATTAAGCCATGTCCGTCTGTCTGTCCGTCCGTCCGTCCGTCTATGAACGCGTCGATCTCAGAGACTATAAAGACTAGAGACAGGTTTAACTTTGGAATTCATTTGTTTTTGATTGCTGGCACCCCCTGTATATAAAAATATATTTACATATTTGTTGATTAAGTATGGAATTAAGAAACAATAACTTAGAAAGATGTGCAGTCGTCAGCCTGTTCCTTTTTTTGGTAGCAGTAGCACCCGCATTAGAGAACAGGCCCTCTGCTGGTACTATAATTTCTACAATTGACTTTGACTTGTTATACTTGGAGCCACCCAGGGCAAAGCTTTGCGCCTTTGAAAATACTGGTTGTATGTTGGGCTGATTTTCCACTGGTTTTGGATGCTCTACAGTTGGGACTTTTTCCACGTTCTCTTGTTCACCATCATCCTCACTCAATATGGTTGATGTTTAAAAAAAAAAAATGAATTAAAACATTTACATATATTCATTATAAATGAAAGCTGCAATACTAACCTTGATTGAAGCGAACTCTTTGGTATGCTGAAACATGTTGGTCGTATTGTTGTTGTTTTTGGAATATTCGGCACTGCACTCATTCGAAATTAATTTTTAAATTAAACTTCCACACTTTGCTTTGTATTGGTGCCATGGTTAAAATGTTCCTGTTGTTTTTGCGCGTAAATATGGAAAAGACGCGATTATTTTATGTAATAATCGATTAATGTTTCAAATAACCGCATTCCATTTTGCGATACAATTAAATCGGAAATTGAAGGAAAAAAATCGATTATTGTGTATCATATGATTAATCGTGCCATCACTATAAAAAGGCGGCAGATGGAAGCGGCAGGTGTGGGTGTGCCATCCAAATTTTTGATGCAGGTTTTTGGAGAACGTCATCACCTCTTCACATCAAATTTGGTGGCTCAAGTCAAAAAATTGTGCAAGCTAAAGCTATAACTTCGTTATCAAAGTATAAAAATGTACTTTCCCAGAAAGTAGTTCTTTTAGCTTTCTCTTTTTTGGAATTCTTCCGCAATTACGGTATTTTCATACATACGGATTGTAAATGACCACGCAGCACCATCTAGTTAATGGACGGAGATAAGTTTTTGCTTATCGAGTGATAGGCAAAAGATCCCACTAGATGGCGTTTTGAGTAATTTAATTGTAGGTTAGCCAATCTATTAAATTGTAGGTTAGTGAATCCCTATTTCGTTTTCAATTTATAAATGCGTAAGGTTAATATGAGCAATGAGTTCCAATAACTGTGGAAGTCATTTTCAATTTTAAAAGGCGGTTGAGGCTGGCTGCGGGGGGGGTGGGCGTAGCATACAAATTTTTGATGCAGATCCTTGATAAATGTCAACATCTGTCTATCTAAAAAACTGTGATAGTGGCATCCAAAATTTTAATGCAGTTTTTAGAGACCGTCATTTCCTATCTAGACACCAAATTTGGTGGCTCAAGCCCAAAAATTGTGAAAGCAATAGTCCTTTTCAATTTCAAACAGCAGGGTGACAGTTGGCGAATGGAGTGGGCTTGGCATCCAAAATTTTTCGCGACTAGGTGTCTTCGTGCCAAATTTTGCGAACTCTAGCTTTAAGAATGTGAGAAATATATGGTTTTATCTGTTTTCAATTATCGATTAAATTGATTTCCCAGCCTCCTAGTAGGCGTAGCACCCCAATCTTTATCTGACGCAACCAAAAACAAATATAATTGCAAAGTTTCAAGTCTTTAGCTTTACGGGTGTCGAAAAAAGTTGGTTCATACAGAACGACAGACAGCATGACATTGCACAAGACCAATATACTATTATATTTCGGAATCAGAGTATAAAAACTCTCGCCGTATTTGCATCATTTGATGTTCCACTTCCACCACATTTCGGCTTGTCGTCTATTAATCCGATTTGTAATCGAAACTCTTTTTGAATTTTTTTTCTTTCTTTAAGTTGGGCTTTTTTTCGGGATCTAATTTGCCAAGACTTGTAAATTAAGTTTTTATGAAAAGTGTAAACAATATTTAAAAAACCGGTTTGTACGCATGAAGTGGGGACAATGCGAATTTAAATAGATCCGTTTGAACTTCTCATTTCATGCATTGCTCAATATTATTCATTTGTGAAAAATACACATATTACGTATGTTATATTTGAGGGTGAAGTCTGGGAACCAGCACCTTAATTTCCTATTTAAAATACTTTTCCTCTTCGAAGCTCAATTAAGTTGATTCCTTTTTAAATTGAAATCGAATAGGGCGACAATGTCGTGATGAAGATGGATGAGCTATTCGAACTATCTTTAGTTGTCAACAAAAAAAAGTGAAACTTATGGTGTTACCAACAAGTGGCTGTCATCCAAATTATTGTTTTCCACTTTCTGCTAGTATACGCTGTATCGACAACATCCGTCAAAATCGCTTAAAACTTCATTTATTACGTTATTCGATAATACGTTTTGTAGCGTGATCCAATAAGCTTTGCAGCCATACTTTCGCTAACAGTTATATTTTCTGGATAGTTTTTCTTTATTTTCTTTTACGATCTTATCATAGCAGCAGAAAACTGTCACCTTTCAAGTTGCTTACGCAGCAATGCCAAATTAGTTTCGTTCGCTGCCTTTCCCAGATATTCTTAAAGAAACCCGTTATAATGACCATATTATGAGATAGTGCTAACAAAATTGTGACTGATTTTTTATTTTTGACCGTCCATTGTGCGGCGTCAGTAGCAGCGCAAACATTTTGCCTATAAGACGTACAAGGTCACACTGAGTAATCAGTTTGAAAAAAGTAATCAAATAACTTGATTGAACGAAAAAATAAACTAAAAACAAGTAAGAAGGCTCTAGTCGAGATTTCCCGACTAGGAGATACCCCGAACCCTGTACATAACGCTTACAGCCATTGTCTGTGTGCATCTGTGACTAAACTTCAATCTTCGATATCTCTGGTGTTTCTCAACCGATTTCGATGAAATCCAATAATAATAATGTGCAAAATCTGAAGTCTCTAGCTCTTATAGTCTCTGAGATCGACGCGTTCATACATACAGACGGACGGACGGGCATGGCTATATCGACTCGGCTGTTGATGCTGATCAAGAATATATATGCTTTATAGGGTCAGAGATGCTTCCTTCTGCCTGTTACATACTTTTGCACAAAACCATTATACCCATTTCATGGAAAAGTTCTATCGTTTCCCATTATTTCAGCCCCCGTTCTTACATTTTCGATATTCGATATTTTTATGTTATCGATCACATATGTATATCGAAAACGGAAATAGTTATCGATTATCGGAAACAAACTTGTACTGCCTAGGACTTAGATGAGCTTATGTTCAAAATCTGAAGTCTCTAGCTCTTATAGTCTCTGAGATCTACGCGTTCGTACATACAGACGGACGGACAGACGGACATGGCTATATCGACTCGGCTGTTGATGCTGATCAAGAATATATATACTTTATATTATAATTATTATTGGACGTAGATGTACTAACGGACAGTACATTCAAGTGGCCCAACGATACCAAGCACCGGCTTGTTAACGCGCGGACCCAAGCAAAGAGCAACCAACCTCCCGCCCAACCGACCGAGGGGCACACCGCATATCGTACGGTTACGAAGATCGCGAACATGTAGACAAATGACATAAGACTAGCTTTCTAAGAGAACCAATAGAAGTGGCACTATTTATTAAATGGGATAAATCGTTATAGTTTGAACATCAAATTCGGAAAGGATTATGACTAGCATAATTAGAGTGACATGCTTGAAGAGCGATGGGTAAAAAATTTCTTGTCCTCCTGATCGGAACTGCAAAACTAATTTGGCTGATTAATTCAGAGGAATCAATTTCACCAATTATTAGTTTGTGTAAAAAGACTACACCTAGCATTGTTTTGCGATCAGAAAGAGAAGGAAGATTTATTAGTAAAAGTCTACTGTGGTAGGAAGGTAAGTTAATGTTAGAGTCCCAATTAAGTCCCCTGAGGGTAAAGACCAAAAATTGTTTTTGTACTGATTCTATTCTATCCTGGTGAATCCTGTATTTGGGATACCATATACAAGATCCATATTCAAGAATAGGACGTACCAGAGACGTGTAAAGAGTTTTGGTTATATAGGGATCGTTAAATTCTTTCGACCAGCGCCTAATGAACCCCAAGGTACTAGACGCTCGATTTGCAACTATAGAGATATGCTTGTGAAATTTAAGTTTCGGATCAAAAAGGATACCTAAGTCATCAACCCATTCAATGCGATCGAGTGGGATTCCATCAAGAAAATATATATTTGAAAAAGGAAGGCGTCTATAAAAAGACATGACTTTGCATTTATTGCAATTAAGATTTAGTAAGTTAACACGACACCACTTTTGAAAATTATCTAAATCAGTTTGTAGTTTTTGAGCAGACAACAGAGCAGTACCCGACATGCATAATTTTACATCGTCAGCATACATCAGCACTCGAGATTGGTCAATAACAGATGGAAGATCATTGATGAAAAGTGTAAATAATAAAGGTCCGAGGTGACTTCCTTGCGGAACACCGGAAGTGACATGAACCACCTTGGAGACAGCGTCATTAAAACTGACTCTCTGTGTTCTATGAGTTAAATATTCCCTTATCCACCGAATAAGATTGCTTGGAAAACCTAAAAGTTGAAGTTTATGAAGTAAAATGTAGTGATTAACCGAGTCAAATGCCTTGCTGAAATCAGTGTAAATAACATCCGTCTGCATTTTATTTTGAAAACCATTCACAACTAGTGAAGTAAATTCTAACAGGTTAGTGGTAGTAGATCTTTGTTTCATGAATCCATGCTGGCACGGTGAAATTAAAGATCTGCAAAAATGTTGTAATTGAGAAGTTATTAATTTCTCAAACATTTTTGGTATAGCAGACAATTTGGATATACCCCTATAATTTTGAACATTAGACTTGTCTCCTTTTTTATGGAGCGGAATAATAAATGATTCTTTCCAGATATTAGGAAATGAACATTTCTCAAAAGACAAACTCAACAATTTATGCAAAGGCTTTAAGAGACCATCAGCGCAGTACTTAAGCACACAGCTTGGTACGCTGTCAGGTCCCGGGGAAAATACAGGCTTAATACCCTGTAGATCACGTAGTAATGAACACTCTGTGATACTTGGTTCAAAAATGCAATTAGAGGCATCAACCTGATACGGGTAAGGCAGATCAACCTGATTGTCCATTGAACTGTATGTTGTTTGAAAAAATTCGGCAAATAAATCGGCAATGGCCTGATTCGAATTGGCCGACTTGTTTTCAAAAGATAAATTAGATGGAAGTGTTGATGACTTTCGCTTCGCATTAACGAAGTCATAGAACCTCTTAGGATCTTGCTGAAACTGTAGTCTGCACCGACTTAGGTAATTTTTATAACATGAATTATTCACGACTGAAAAACTGGAACGCGCAATCAAGTATGATGCGTAATGAACAGAAACTCTTATAAAGCTTAGATTTTCGATTTTTAAGGGCAGTCAACTCTCGTGTAAACCACGCAGGTTTGTTTTTCCTACTTGGCCTACCAAAAGGGACACACTTATCGAATAAATTTTCTAAGGTGCAATAAAAAATACTGATTGCTGTATCCAAGTCCTCAGAACCATAGAGGGGCGACCAGTCAACCAGTTCCAAGAGCCGGGTAAGTTTTACAAAATCGGTTTTCCGAAATTGACGTACCCGTCTTAAAGGTTCACTACACTGGCGTACGGCACAGGCAGGCAAAGTGATCAACACCTCAAACGTCGGGTGGTATATGATTTCGGGAGTGGATATGGGAAGGGATCTTGACACAGATAGAGTGGATGGATCCGAAACAAATACCAAATCAAGCATTCTATTCAGAGAATTCGGAATACCATTGATCTGACCCAATGACATTTCAAATAAACCATCAAGAACATCAGTCTGCATCGTGGGGGTCAACACGCTTGAGTCCGGACTTGAAATCCAAGTAGCTTCAGCAATATTAAAATCACCGAGAACTACAAAAATATCACGATCAGAAAGCAAAGAAGAAATGGAAAGTATTGCTGACATATGTTCGTTGTAAACAGAGCTGTTAGATAAAGGTGGTATATAGGAACAAGAAATATAAATACCAACACCGTAAATATTTAACCATTAAGTAAGTACACATAGAGGAGTCAAACGCAAAAAATCCAATAGCCTAATTGGTCCAATTTGCGGAGGAACCACCCTCATTCGGCTGCTGAAAGCATCGAGCCGAACGCAAATTTTGACTCGATACAGACGGAGTGCCAGCAATTTGCTGTGTATGCGTCTGTATGTCAGCGACGTGATCGCCGTTAGGTGTATATATGTGTGTATGTATGTTTCTGTGTGCTGTTTGCTCTGAGCGGCTGTATATTGTGGAAGAGGGAGAGCAGCAGCAGAATGCGAACAACAACAACACATGTGCATTTTTTCTGTATTATGAAAGAGTATAAATGGTTCATGTGTCGGCAACTGGCAGAAAAACTCAGGCTCGCGTCAACCGCGTGCCAACAAAAAACCTTTTCTCTACTCAATAAACGCACACAAGTTCCAGCGATCTCAACAGAAATACAGTTCTGAATACTCTTTCGGAATATGTGTGCATATTTTATATGTAAATGAGCAACTTCATGGTAGTTGTGCTGCAAAATTGTTTGCTGGTGTCATATAGCTAATATCTCGAAAGAGTATGTATGACCAGAAAGTGCAAAAACAGAAATTGCCTGTGTTTTGTAGGCAGATACAAATGCGCGCCAAATTTTAATTTTAAATATTGGCTGTCGGCATTTATTATGTATTAAATTATGAATTTTAAGGGTCAAGAGTACATAATTATATACATATATATATATATTAAAATATATAAATTTATATTTGACATATTATGAACTATGGACAATGCATCTGATTAATTAAGATGCATTTTAAAAATAAATTAAAAATTATATATTAATGACATTATTTTAATAGCTATCCTTACTTTTAATAAAATTGCTAAAAAGTCATTAAAATTGAGACAGGTCAAGAATAGCCAAGGCAATTGCTACGCATAAATTCAAATGTGCTGCATATGAACATACACATGCACGCACACATTGATATGCGTTGCTAGAAAAGTAACAAAATCCCAAATCACTTGAGAGCCACCAAAAACTGAAAAAATATGCATGCGCACATACACACACACATATATATGTGTATTTAGGTATACCTTCGCCCTAATGATTTTTGCTTGTTGAACTCGGAGCCACCAAATACAGAAAAAATGCACATGTGTTGTTTTTGTTCGCACTCTGCTGCTGCTCTCCCTCTTCCACAATATACAGCCGCTCAGAGCAAACAGCATACAGAAACATACATACACACATATATACACCTAACGGCGATCATGTCGCTGACATACAGACGTATACACAGCAAATTGCTGGCACTCCGTCTGTACCGAGACAAGCGCAGGCGCATGAATGACTTGCACTTTTTTAGCTACGCAAATGGTCTGCAAAATTTGCGTTCGGCTCACTGCTTTCAGCAGCCGAATGATGGTGGTTCCTCCACAACGCATTTTTTCGGCAGTTGGGAAAACGCGATTTGACTCCTCTACGTATACATACTTAATGATTTAACTTTACAGCAACAAACTCAATATCTATAGAACCACTTAATATTACTGTCTCAGAGGACAAGTCCACATCAAAAGCAATAAGCACCCCACCACCACGGCGCAGAGGGCGGTCCTTTCTATAGATACAGAATCTGTTAGATAATACTTCACAATTAAGTATGTCTTGTCTTAGCCACGTTTCCGTGAAGGCAACGACATGAAAGGGAAAAGATTGACTATCAAGATACAAAGTACTAAGTTTACTACAAAGTCCTCTAACATTCTGATAGCCCAATAAGAAGGAGGTTGTTAGTTTTTTGAACTATCAGAAGTAATAGGCCCAACCACCAAGGAGGGGGAAACAATCGGAGGCCGATTTTTATTTTTATTTTTGTTTGCAGCATATTCTTTTACTATTATGTGTTCCGGCCAAAATTCTTTTGAGCAGATAGCATCAAAATCTTGGTTTGAAACACTGATTTTAAAGGACGAAATATCACGGTCATAAGCAAATTTAAATTTTTCCACCGAAACTGTGGCTTTAGATTTGGCCTGAATATAGACCTTTACATCTTCAGATGTTAAATTAGGGGGTAGCCGAGAAACAAATACATGTTTTTTAGGTGGAACACCTACACATTTTTTTTAAAATATTCTCAACTGTGCCACTTATAGGAGCCACCGTTTGAGGTATGTGACTATTCGGCTCAATTCGTATGTCAGTCACCTCAACGCAACCAACCTCCGAAAGAGCCACAGAGCACACACCCTCAACAGAGCTCACTATAGGAGCCGCAGTCTGAGATAAATTATTATTCGAAACGTTTGGCTCATATTGAACCGAGGGACCGGAATCGGATGGTGCAACATCCATTATTTCGCCAGTAACTGGAGACGGGACTGAAGCTATTATAGGTTTGAAATTACTTTTTTGAACTTTACGAGTTCTCTTCACCGTTAAGGGTGATGTAGGAGACCGACTTAAAAAAGGCTTCTTCCGCTTCGGTGATTCCGAATTCAAGATTACGTTGTTCTTGAATTAGGAATCAAGATCAGAGAACAGTTCTTTCACTTCATTGAATAAAACAAAGAGCTCTTTAAAGCCAACTTGCATCTGCCTCATGGAATTGTAAAAATTTTTCTTCACCTCTCGGCATGACCAGCACGGCCACTCGAGATTAGAAGTGTCCATATTGTCCTTGGACCGGGCATAAATGTTTGCTCATTTTTCGTGTGCACAAGCACCGCACATCCAACAGCAAACAGAAGCCGCATGTGGGTTGTCGCCGCGGACTCTACACTGCTTTGCACAACAGACGACAGAAATATTCAGAAATTATAAAAAAACAAAGACTAGGGAAAATTTAATTATATTAATAAATTATAGAGATAGTAGAATATTACTGTCACAAAAATGTATATTGTTAGTACTTTAAGAATGAAACAGGTCCACTCTAAAGGTAGTTCAAGAAAGAAAAAAGCTCACAAGCAAAAAATACTCATAAACAAAACAATTATATCGACGCGAGCGCGACTACCGAGAGCAACGACAACGGAGAATAATTGAAACGCGACAAACAGAACACAAAGAAAGATCGCGTGAGAGCAAACGAATAAAAATGAACGGTTTATTGGTGCTTTGAGAGCGAGCACGGAAACGTTAAAGTAAGAAAGCGCCAACAAACAAAAACAAATTGAGTGAAAGCAAAACGAATTTAAGCGGTAAGCAGTGACTGCAATTTGGTTTTGTTTATGAGCACTTTACATAGAATGCAAATAAGTTATTATTATTAGTGTCCACTCTGTGTTTAACACCGCGATAACACACAAAGCCACAAAAACTATTTACTTGCACAAAGCACGGGTTTTAAAAGATGATAAAACGCAAAAAAGATTAAAAAGGCGAAGCGCACAAAAAAAACACGTCCGTTGCTGTTGAGAAGCGAAACGAGATCGGAGATAATTCCTTCTGCCTGTTACATACTTTTGCACAAAAACATTATACCCCTTTAACCCATTTCATGGGTTCGGTGTATAATAACCAATTTTTTCTAGCAGTGATACCCAAAAATCACAAACTGAAAAAGGTATTTCCTGCTACTGTTTTTATACCCTGAACCCATAAAATGGGTAAAAAGGGTATAATGGTTTTGTGCAAAAGTATGTAACAGGCAGAAGGAAGCATCTCCGACCCCAGCATCAGCAGCCGAGTCGATATAGCCATGTCCGTCTGTCCGTTCGTCTGTCTGTCTGAACGCGTCGATCTCAGAGACTACAAGAGCTAGAGACTTAAGATTTTGAATATAAGTTCTCCCATACCATGAGCGGAACAAGTTTGTTTTAAATTATCGATAACTATTCTGGTTTTCGATATACACATGGAATCGATTACAAAAAAATCACGAATTTGGAAAATGTAAAATTGGGGATTGAAATAATGGGTAACGATAGAACTTTTCTGAAAATTTCATCGAAATCGGTTGAGAAACACCAGAGATGTCGAAAATTGAATTTTAGGTCACAGATGCATAAAGACAATGACTGTACGCGTTAAGTATAGGGTTCGGGGTATCTCCTAGTCGGGAAATCTCGACTAGGGCCTTCTTAATTGTTTATACCCTGAACCCATCAAATAGGTAAGAAGGGTATAATGGTTTTGTCCAAGAGTCAGGCAAGGGAAAGCGTCTCCAACCATATAAAGTGTATATATTCTTGCACAGCATCACGTCAATTAAGCCATGTCCGTCTGTCTGTCCGTCCGTCCGTTCGTCTATGAACGCGTCGATCTCAGGGACTATAAAGACAAGAGACAGGTTTAAGGTTGGAATTCATTTGTTTTTGATTGCTGGCACCCCCTGTATATAAATAATATATTTACATATTTGTTGATTAAGTATGGAATTAAGAAACAATAACTTAGAAAGATGTGCAGTCGTCAGCCTGTTCCTTTTTTTGGTAGCAGTAGCACCCGCATTAGAGAACAGGCACTCTGCTGGTACTATAATTTCTACAATTGACTTTGACTTGTTATACTTGGAGCCACCCAGGGCAAAGCTTTGCGCGTTTGAAAATACTGGCTGTATGTTGGGCTGATTTTCCACTGGTTTTGGATGCTCTACAGTTGGAACTTTTTCCACGTTCTCTTGTTCACCATCATCCTCACTCAATATGGTTGATGTTTAAAAAAAAAAATGAATTAAAACATTTACATATATTCATTATAAATGAAAACTGCAATACTAACCTTGATTGAAGCGAACTCTTTGGTATGCTGAAACATGTTGGTCGTATTGTTGTTGTTTTTGGAATATTCGGCACTGCACTGCTTTGAAATTAATTTTTAAATTAAACTTCCACACTTTGCTTTGTATTGGTGCCATGGTTAAAATGTTCCTGTTGTTTTTGCGCGTAAATATGGAAAAGACGCGATTATTTTATGTAATAATCGATTAATGTTTCAAATAACCGCATTCCATTTTGCCATACAATTAAATCGGAAATGGAAGGAAAAAAATTGATTATTGTGTATCATATGATTAATCGTGCCATCACTATAAAAAGGCGGGAGCTGGAAGCGGCAGGTGTGGGTGTGCCATCCAAATTTTTGATGCAGGTTTTTGGAGAACGTCATCACCTCTTCACATCAAATTTGGTGGCTGAAGTCAACAAATTGTGCAAGCTAAAGCTATAACTTCGTTATCAAAGTATAAAGATGTACTTTCCCAGAAAGTAGTTCTTTTAGCTTTCTCCTTTTGGAATTCTTCCGCAATTACGGTATTTTCATACATACGGATTGTAAATGACCACGCAGCACCATCTAGTTAATGGACGGAGATAAGTTTTTGCTTATCGAGTGATAGGCAAAAGATCCCACTAGATGGCGTTTTGAGTTATTTAATTGTAGGTTAGCCAATCTATTTAATTGTAGGTTAGTGAATCCTTATTTCATTTTCAATTTATAAATGCGTAAGGTTAATATGAGCAATGAGTTCCAATAACTGTGGAAGTCATTTTCAATTTCAAAAGGCGGTTGAGGCTGGATGCGGAGGGGGTGGGCGTAGCATACAAATTTTTGATGCAGCTCCTTGATAAATGTCAACATCTGTCTATCTAAAAAACTGTGATAGTGGCATCCAAAATTTTAATGCAGTTTTTAGAGACCGTCATTTCCTATCTAGACACCAAATTTGGTGGCTCAAGCCCAAAAATTGTGAAAGCAATAGGCCTTCCTTTTCAATTTCAAACAGCAGGGTGACAGTTGGCGAATGGAGTGGGCTTGGCATCCAAAATTTTTCGCGACTAGGTGTCTTCGTGCCAAATTTTGCGAACTCTAGCTTTAAGAATGTGAGAAATATATGGTTTTATCGGTTTTCAATTATCGATTAAATTGATTTCAAAGCCTCCTAGTAGGCGTAGCACCCCAATCTTTATCTGACGCAACCAAAAACAAAAATAATTGCAAAGTTTCAAGTCTCTAGCTTTACGGGTGTCGAAAAAAGTTGCGTTCATACAGAACGACAGACAGCATGACATTGCACAAGACCAATATACTATTATATTTCGGAATCATTTGATGTTCCACTTCCACCACATTTCGGCTTGTCGACTATTAATCCGATTTGTAATCGAAACTCTTTTTGAATTTTTTTTCTTTCTTTAAGTTGGGCTTCTTTCGGAAAAGTGTAAACAATATTTAAAAATACCGGGTGTACGCATGAAGTGGGGACAATCCGAATTCAAATAGATCCGTTTGAACTTCTCATTTCATGCATTGCTCAATATTATTCATTTGTGCAAAATACACATATTACGTATGTTACATCTGAGGATGAAGTCTGGGAACCAGCACCTTAATTTCCTATTTAAAATACTTTTCCTCTTTGAAGCTCAATTAAGTTGATTCCTTTTTAAATTGAAATCGAATAGGGCGACAATGTCGTGATGAAGATGGATGAGCTATTCGAACTATCTTTAGTTGTCAACAAAAAAAAGTGAAACTTATGGTGTTACCAACAAGTGGCTGTCATCCAAATTATTGTTTTCCACTTTCTGCTAGTATACGCTGTATCGACAACATCCGTCAAAATCGCTTAAAACTTCATTTATTACGTTATTCGATAATACGCTTTGTAGCGTGATCCAATAAGCTTTGCAGCCATACTTTCGCTAACAGTTATATTTTCTGGATAGTTTTTCTTTATTTTCTTTTACGATCTTATCATAGCAGCAGAAAACTGTCACCTTTCAAGTTGCTTACGCAGCAATGCCAAATTAGTTTCGTTCGCTGCTTTTCCCAGCTATTCTTAAAGAAACCCGTTATAATGACCATATTATGAGATAGTGCTAACAAAATTGTGACTGATTTTTTATTTTTGACCGTCCATTGTGCGGCGTCAGCAGCAGCGCAAACATTTTGCCTATAAGACGTACAAGGTCACACTGAGTAATCAGTTTGAAAAAAGTAATCAAATAACTTGATTGAACGAAAAAATAAACTAAAAACAAGTAAGAAGGCTCTAGTCGAGATTTCCCGACTAGGAGATACCCCGAACCCTGTACATAACGCTTACAGCCATTGTCTGTGTGCATCTGTGACTAAACTTCAATCTTCGATATCTCTGGTGTTTCTCAACCGATTTCGATGAAATTTTTGCAGAATTTCATTAT
Source organism: Scaptomyza hsui (assembly GCA_018152825.1). Classification (NCBI taxonomy): domain Eukaryota; kingdom Metazoa; phylum Arthropoda; class Insecta; order Diptera; family Drosophilidae; genus Scaptomyza; species Scaptomyza hsui. Next base: position 83,115 of record JAECXO010000305.1, read on the forward strand.
TTTCAAGTTTCCAAAACGTGTTTCAGATTTTCGATTTTCCATATTTTTATGTTATCGATCACATGCATATATCGGAAACGGAAATAGTTATCGAAAATCGGAAACAAACTTGTACTGCCTAGGACTTAGGTGAGCTTATGTGCAAAATCTGAAGTCTCTAGCTCTTATAGTCTCTGAGATACATACAGACGGACGGACGGGCATGGCTATATCGACTCGGCTGTTGATGCTGATCAAGAATATATATACTTTATAGGGTCAGAAATGCTTCCTTCTGCCTGTTACATACTTTTACCCATTTCATGTGTTCTGGGTATAAAAATTATAAGAAGTGTAACAAGTTCGTTTCCTTGTTGGCAAATAATATTGTTACAAATGAACGCAAGGAAAAGCAAAGACTACGTTGACGCCGTCAGCTCCATTTTTTTTTCGTTTTTTCTGTTATCAACACAGAAATAATTGATATGCATTATTCCTGGCTTGAGCAACAGTTGTTCATTCAGTATTAAATCAAAACTCTTAATAACCAATTTTTTCTAGCAGTGATACCCAAAAATCACAAACTGAAAAAGGTATTTCCTGCTACTGTTTTTATACCCTGAACCCATAAAATGGGTAAAAAGGGTATAATGGTTTTGTGCAAAAGTATGTAACAGGCAGAAGGAAGCATCTCCGACCCCAGCATCAGCAGCCGAGTCGATATAGGCTTGTCCGTCTGTCCGTTTGTCTGTCTGTCTGTCTGAACGCGTCGATCTCAGAGACTACAAGAGCTAGAGACTTAAGATTTTGAATATAAGTTCTCCCATACCATGAGCGGAACAAGTTTGTTTTAAATTATCACGAATTTGGAAAATGTTAAATTGGGGATTGAAATAATGGGTAACGATAGAACTTTTCTGAAAATTTCATCGAAATCGGTTGAGAAACACCAGAGATGTCGAAAATTGAAGTTTAGGTCCCAGATGCATAAAGACAATGACTGTACGCATTACGTATAGGGTTCGGGGTATCTCCTAGTCGGGAAATCTCGACTAAAGCCTTCTTAATTGTTTATACCCTGAACCCATCAAACAGCTAAGAAGGGTATAATGGTTTTGTCCAGTCAGGCAAGGGAAAGCGTCTCCAACCATATAAAGTGTATATATTCTTGCACAGCATCACGTCAATTAAGCCATGCCCGTCTGTCTGTCCGTCCGTCCGTGCGTCTATGAACGCGTCGATCTCAGAGACTATAAAGACTAGAGACTGGTTTTAGATAACTTTAAAATCTTGAATCTGGAAATTGTGATATATGTTTTAAGAAATCAATACAAAATAATACAAATCTGTGAAAATTTTATCGAAATCGGTTAAGAAAAACCAGAGATCGAAGATATATTCATAAATTTATGTACATATGTTTATGTATTGTGAGCAAACGTATATCAACAAATGTGAATGCTTTGTAGTAAGGCTCAACCGACTGCGAAAAATAGCTGGAACTAGTAACAACAAATTGTGGTATTGGGGCGCAAAGATTATTTGTGACCTTCAACCAATTGTTGACGCCAATTTTTAGGGGAAGTCACCAACTACCGTGCCCCTAAGTTATGCGACTTTTGCTTAAAATCTGTGGAAGATTAGAGCATTTCCTACCGGGTAGCTAAGTTGGCAGATGTGGGTGCGGCACCAAAATTTTTGAGGCTGATCTTTGGGGGAAATAACCAGCTACTTTTTCACCAAAGCTGTTGTAAAAATATATATCTACATGAAAACACTAACACATTGTAATTTGTGTAAATTTTTTCAGGCTCTATCACTCAAGTGGTGTATCAGTGCTGGAGAAGCTAAAGTGCATTTTCCATTATTTTCGTCGCGTCAGTCCGACGGAGCGCAATGCCAGCAATGTGCCCACAGGCTGCTTGACGTTTGTGCGGCTCAGTGGCAAGCCAGAGGATGAGGTAAACTGGTATTTGAGCGGTGCAATACTCTCGAGCATACCCATTCACATAAATGCCGGTGGCACTATCGAGAACGAGGGCATTGGACTGCTGCAGGTGGATTTTGCCAATAAATTTCTTGGGGGCGGGGTCCTTGGTCAGGGCTGTGTGCAGGAGGAAATTCGCTTTGTTATCTGCCCAGAGCTTTTGGTATCAAAGCTCTTTACTGAATGTCTGTTACCAACAGAGGCTCTGCTTATGGTGGGTAGCGAGCGGTATAGCAACTACACTGGCTATGCAGGCAGCTTTGTCTGGGCTGGCAACCATGAGGACCAAACGCCTTACGATAGCTCGCGACGTCGCCACACTGCTATTGTGGCAATTGATGCTCTCAGTTTTGGCCAGGCGCTGCAATCGCATCAGTACCGCGAGAATCTAATCTTGCGTGAGCTCAATAAGGCGTCTATTGGTTTTAAACACTGTTTGCCTACACCGGCGCCGGGAGTCGCTACCGGCAACTGGGGCTGTGGTGCCTTTGGCGGTGATCCGCACCTCAAGGCGCTTATACAGATAATGGTCTGTGCCCACCACCGCCGGCCGTTAGCTTACTACACATTTGGCAATCGCCAGCTGCGCGACAATCTTTACGTTTTGTGGAAGCTGTTCCGTGCGCATGGCACCACTGTGCAGCAGCTCTATGCCATTCTGCGGTGCTACAGGAAGGACGGCAATGGCCAATTTTTCTACGCATTCGTGCTGAACGAACTCAAGAAGCTACTTAAACACAAGGAACCACCCAAACAACTACAAGCTACACCAAGCTCGGTAACAGTTGCAGTGACAACCTTATCGTCAACTTCACAACAGGGTCCAGATCTATTTGCAGATATTTCGAGCTGTTTGCAGAAAAATAGCGGATTTTTAATGTCGGACGATGATTTCGAACAGGAACAAGCAAATGCCATGATGTTGGCAGCCACCTTGGAGAGCGAAGGCAGCAGCAGCAGCACAATCAGTAACGGCCATAATGCAGTTGGCGTCGCTGACACCAGTAGCTTGACAGGAAATGTCAGCGGCAAGAATCAGTCGACGCTACTTGAAATGCTGGACCGGCGGCATGATCAGTCCCAAGCAAATGGCTCGAAGCGGCAGCATCAGTTGTCCAGCGAAACAGACAATGGCGGCAAAGCACGCAGGGAGTGCAAGGAGTGCGATGCGAGCAATAGCGGATGTAACAGCATCCGAAATTAGTCAACCCATCTATAAAAAAAAAACACTATAGTACTTAAATACTTACATATAAGTTAACCCCCCTCAATGTTCACCACATTCCGCAATGGGGTGAACGTCCCGCAAGCTGTTGCAACATCCGCTTACGAGTCAGCGCTCCACAATATCCGCCGCTGCCCAACAGAAGCAGTGCTAAAGTAAACAACAACAATTTGGAGTCAGTATTGGTGCTGTGTTTATTCGGCGCAACTACAACGGCGCGTGAATTCGAGTTGCAATGCCTGCAATTCTGACGCTGACGGCCAGCAACAACTGGGGCAGAGCTTGACCAGCCAACAATCAGAACAGACGTCGGAGTGGAATTTAAATCTTAATTTTTAATAAATAACTTATAACGTTCGCAGTCAAATCAGTGTACGAGGATAGTGATCCACAATCGGATCGGTATACAGGAGTCTCAGATCAGTACACAGGAATATAGCTTACTACTAGTGACTATGTTGAGGTAATGAGATCACGAGCGACGTTGAGTTGAACATGAGCTTAACTGGCGCCCGAGCAGGGACCCATCTAATATTAGGTGGGGACCTATATATTATAAATTCCACATGGAAAATATGTGAGTGAGTGAACGAGAATAATTGTGCAGCGCTGTGTGAAAATAAAAATAAATATTCTTTATTTTGTCATTGTCTTTCTTTGGTGACGGTTGTGTTTCTGTGTGCGCCTATAAATTGCTAACTTTGTGAGTGTTTAAACTGTGTTTTTAATTGGTATTATTGTGTTAAACAATTGTAACAGTGATAGTGAATGTAATTTGTATGTATTTACGAGTGGATATTGTGATTTTGCTTTATTAAATTGTTTTAATTTGCAGTCAGTGCCTAAACACACGTACATACATACATACATATATTTTGCTTTCGCTTGTTCTGTGCCTACTAACATAAAATATCTATTTACGCGCTCTTGCTCTCACGCTCTTATACCACGCACTTGCTGTTTTTATTAGCCTACGCTCTGACGTTCTCTAACGTAAGCGCTCTCTCTCTCTTGTGTCCTTTATATTACGCTCATTGCACGTGTACCCTACTTTTTTTTTGCTCAAGCATATTATTTTGCACATTATTAAGCTTTTCAAATTATTTTACATATTTCTTTTAACATGTTTGTCTGCTGCAGTAAAAACTGTAACATTTCTGGTGGATCTACCCAAGATTTTATCTTATGTAGGGCGTGTGATAACATGATTCACATGAAATGTGCTAGTTTCAATGCCAAAATCAGGGACAGCTTAGCAGCTGATTCTGGTCTTAAGTGGTATTGCCACACCTGCAATAAGATAGAGAAGGAACAGTCAAAGTTCATGAGGCTGACCTTCAATTATTTCAAAGCTGTCCGAAATAATTTCGATACGCGTCGTGGCAGTATTAAAGAGTTGGAAGACCACATTAATACTGCTAAAACGTTAAATGACTCGCCGATGCGCAAAAAGACTTCGGGCTCTTGTCCGCTTACAGTCCCGCTGGTTTTGCCCCCCAAGCCTCTTCTGCCGGCTACTGCCTCTACCCCTGCTGCCACTTCCAAGCCTCACCTAGCGGCTATTGTTAGTACCCCTACACCTGCTGCCAGCCCGTTAATGGTATTTAACTCACCGGCAACTAACCCGGTGTTACCTAAAACTAATGCTCTTCCCGTAGATCCCTGTGGTTCAACCGATAGTCAGCCTACTGATTCTACGTTAGGTGAAACTCTTAAGCCCATTAAGGTTGTACCTCAGAGTAAATTTGTTTTGTTTCTAGGCTCGCTTCCGATAATTCTGCGGTAGATGTAAGCGCCTATATAAAAGGTAAAATTTATTCCCCGCGAATTGTTGTCGACAAATTTAAATTCAAGCTCGCCCGCGATATATCGATATAAGCTGAGTGTTCCGCCGGAACTTTTCTCAACGATTTGTTCTGAAAAGTTTTGGCCGCCACACATCATACTGAAGGAGTATGTTAGTAGGCGAAGTAATAATAATAACAATGTTAGGATAAGTAGTGCTCCGCCTGTTGAATCCACTTTAGTAGCAAAAAACTAACACAGTTGATTACCTCCCTCTTACTGGGTAATCAGAATGTAAGAGGACTTTGTAGTAAACTTAGTACTTTGTACCTTAATAGTCATTATTTTCCCTTTCATGTCGTTGCCTTCACCGAAACGTGGTTAAGACAAGACATACTTAATTCTGAAGTATTATCTAACAGATTCTGTATCTATAGAAAGGACCGCCCTCTGCGCCGTGGTGGTGGGGTGCTTATTGCTGTTGATGTGGACTTGTCCTCTGAGACAGTAATATTAAGTGGCTCTCTAGATATTGAGTTTGTTGCTGTAAAGTTAAATATTAACGGTGTTGGTATTTATATTTCTTGTTCCTATATACAACCTTTATCTGACAGCTCTGTTTGTAATGAACATATGTCAGCAATACTTTCCATATCTTCTATGCTTTCTGATCGTGATATTTTTGTAGTTCTTGGCGATTTTAATATTGCTGATGCTACTTGGATTTCAAGTCCGGACTCAAGCGTGTTGACCCCCATGGTCCAGACTGATTTTCTGGTTGGTTTATTTGAAATGTCATTGGGTCAGATCAATGGCATTCCAGTTCTCTTGGTAAAATGCTAGATTTGGTATTTGTTTCGGATCCATCTACTCTATCTGTGTCAAGATCCCTTCCCATATCCACTCCCGAAGACTTATACCACCCGACGTTGGAGGTGTTGATCACTTTGCCTGCCTGCGCCGTACGCCAGTGTAGTGAACCATTAAGACGGGTACGTCAATTTCGGAAAACCGATTTTGTAAAACTTACCCGGCTCTTAGAACTGGTTGACTGGTCGCCCCTCTATGGTTCTGAGGACTTGGATACGGCAATCAGTATTTTTTATTGCACCTTAGAAAATTTATTCGATAAGTGCGTCCCTTTTGGTAGGCCAAGTAGGAAAAACAAACCTGCGTGGTTTACACGAGAATTGACTGCCCTTAAAAATCAAAAATCCAAGCTTTATAAGAGTTTCAGAAAATCTGGCTCTTCTGTTCATTACTCATCATACTTGATTGCGCGTTCCAGTTTTTCAGTCATGAATAATTCATGTTATAAAAATTACCTAAGTCGGTGCAGACTTCAGTTTCAGCAAGATCCTAAGAGCTTCTATGACTTCGTTAATGCGAAGCGAAAGTCATCAACACTTCCATCTAATTTATCTTTTGAAAACAAGTCGGCCAATTCGGATCAGGCCATTGCCGATTTATTTACCGAATTTTTTCAAACAACATACAGTTCAATTGATAATCAGGTTGATCTGCCTTACCCGTATCAGGTTGATGCCTCTAATTGCATTTTCGAGCCAAGTATAAGTGTTCATTACTACGTGATCTACAGGGTATTAAGCCTGTTTTTTCCCCGGGACCTGACGGCGTACCAAGCTGTGTGCTTAAGTACTGTGCTGATGGTCTTTTAAAGCCTTTGCATAAATTGTTGAGTTTGTCTATTGAGAAATGTTCATTTCCTAATATCTGGAAAGAATCATTTATTATTCCGCTCCATAAAAAAGGAGACAAGTCTAATGTTCAAAACTTTAGGGGTATCTCCAAATAGTCTGCTTTACCAAAAATTTTCGAGAAATTAATAACTTTTCAATTACAAAATTTTTGCAGATCTTTAATTTCACCGTGCCAGCATGGATTCATGAAACAAAGATCTACTACCACTAACCTGTTAGAATTTACTTCACTAGTTGTTAATGGTTTTCAAAATAAAATGCAAACGGATGTTATTTACACTGATTTCAGCAAGGCATTTGACTCGGTTAATCACTACCTTTTACTTCATAAACTTCAACTTTTAGGTTTTCCAAGCAATCTTATTCGGTGGATAAGGGAATATTTAACTCATAGAACACAGAGAGTCAGTTTTAATGACGCTGTCTCTAAGGTGGTTCATGTCACTTCCGGTGTTCCGCAAGGAAGTCACCTCGGACCTTTATTATTTACACTTTTCATCAATGATCTTCCATCTGTTATTGACCAATCTCGAGTGCTGATGTATGCTGACGATGTAAAATTATGCATGTCGGGTACTGCTCTGTTGTCTGCTCAAAAACTACAAACTGATTTAGATAATTTTCAAAAGTGGTGTCGTGTTAACTTACTAAATCTTAATTGCAATAAATGCAAAGTCATGTCTTTTTATAGACGCCTTCCTTTTTCAAATATATATTTTCTTGATGGAAGTCCACTCGATCGCATTGAATGGGTTGATGACTTAGGTATCCTTTTTGATCCGAAACTTAAATTTCACAAGCATATCTCTACAGTTGCAAATCGAGCGTCTAGTACCTTGGGGTTCATTAGGCGCTGGTCGAAAGAATTTAACGATCCCTATATAACCAAAACTCTTTACGCGTCTCTGGTACGTCCTATTCTTGAATATGGATCTTGTATATGGTATCCCAAATACAGGATTCACCAGGATAGAATAGAATCAGTACAAAAACAATTTTTGGTCTTTACTCTCAGGGGACTTAATTGGGACTCTAACATTAACTTACCTTCCTACCACAGTAGACTTTTACTAATAAATCTTCCTTCTCTTTCTGATCGCAGAACAATGCTAGGTGTAGTCTTTTTACATAAACTAATAAATGGTGAAATTGATTCCTCCGAAATTATCAGCCAAATTAGTTTTGCTGTTCCGATCAGAAGGACAAGGAATTTTCTACCCATTGCTCTTCAAGCTTGTCAATCTAACTATGCTATTCATAACCCTTTTCGGATTTTATGTTCAAACTATAACGAATTTTCCCACTTAATAAACGGTGCCACTTCTAGTAGTTCTCTTAAAAAGTTAGTCTTATGTCATTTGTCTACGTTTTCGCGATCTAAGTAACCGTACGCTATGCGGTGTGCCCCTCGGTCGGTTGGGCGGAAGGTTGGTTGCTTTTTGCTTGGGTTCGCGCGTTAACAAGCCGGTGCTTGGTATCGTTGGGCCACTTGAATGTACTGTCTTTTTTTAGTATATCTACGTCCAATAATATAAATATAAAAAAGAAACGAAAAAGAGTAAATGAAATGTGAAACAATAAGTTGAAGAGCGAAAATAAATGCGCGCTTACCCGCTGCGGTGATTTGCGTGTTCTTAATCGAACAGATAACACGTTGTAAGGACATTTCTTAGCCGAGGTCGGCGTCTCAGTCGCGTCCGGGGTCTTTTTACAGATTATTTGTAAAAAGAAAAATGCCGGAACCCTGAAGTGAGCCGCACCGAGGTCGAACACCAATACGCAGACATGTAACGGTCTGAGGGGTATTACGGTCGCTCGGGTCGACACCTTCAGAATGGGCTAAGGGAAGGGGCTGAGAGTCCAGAGTGATAACCCGGAAGACTCCTTAAGATTCCCTCAATGTCCAACCCATGTGGGCCTCATGGTGAGGCTACCCGTAGCCAGGGGCTTCGACTACCCGCTGAAAGGGGGGAAGAAAAAGGGAATACATATTATGTTTAACGTATCTTCCTAAAACTTGGCAGTTAGGAGTCTTATTATGATACTACTTCCTTGGCAAAATATAATCAACATCGGTCAATTATATCTTATAGCTTCCATATGAACAATCGGTCAAAATTCGATTCCTAATATGAAATTTTTTGTGATTTTTCAAGATATATCGACCAAACTCTCCAAAATCAAGTTTTTATACCCCGAACCCATAAAGTTGGTAAAAGGGGTATAATGGTTTTGTGCAAAAGTACGTAACAGGCAGAAGGAAGCATCTCTGACCCCATAAAGTATATATATTCTTGATCAGCATCAACAGCCGAGTCGTCTGTATGAACGCGTCGATCTCAGAGACTATAAGAGCTAGAGACTTCAGATTTTGCACATAGCTCATCTAAGTACTAGGAATCGTTTACAAAAAATCTCGAATGTGGAAAATGTAAAAATAAGGATTAAAATAATGGGTAACGATAGAACTTTTCTGAAAATTTCATCGAAATTGGTTGAGAAACACCAGAGATATCGAAGATTGAAGTTTAGGTCACAGACAATGACTGTCCGCGTTAAGTATAGGGTTCGGGGTATCTCCTAGTCGGGAAATCTTGACTAGAGCCTTCTTACTTGTTTTATGCTCCTCATATTGAGGCAAAATTACCAACATCCGACCAGTATATCATATAGCTCACATAGGAACAAGCAGTAAATAATTGAATTTCTGCATGGAAACATTTTCTGTTTACCTAGATTTACTAGTAATAAGCATTTGTATGATATTTTAATGGTTATATAAAAAAAACAGCATCGTTTGACTTGATTCGATATGACAGTATATGTCAAATTTCGACAGTTTTGTCATTTCAAACACAGAGGTTATGCTCTTAAAAGTTTAATATCTCTAAAAGTGCACATAGAGACCATATGGCCTGGATTAGGAATTAACAGCTCTAAAAACTGACATCGTACTTACAACAATCACTTTCAAACATTTTTGTAAAAGTCTACGCAAAGTTAGATTTTCTTTCTTAAATTGACCGATAAACACCACCTAGTAATTGTACAAACAAGCAATGAAAAACAAGTAAGAAGGCTCTAGTCGAGATTTCCCGACTAGGAGATACCCCGAACCCTGTAAATAACGCTTACAGCCATTGTCTGAATGCATTTGTGTCTAAACTTCAATCTTCGATATCTCTGGTGTTTCTAAACCGATTTCGATGAAATTTTCAGAAAAGTTATATCGTTACCCATTATTTTTTACATTTTCCAAATTCGAGAAATTTTTTATGTAATCGATTACATGTGTGAATCGAAAACGGAAATAGTTATCGAAAATCGGAAACAAACTTGTACGGCCTAGGACTTAGATAAGCTTATGTGCAAAATCTGAAGTCTCTAGCTCTTATAGTCTCTGAGATCGACGCGTTCATACATACAGACGGACGGACGGGCATGGCTATATCGACTCGGCTGTTGATGCTGATCAAGAATATATATACTTTATAGGGTCAGAAATGCTTCCTTCTGCCTGTTACATACTTTTGCACAAAACCATTATACCCCTTTTACCCATTTCATGGGTTTGGGGTATAAAAATTATAGAAGTGTTACAAATGAACGCAAGGAAAAGCAAAGACTACGTTGACGCCGTCAGTTCAATTTTTTCGTTTTTTCTGCCTTCAACTCAGAAATAATTGATATGCATTATTCCTGGCTTGAGCGACAGTTGTTCATTCAGTATTAAATCAAAACTCTTAATAACCAATTTTTTCTAGTAGTGATACCCAAAAATCACAAACTGAAAAAGGTATTTCCTGCTACTGTTTTTATACCCTGAACCCATAAAATGGGTAAAAAGGGTATAATGGTTTTGTGCAAAAGTATGTAACAGGCAAAAGGAAGCATCTCTGACCCCAGCATCAGCAGCCGAGTCGATATAGCCATGTCCGTCTGTCTGTCTGAACGCGTCGATCTCAGAGACTACAAGAGCTAGAGACTTAAGATTTTGAATATAAGTTCTCCCATACCATGAGCGGAACAAGTTTGTTTTAAATTATCGATAACTATTCTGGTTTTCGATATACACATGGAATCGATTACAAAAAAATCACGAATTTGGAAAATGTAAAATTGGGGATTGAAATAATGGGTAACGATAGAACTTTTCTGAAAATTTCATCAAAATCGGTTGAGAAACACCAGAGATGTCGAAAATTGAAGTTTAGGTCACAGATGAAAGACAATGACTGTACGCGTTAAGTATAGGGTTCGGGGTATCTCCTAGTCGGGAAATCTCGACTAGGGCCTTCTTAATTGTTTATACCCTGAACCCATCAAATAGGTAAGAAGGGTATAATGGTTTTGTCCAAGAGTCAGGCAAGGGAAAGCGTCTCCAACCATATAAGGTATATATATTCTTGCACAGCATCACGTCAATTAAGCCATGTCCGTCTGTCTGTCCGTCCGTCCGTCCGTCTATGAACGCGTCGATCTCAGAGACTATAAAGACTAGAGACAGGTTTAAGGTTGGAATTCATTTGTTTTTGATTGCTGGCACCCCCTGTATATAAAAATATATTTACATATTTGTTGATTAAGTATGGAATTAAGAAACAATAACTTAGAAAGATGTGCAGTCGTCAGCCTGTTCCTTTTTTTGGTAGCAGTAGCACCCGCATTAGAGAACAGGCACTCTGCTGGTACTATAATTTCTACAATTGACTTTGACTTGTTATACTTGGAGCCACCCAGGGCAAAGCTTTGCGCGTTTGAAAATACTGGTTGTATGTTGGGCTGATTTTCCACTGGTTTTGGATGCTCTACAGTTGGGACTTTTTCCACGTTCTCTTGTTCACCATCATCCTCACTCAATATGGTTGATGTTTAAAAAAAAAAATGAATTAAAACATTTACATATATTCATTATAAATGAAAACTGCAATACTAACCTTGATTGAAGCGAACTCTTTGGTATGCTGAAACATGTTGGTCGTATTGTTGTTGTTTTTGGAATATTCGGCACTGCACTCCTTTGAAATTAATTTTTAAATTAAACTTCCACACTTTGCTTTGTATTGGTGCCATGCTTAAAATGTTCCTGTTGTTTTTGCGCGTAAGTATGGAAAAGACGCGATTATTTTATCTAATAATCGATTAATGTTTCAATAACCGCATTCCATTTTGCGATACAATTAAATCGGAAATGGAAGGAAAAAATTGATTATTGTGTATCATATGATTAATCGTGCCATCACTATAAAAAGGCGGGAGCTGGAAGCGGCAGGTGTGCGTGTGCCATCCAAATTTTTGATGCACGTTTTTTGAGGACGTCATCACCTCTTCACATCAAATTTGGTGGCTCAAGTCAAAAAATTGTGCAAGCTAAAGCTATAACTTCGTTATCAAAGTATAAAAATGTACTTTCCCAGAAAGTAGTTCTTTTAGCTTTCTCATTTTTGGAATTCTTCCGCAATTACGGTATTTTCATACATACGGATTGTAAATGACCACGCAGCACCATCTAGTTAATGGACGGAGATAAGTTTTTGCTTATCGAGTGATAGGCAAAAGATCCCACTAGATGGCGTTTTGAGTAATTTAATTGTAGGTTAGCCAATCTATTTAATTGTAGGTTAGTGAATCCTTATTTCGTTTTCAATTTATAAATGCGTAAGGTTAATATGAGCAATGAGTTCCAATACCTGTGGAAGTCATTTTCAATTTCAAAAGGCGGTTGAGGCTGGATGCGGAGGGGGTGGGCGTAGCATACAAATTTTTGATGCTGCTCCTTGATAAATGTCAACATCTGTCTATCTAAAAAACTGTGATAGTGGCATCCAATATTTTAATGCAGTTTTTAGAGACCGTCATTTCCTATCTAGACACCAAATTTGGTGTCTCAAGCCCAAAAATTGTGAAAGCAATAGGCCTTTTCAATTTCAAACAGCAGGGTGACAGTTGGCGAATGGAGTGGGCTTGGCATCCAAAATTTTTCGCGACTAGGTGTCTTCGTGCCAAATTTTGCGAACTCTAGCTTTAAGAATTTGAGAAATATATGGTTTTATCTGTTTTCAATTATCGATTAAATTGATTTCCCAGCCTCCTAGTAGGCGTAGCACCCCAATCTTTATCTGACGCAACCAAAAACAAATATAATTGCAAAGTTTCAAGTCTCTAGCTTTACGGGTGTCGAAAAAAGTTGTGTTCATACAGAACGACAGACAGCATGACATTGCACAAGACCAATATACTATTATATTTCGGAATCAGAGTATAAAAACTCTCGCCGTATTTGCATTATTTGATGTTCCACTTCCACCACATTTCGGCTTGTCGACTATTAATCCGATTTGTAATCGAAACTCTTTTTGAATTTTTTTTTCTTTCTTTAAGTTGGGCTTTTTTTCGGGATCTAATTTGCCAGACTTGTAAATTAAGTTTTTATGAAAAGTGTAAACAATATTTAAAAAACCGGTTTGTACGCATGAAGTGGGGACAATGCGAATTTAAATAGATCCGTTTGAACTTCTCATTTCATGCATTGCTCAATATTATTCATTTGTGAAAAATACACATATTACGTATGTTACATTTGAGGATGAAGTCTGGGAACCAGCACCTTAATTTCCTATTTAAAATACTTTTCCTCTTCGAAGCTCAATTAAGTTGATTCCTTTTTAAATTGAAATCGAATAGGGCGACAATGTCGTGATGAAGATGGATGAGCTATTCGAACTATCTATAGTTGTCAACAAAAAAAAGTGAAACTTATGGTGTTACCAACAAGTGGTGTTACCAACAAGCTTTAAGCCATACTTTCGCTAACAGTTATATTTTCTTATCATAGCAGCAGAAAAGTTCGGCAGAATTTTACTGTCATCTTCACTTTCAAGTTGCTTATGCAGCAATGCCAAATTAGTTTCGTTCGCTGCCTTTCCCAGCTATTCTTAAAGAAACCCGTTATAATGACCATATTATGAGATAGTGCTAACAAAATTGTGACTGATTTTTTATTTTTGACCGTCCATTGTGCGGCGTCAGCAGCAGCGCAAACATTTTGCCTATAAGACGTACAAGGTCACACTGAGTAATCAGTTTGAAAAAAGTAATCAAATAACTTGATTGAACGAAAAAATAAACTAAAAACAAGTAAGAAGGCTCTAGTCGAGATTTCCCGACTAGGAGATACCCCGAACCCTGTAAATAACGCTTACAGCCATTGTCTGTGTGCATCTGTGTCTAAACTTCAATCTTCGATATCTCTGGTGTTTCTCAACCGATTTCGATGAAATTTTTATAGATTTTCATTATTTTCAAGTTTCTAAAACGTGTTTCAGATTTTCGATATTCCATATTTTTATGTTATCGATCACATGCATATATCGGAAACGGAAATAGTTATCGAAAATCGGAAACAAACTTGTACTGCCTAGGACTTAGATAAGCTTATGTGCAAAATCTGAAGTCTCTAGCTCTTATAGTCTCTGAGATCGACGCGTTCATACATACAGACGGACGGACGGGCATGACTATATCGACTCGGCTGTTGATGCTGATCAAGAATATATATACTTTAGAGGGTCAGAAATGCTTCCTTCTGCCTGTTACATACTTTTGCACAAAACCATTATACCCCTTTTACCCATTTCATGGGTTCAGGGTATAAAAATTATAAGAAGTGTTACAAATGAACGCAAGGAAAAGCAAAGACTACGTTAACGCCATCAGTTCAATTTTTTCGTTTTTTCTGCCTTCAACTCAGAAATAATTGATATGCATTATTCCTGGCTTGAGCGACAGTTGTTCATTAAGTATTAAATCAAAACTCTTAATAACCAATTTTTTCTAGCAGTGATACCCAAAAATCACAAACTGAAAAAGGTATTTCCTGCTACTGTTTTTATACCCTGAACCCATAAAATGGGTAAAAAGGGTATAATGGTTTTGTGCAAAAGTATGTAACAGGCAAAAGGAAGCATCTCCGACCCCAGCATCAGCAGCCGAGTCGATATAGCCATGTCCGTCTGTCTGTCTGAACGCGTCGATCTCAGAGACTACAAGAGCTAGAGACTTAAGATTTTGAATATAAGTTCTCCCATACCATGAGCGAAACAAGTTTGTTTTAAATTATCGATAACTATTCTGGTTTTCGATATTCACATGGAATCGATTACAAAAAAACCACGAATTTGGAAAATTTAAAATTGGAGATTGAAATAATGGGTAACGATAGAACTTTTCTGAAAATTTCATCGAAATCGGTTGAGAAACACCAGAGATGTCGAAAATTGAAGTTTAGGTCACAGATGCATAAAGACAATAACTGTACGCGTTAAGTATAGGGTTCGGGGTATCTCCTAGTCGGGAAATCTCGACTAGGGCCTTCTTAATTGTTTATACCCTGAACCCATCAAATAGGTAAGAAGGGTATAATGGTTTTGTCCAAGAGTCAGGCAAGGGAAAGCGTTTCCAACCATATAAAGTGTATATATTCTTGCACAGCATCACGTCAATTAAGCCATGTCCGTCTGTCTGTCCGTCCGTCCGTCCGTCTATGAACGCGTCGATCTCAGAGACTATAAAGACTAGAGACAGGTTTAAGGTTGGAATTCATTTGTTTTTGATTGCTGGCACCCCCTGTATATAAAAATATATTTACATATTTGTTGATTAAGTATGGAATTAAGAAACAATAACTTAGAAAGATGTGCAGTCGTCAGCCTGTTCCTTTTTTGGTAGCAGTAGCACCCGCATTAGAGAACAGGCCCTCTGCTGGTACTATAATTTCTACAATTGACTTTGACTTGTTATACTTGGAGCCACCCAGGGCAAAGCTTTGCGCGTTTGAAAATACTGGTTGTATGTTGGGCTGATTTTCCACTGGTTTTGGATGCTCTACAGTTGGGACTTTTTCCACGTTCTCTTGTTCACCATCATCCTCACTCAATATGGGTGATGTTTAAAAAAAAAAATGAATTAAAACATTTACATATATTCATTATAAATGAAAACTGCAATACTAACCTTGATTGAAGCGAACTCTTTGGTATGCTGAAACATGTTGGTCGTATTGTTGTTGTTTTTGGAATATTCGGCACTGCACTCCTTTGAAATTAATTTTTAAATTAAACTTCCACACTTTGCTTTGTATTGGTGCCATGGTTAAAATGTTCCTGTTGTTTTTGCGCGTAAATATGGAAAGACGCGATTATTTTATGTAATAATCGATTAATGTTTCAATAACCGCATTCCATTTTGCCATACAATTAAATCGGAAATGGAAGGAAAAAAATTGATTATTGTGTATCATATGTTTAATCGTGCCATCACTATAAAAAGGCGGGAGCTGGAAGCGGCAGGTGTGCGTGTGCCATCCAAATTTTGATGCAGGTTTTTTGAGGACGTCATCACCTCTTCACATCAAATTTGGTGGCTCAAGTCAAAAAATTGTGCAAGCTAAAGCTATAACTTCGTTATCAAAGTATAAAAATGTACTTTCCCAGAAAGTAGTTCTTTTAGCTTTCTCATTTTTGGAATTCTTCCGCAATTACGGTATTTTCATACATACGGATTGTAAATGACCACGCAGCACCATCTAGTTAATGGACGGAGATAAGTTTTTGCTTATCGAGTGATAGGCAAAAGATCCCACTAGATGGCGTTTTGAGTAATTTAATTGTAGGTTAGCCAATCTATTTAATTGTAGGTTAGTGAATCCTTATTTCGTTTTCAATTTATAAATGCGTAAGGTTAATATGAGCAATGAGTTCCAATACCTGTGGAAGTCATTTTCAATTTCAAAAAGGCGGTTGAGGCTGGATGCGGAGGGGGTGGGCGTAGCATACAAATTTTGATGCTGCTCCTTGATAAATGTCAACATCTGTCTATCTAAAAAACTGTGATAGTGGCATCCAAAATTTTAATGCAGTTTTTAGAGACCGTCATTTCCTATCTAGACACCAAATTTGGTGTCTCAAGCCCAAAAATTGTGAAAGCAATAGGCCTTTTCAATTTCAAACAGCAGGGTGACAGTTGGCGAATGGAGTGGGCTTGGCATCCAAAACTTTTCGCGACTAGGTGTCTTCGTGCCAAATTTTGCGAACTCTAGCTTTAAGAATTTGAGAAATATATGGTTTTATCTGTTTTCAATTATCGATTAAATTGATTTCCCAGCCTCCTAGTAGGCGTAGCACCCCAATCTTTATCTGACGCAACCAAAAACAAATATAATTGCAAAGTTTCAAGTCTCTAGCCTTTACGGGTGTCGAAAAAGTTGTGTTCATACAGAACGACAGACAGCATGACATTGCACAAGACCAATATACTATTATATTTCGGAATCAGAGTATAAAAACTCTCGCCGTGTTTGCATCATTTGATGTTCCACTTCCACCACATTTCGGCTTGTCGACTATTAATCCGATTTGTAATCGAAACTCTTTTTGAATTTTTTTTCTTTCTTTAAGTTGGGCTTTTTTCGGGATCTAATTTGCCAGACTTGTAAATTAAGTTTTTATGAAAAGTGTAAACAAAATTTAAAAAACCAGTTTGTACGCATGAAGTGGGGACAATGCGAATTTAAATAGATCCGTTTGAACTTCTCATTTCATGCATTGCTCAATATTATTCATTTGTGAAAAATACACATATTACGTATGTTACATTTGAGGATGAAGTTTGGGAACCAGCACCTTAATTTCCTATTTAAAATACTTTTCCTCTTCGAAGCTCAATTAAGTTGATTCCTTTTTAAATTGAAATCGAATAGGGCGACAATGTCGTGATGAAGATGGATGAGCTATTCGAACTATCTTTAGTTGTCAACAAAAAAAAGTGAAACTTATGGTGTTACCAACAAGTGGTGTTACCAACAAGCTTTGAAGCCATACTTTCGCTAACAGTTATATTTTCTTATCATAGCAGCAGAAAAGTTCGGCAGAATTTTACTGTCATCTTCACTTTCAAGTTGCTTATGCAGCAATGCCAAATTAGTTTCGTTCGCTGCCTTTCCCAGCTATTCTTAAAGAAACCCGTTATAATGACCATATTATGAGATAGTGCTAACAAAATTGTGACTGATTTTTTATTTTTGACCGTCCATTGTGCGGCGTCAGCAGCAGCGCAAACATTTTGCCTATAAGACGTACAAGGTCACACTGAGTAATCAGTTTGAAAAAAGTAATCAAATAACTTGATTGAACGAAAAAATAAACTAAAAACAAGTAAGAAGGCTCTAGTCGAGATTTCCCGACTAGGAGATACCCCGAACCCTGTACATAACGCTTACAGCCATTGTCTGTGTGCATCTGTGTCTAAACTTCAATCTTCGATATCTCTGGTGTTTCTCAACCGATTTCGATGAAATTTTTATAGATTTTCATTATTTTCAAGTTTCTAAAACGTGTTTCAGATTTTCGATATTCCATATTTTTATGTTATCGATCACATGCATATATCGGAAACGGAAATAGTTATCGAAAATCGGAAACAAACTTGTACTGCCTAGGACTTAGATAAGCTTATGTGCAAAATCTGAAGTCTCTAGCTCTTATAGTCTCTGAGATCGACGCGTTCATACATACAGACGGACGGACGGGCATGACTATATCGACTCGGCTGTTGATGCTGATCAAGAATATATATACTTTAGAGGGTCAGAAATGCTTCCTTCTGCCTGTTACATACTTTTGCACAAAACCATTATACCCCTTTTACCCATTTCATGGGTTCAGGGTATAAAAATTATAAGAAGTGTTACAAATGAACGCAAGGAAAAGCAAAGACTACGTTAACGCCATCAGTTCAATTTTTTCGTTTTTTCTGCCTTCAACTCAGAAATAATTGATATGCATTCTTCCTGGCTTGAGCGACAGTTGTTCATTCAGTATTAAATCAAAACTCTTAATAACCAATTTTTTCTAGCAGTGATACCCAAAAATCACAAACTGAAAAAGGTATTTCCTGCTACTGTTTTTATACCCTGAACCCATAAAATGGGTAAAAAGGGTATAATGGTTTTGTGCAAAAGTATGTAACAGGCAAAAGGAAGCATCTCCGACCCCAGCATCAGCAGCCGAGTCGATATAGCCATGTCCGTCTGTCTGTCTGAACGCGTCGATCTCAGAGACTACAAGAGCTAGAGACTTAAGATTTTGAATATAAGTTCTCCCATACCATGAGCGAAACAAGTTTGTTTTAAATTATCGATAACTATTCTGGTTTTCGATATTCACATGGAATCGATTACAAAAAAATCACGAATTTGGAAAATTTAAAATTGGAGATTGAAATAATGGGTAACGATAGAACTTTTCTGAAAATTTCATCGAAATCGGTTGAGAAACACCAGAGATGTCGAAAATTGAAGTTTAGGTCACAGATGCATAAAGACAATAACTGTACGCGTTAAGTATAGGGTTCGGGGTATCTCCTAGTCGGGAAATCTCGACTAGGGCCTTCTTAATTGTTTATACCCTGAACCCATCAAATAGGTAAGAAGGGTATAATGGTTTTGTCCAAGAGTCAGGCAAGGGAAAGCGTCTCCAACCATATAAGGTGTATATATTCTTGCACAGCATCACGTCAATTAAGCCATGTCCGTCTGTCTGTCCGTCCGTCCGTCCGTCTATGAACGCGTCGATCTCAGAGACTATAAAGACAAGAGACAGGTCTAAGGTTGGAATTCATTTGTTTTTGATTGCTGGCACCCCTGTATATAAAAATATATTTACATATTTGTTGATTAAGTATGGAATTAAGAAACAATAACTTAGAAAGATGTGCAGTCGTCAGCCTGTTCCTTTTTTTGGTAGCAGTAGCACCCGCATTAGAGAACAGGCCCTCTGCTGGTACTATAATTTCTACAATTGACTTTGACTTGTTATACTTGGAGCCACCCAGGGCAAAGCTTTGCGCGTTTGAAAATACTGGTTGTATGTTGGGCTGATTTTCCACTGGTTTTGGATGCTCTACAGTTGGGACTTTTTCCACGTTCTCTTGTTCACCATCATCCTCACTCAATATGGGTGATGTTTAAAAAAAAAAAAATGAATTAAAACATTTACATATATTCATTATAAATGAAAACTGCAATACTAACCTTGATTGAAGCGAACTCTTTGGTATGCTGAAACATGTTGGTCGTATTGTTGTTGTTTTTGGAATATTCGGCACTGCACTCCTTTGAAATTAATTTTTAAATTAAACTTCCACACTTTGCTTTGTATTGGTGCCATGGCCATAAAAAGGCGGGAGCTGGAAGCGGCAGGTGTGCGTGTGCCATCCAAATTTTTGATGCACGTTTTTTGAGGACGTCATCACCTCTTCACATCAAATTTGGTGGCTCAAGTCAAAAAATTGTGCAAGCTAAAGCTATAACTTCGTTATCAAAGTATAAAAATGTACTTTCCCAGAAAGTAGTTCTTTTAGCTTTCTCATTTTTGGAATTCTTCCGCAATTACGGTATTTTCATACATACGGATTGTAAATGACCACGCAGCACCATCTAGTTAATGGACGGAGATAAGTTTTTGCTTATCGAGTGATAGGCAAAAGATCCCACTAGATGGCGTTTTGAGTAATTTAATTGTAGGTTAGCCAATCTATTTAATTGTAGGTTAGTGAATCCTTATTTCGTTTTCAATTTATAAATGCGTAAGGTTAATATGAGCAATGAGTTCCAATACCTGTGGAAGTCATTTTCAATTTCAAAAGGCGGTTGAGGCTGGATGCGGAGGGGGTGGGCGTAGCATACAAATTTTTGATGCTGCTCCTTGATAAATGTCAACATCTGTCTATCTAAAAAACTGTGATAGTGGCATCCAAAATTTTAATGCAGTTTTTAGAGACCGTCATTTCCTATCTAGACACCAAATTTGGTGTCTCAAGCCCAAAAATTGTGAAAGCAATAGGCCTTTTCAATTTCAAACAGCAGGGTGACAGTTGGCGAATGGAGTGGGCTTGGCATCCAAAATTTTTCGCGACTAGGTGTCTTCGTGCCAAATTTTGCGAACTCTAGCTTTAAGAATTTGAGAAATATATGGTTTTATCTGTTTTCAATTATCGATTAAATTGATTTCCCAGCCTCCTAGTAGGCGTAGCACCCCAATCTTTATCTGACGCAACCAAAAACAAATATAATTGCAAAGTTTCAAGTCTCTAGCTTTACAGGTGTCGAAAAAAGTTGTGTTCATACAGAACGACAGACAGCATGACATTGCACAAGACCAATATACTATTATATTTCGGAATCAGAGTATAAAAACTCTCGCCGTGTTTGCATCATTTGATGTTCCACTTCCACCACATTTCGGCTTGTCGACTATTAATCCGATTTGTAATCGAAACTCTTTTTGAATTTTTTTTTCTTTCTTTAAGTTGGGCTTTTTTTCGGGATCTAATTTGCCAGACTTGTAAATTAAGTTTTTATGAAAAGTGTAAACAAAATTTAAAAAACCGGTTTGTACGCATGAAGTGGGGACAATGCGAATTTAAATAGATCCGTTTGAACTTCTCATTTCATGCATTGCTCAATATTATTCATTTGTGAAAAATACACATATTACGTATGTTACATCTGAGGATGAAGTTTGGGAACCAGCACCTTAATTTCCTATTTAAAATACTTTTCCTCTTCGAAGCTCAATTAAGTTGATTCCTTTTTAAATTGAAATCGAATAGGGCGACAATGTCGTGATGAAGATGGATGAGCTATTCGAACTATCTTTAGTTGTCAACAAAAAAAAGTGAAACTTATGGTGTTACCAACAAGTGGTGTTACCAACAAGCTTTAAGCCATACTTTCGCTAACAGTTATATTTTCCTATCATAGCAGCAGAAAAGTTCGGCAGAATTTTACTGTCACCTTCACTTTCAAGTTGCTTATGCAGCAATGCCAAATTAGTTTCGTTCGCTGCCTTTCCCAGCTATTCTTAAAGAAACCCGTTATAATGACCATATTATGAGATAGTACTAACAAAATTGTGACTGATTTTTTATTTTTGACCGTCCATTGTGCGGCGTCAGCAGCAGCGCAAACATTTTGCCTATAAGACATATAAGGTCACACTGAGTAATCAGTTTGAAAAAAGTAATCAAATAACTTGATTGAACGAAAAAATAAACTAAAAACAAGTAAGAAGGCTCTAGTCGAGATTTCCCGACTAGGAGATACCCCGAACCCTGTACATAACGCTTACAGCCATTGTCTGTGTGCATCTGTGACTAAACTTCAATCTTCGATATCTCTGGTGTTTCTCAACCGATTTCGATGAAATTTTTGCAGATTTTCATTTTTTCAAGTTTCTAAAACGTGTTTCAGATTTTCGATATTCCATATTTTTGTGTTATCGATCACATGCATATATCGGAAACGGAAATAGTTATCGAAAATCGGAAACAAACTTGTACTGCCTAGGACTTAGATGAGCTTATGTGCAAAATCGGAAGTCTCTAGCTCTTATAGTCTCTGAGATCGACGCGTTCATACATACAGACGGACGGACGGGCATGGCTATATCGACTCGGCTGTTGATGCTGATCAAGAATATATATACTTTATAGGGTCAGAAATGCTTCCTTCTGCCTGTTACATACTTTTGCACAAAACCATTATACCCCTTTTACCCATTTCATGGGTTTGGGGTATAAAAATTATAAGAAGTGTTACAAATGAACGCAAGGAAAAGCAAAGACTACGTTAAAGCCGTCAGTTAAATTTTTTTGTTTTTTCTGCCTTCAACTCAGAAATAATTGATATGCATTATTACTGGCTTGAGCGACAGTTGTTCATTAAGTATTAAATCAAAACTCTTAATAACCAATTTTTTCTAGCAGTGATACCCAAAAATCACAAACTGAAAAAGGTATTTCCTGCTACTGTTTTTATACCCTGAACCCATAAAATGGGTAAAAAGGGTATAATGGTTTTGTGCAAAAGTATGTAACAGGCAAAAGGAAGCATTTCCGACCCCAGCATCAGCAGCCGAGTCGATATAGCCATGTCCGTCTGTCCGTTCGTCTGTCTGTCTGAACGCGTCGATCTCAGAGACTACAAGAGCTAGAGACTTAAGATTTTGAATATAAGTTCTCCCATACCATGAGCGGAACAAGTTTGTTTTAAATTATCGATAACTATTCTGGTTTTCGATATACACATGGAATCGATTACAAAAAAATCACGAATTTGGAAAATGTAAAATTGGGGATTGAAATAATGGGTAACGATAGAACTTTTCTGAAAATTTCATCGAAATCGGTTGAGAAACACCAGAGATGTCGAAAAATGAAGTTTAGGTCACAGATGCATAAAGACAATGACTGTACGCGTTAAGTATAGGGTTCGGGGTATCTCCTAGTCGGGAAATCTCGACTAGGGCCTTCTTAATTGCTTATGCCCTGAACCCATCAAATAGGTAAGAAGGGTATAATGGTTTTGTTCAAGAGTCAGGCAAGGTAAAGCGTCTCCAACCATATAAAGTGTATATATTCTTGCACAGCATCACGTCAATTAAGCCATGTCCGTCTGTCTGTCCGTCCGTCCGTCCGTCCGTCTATGAACGCGTCGATCTCAGAGACTATAAAGACTAGAGACAGGTCTAAGGTTGGAATTCATTTGTTTTTGATTGCTGGCACCCCCTGTATATAAAAATATATTTACATATTTGTTGATTAAGTATGGAATTAAGAAACAATAACTTAGAAAGATGTGCAGTCGTCAGCCTGTTCCTTTTTTTGGTAGCAGTAGCACCCGCATTAGAGAAC
Source organism: Scaptomyza hsui (assembly GCA_018152825.1). Taxonomy (NCBI): domain Eukaryota; kingdom Metazoa; phylum Arthropoda; class Insecta; order Diptera; family Drosophilidae; genus Scaptomyza; species Scaptomyza hsui. Next base: position 106,561 of record JAECXO010000305.1, read on the forward strand.
AGGCCCTCTGCTGGTACTATAATTTCTACAATTGACTTTGACTTGTTATACTTGGAGCCACCCAGGGCAAAGCTTTGCGCCTTTGAAAATATTGGTTGTATGTTGGGCTGATTTTCCACTGGTTTTGGATGCTCTACAGTTGGGACTTTTTCCACGTTCTCTTGTTCACCATCATCCTCACTCAATATGGTTGATGTTTAAAAAAAAAATGAATTAAAACATTTACATATATTCATTATAAATGAAAGCTGCAATACTAACCTTGATTGAAGCGAACTCTTTGGTATGCTGAAACATGTTGGTCGTATTGTTGTTGTTTTTGGAATATTCGGCACTGCACTCCTTTGAAATTAATTTTTAAATTAAACTTCCACACTTTGCTTTGTATTGGTGCCATGGTTAAAATGTTCCTGTTGTTTTTGCGCGTAAATATGGAAAAGACGCGATTATTTTATGTAATAATCGATTAATGTTTCAAATAACCACATTCCATTTTGCGATACAATTAAATCGGAAATGGAAGGAAAAAAAAATCGATTATTGTGTATCATATGATTAATCGTGCCATCACTATAAAAAGGCGGGAGCTGGAAGCGGCAGGTGTGGGTGTGCCATCCAAATTTTTGATGCAGGTTTTGGAGAACGTCAGCACCTCTTCACATCAAATTTGGTGGCTCAAATCAAAAAATTGTGCAAGCTAAAGCTATAACTTCGTTATCAAAGTATAAAAATGTACTTTCCCAGAAAGTAGTTCTTTTAGCTTTCTCATTTTTGGAATTCTTCCGCAATTACGGTATTTTCATACATACGGATTGTAAATGACCACGCAGCACCATCTAGTTAATGGACGGAGATAAGTTTTTGCTTATCGAGTGATAGGCAAAAGATCCCACTAGATGGCGTTTTGAGTAATTTAATTGTAGGTTAGCCAATCTATTAAATTGTAGGTTAGTGAATCCCTATTTCGTTTTCAATTTATAAATGCGTAAGGTTAATATGAGCAATGAGTTCCAATAACTGTGGAAGTCATTTTCAATTTTAAAAGGCGGTTGAGGCTGGCTGCGGAGGGGGTGGGCGTAGCATACAAATTTTTGATGCAGATCCTTGATAAATGTCAACAGCTGTCTATCTAAAAAACTGTGATAGTGGCATCCAAAATTTTAATGCAGTTTTTAGAGACCGTCATTTCCTATCTAGACACCAAATTTGGTGGCTCAAGCCCAAAAATTGTGAAAGCAATAGGCCTTTTCAATTTCAAACAGCAGGGTGACAGTTGGCGAATGGAGTGGGCTTGGCATCCAAAATTTTTCGCGACTAGGTGTCTTCGTGCCAAATTTTGCGAACTCTAGCTTTAAGAATGTGAGAAATATATGGTTTTATCTGTTTTCAATTATCGATTAAATTGATTTCCCAGCCTCCTAGTAGGCGTAGCATCCCAATCTTTATCTGACGCAACCAAAAACAAATATAATTGCAAAGTTTCAAGTCTCTAGCTTTACAGGTGTCGAAAAAAGTTGTGTTCATACAGAACGACAGACAGCATGACATTGCACAAGACCAATATACTATTATATTTCGGAATCAGAGTATAAAAACTCTCGCCGTATTTGCATTATTTGATGTTCCACTTCCACCACATTTCGGCTTGTCGTCTATTAATCCGATTTGTAATCGAAACTCTTTTTGAATTTTTTTTTTCTTTCTTTAAGTTGGGCTTTTTTTCGGGATCTAATTTGCCAAGACTTGTAAATCAAGTTTTTATGAAAAGTGTAAACAATATTTAAAAAACCGGCTTGTACGCATGAAGTGGGGACAATGCGAATTTAAATAGATCCGTTTGAACTTCTCATTTCATGCATTGCTCAATATTATTCATTTGTGAAAAATACACATATTACGTATGTTATATTTGAGGGTGAAGTCTGGGAACCAGCACCTTAATTTCCTATTTAAAATACTTTTCCTCTTCGAAGCTCAATTGAGTTGATTCCTTTTTAAATTGAAATCGAATAGGGCGACAATGTCGTGATGAAGATGGATGAGCTATTCGAACTATCTTTAGTTGTCAACAAAAAAAGTGAAACTTATGGTGTTACCAACAAGTGGCTGTCATCCAAATTATTGTTTTCCACTTTCTGCTTGTATACGCTGTATCGACAACATCCGTCAAAATCGCTTAAAACTTCATTTATTACGTTATTCGATAATACGCTTTGTAGCGTGATCCAATAAGCTTTGCAGCCATACTTTCGCTAACAGTTATATTTTCTGGATAGTTTTTCTTTATTTTCTTTTACGATCTTATCATAGCAGCAGAAAACTGTCACCTTTCAAGTTGCTTACGCAGCAATGCCAAATTAGTTTCGTTCGCTGCCTTTCCCAGCTATTCTTAAAGAAACCCGTTATAATGACCATATTATGAGATAGTGCTAACAAAATTGTGACTGATTTTTTATTTTTGACCGTCCATTGTGCGGCGTCAGTAGCAGCGCAAACATTTTGCCTATAAGACGTACAAGGTCACACTGAGTAATCAGTTTGAAAAAAGTAATCAAATAACTTGATTGAACGAAAAAATAAACTAAAAACAAGTAAGAAGGCTCTAGTCGAGATTTCCCGACTAGGAGATACCCCGAACCCTGTACATAACGCTTACAGCCATTGTCTGTGTGCATCTGTGACTAAACTTCAATCTTCGATATCTCTGGTGTTTCTCAACCGATTTCGATGAAATCCAATAATAATAATGTGCAAAATCTGAAGTCTCTAGCTCTTATAGTCTCTGAGATCGACGCGTTCATACATACAGACGGACGGACGGGCATGGCTATATCGACTCGGCTGTTGATGCTGATCAAGAATATATATGCTTTATAGGGTCAGAGATGCTTCCTTCTGCCTGTAACATACTTTTGCACAAAACCATTATACCCATTTCATGGAAAAGTTCTATCGTTTCCCATTATTTCAGCCCCCGTTCTTACATATTCGATATTCGATATTTTTATGTTATCGATCACATGTGTATATCGAAAACGGAAATAGTTATCGATTATCGGAAACAAACTTGTACTGCCTAGGACTTAGATGAGCTTATGTTCAAAATCTGAAGTCTCTAGCTCTTATAGTCTCTGGCATCTACGCGTTCGTACATACAGACGAACGGACAGACGGACATGGCTATATCGACTCGGCTGTTGATGCTGATCAAGAATATATATACTTTATATTATAATTATTATTGGACGTAGATGTACTAACGGACAGTACATTCAAGTGGCCCAACGATACCAAGCACCGGCTTGTTAACGCGCGGACCCAAGCAAAGAGCAACCAACCTCCCGCCCAACCGACCGAGGGGCACACCGCATAGCGTACGGTTACGAAGATCGCGAACATGTAGACAAATGACATAAGACTAGCTTTCTAAGAGAACCAATAGAAGTGTCACTATTTATTAAATGGGATAAATCGTTATAGTTTGAACATCAAATTCGGAAAGGATTATGACTAGCATAATTAGAGTGACATGCTTGAAGAGCGATGGGTAAAAAATTTCTTGTCCTCCTGATCGGAACTGCAAAACTAATTTGGCTGATTAATTCAGAGGAATCAATTTCACCAATTATTAGTTTGTGTAAAAAGACTACACCTAGCATTGTTTTGCGATCAGAAAAAGAAGGAAGATTTATTAGTAAAAGTCTACTGTGGTAGGAAGGTAAGTTAATGTTAGTGTCCCAATTAAGTCCCCTGAGGGTAAAGACCAAAAATTGTTTTTGTACTGATTCTATTCTATCCTGGTGAATCCTGTATTTGGGATACCATATACAAGATCCATATTCAAGAATAGGACGTACCAGAGACGCGTAAAGAGTTTTGGTTATATAGGGATCGTTAAATTCTTTCGACCAGCGCCTAATGAACCCCAAGGTACTAGACGCTCGATTTGCAACTGTAGAGATATGCTTGTGAAATTTAAGTTTCGGATCAAAAGGATACCTAAGTCATCAACCCATTCAATGCGATCGAGTGGGCTTCCATCAAGAAAATATATATTTGAAAAAGGAAGGCGTCTATAAAAAGACATGACTTTGCATTTATTGCAATTAAGATTTAGTAAGTTAACACGACACCACTTTTGAAAATTATCTAAATCAGTTTGTAGTTTTTGAGCAGACAACAGAGCAGTACCCGACATGCATAATTTTACATCGTCAGCATACATCAGCACTCGAGATTGGTCAATAACAGATGGAAGATCATTGATGAAAAGTGTAAATAATAAAGGTCCGAGGTGACTTCCTTGCGGAACACCGGAAGTGACATGAACCACCTTAGAGACAGCGTCATTAAAACTGACTCTCTGTGTTCTATGAGTTAAATATTCCCTTATCCACCGAATAAGATTGCTTGGAAAACCTAAAAGTTGAAGTTTATGAAGTAAAAGGTAGTGATTAACCGAGTCAAATGCCTTGCTGAAATCATTGTAAATAACATCCGTCTGCATTTTATTTTGAAAACCATTCACAACTAGTGAAGTAAATTCTAACAGGTTAGTGGTAGTAGATCTTTGTTTCATGAATCCATGCTGGCACGGTGAAATTAAAGATCTGCAAAAATGTTGTAATTGAGAAGTTATTAATTTCTCAAACATTTTTGGTATAGCAGACAATTTGGATATACCCCTATAATTTTGAACATTAGACTTGTCTCCTTTTTTATGGAGCGGAATAATAAATGATTCTTTCCAGATATTGGGAAATGAACATTTCTCAAAAGACAAACTCAACAATTTATGCAAAGGCTTTAAGAGACCATCAGCGCAGTACTTAAGCACACAGCTTGGTACGCTGTCAGGTCCCGGGGAAAATACAGGCTTAATACCCTGTAGATCACGTAGTAATGAACACTCCGTGATACTTGGTTCAAAAATGCAATTAGAGGCATCAACCTGATACGGGTAAGGCAGATCAACCTGATTGTCCATTGAACTGTATGTTGTTTGAAAAAATTCGGCAAATAAATCGGCAATGGCCTGATCCGAATTGGCCGACTTGTTTTCAAAAGATAAATTAGATGGAAGTGTTGATGACTTTCGCTTCGCATTAACGAAGTCATAGAACCTCTTAGGATCTTGCTGAAACTGTAGTCTGCACCGACTTAGGTAATTTTTATAACATGAATTATTCACGACTGAAAAACTGGAACGCGCAATCAAGTATGATGCGTAATGAACAGAAACTCTTATAAAGCTTAGATTTTCGATTTTTAAGGGCAGTCAACTCTCGTGTAAACCACGCAGGTTTGTTTTTCCTACTTGGCCTACCAAAAGGGACACACTTATCGAATAAATTTTCTAAGGTGCAATAAAAAATACTGATTGCTGTATCCAAGTCCTCAGAACCATAGAGGGGCGACCAGTCAACCAGTTCCAAGAGCCGGGTAAGTTTTACAAAATCGGTTTTCCGAAATTGACGTACCCGTCTTAAAGGTTCACTACACTGGCGTACGGCACAGGCAGGCAAAGTGATCAACACCTCAAACGTCGGGTGGTATATGATTTCGGGAGTGGATATGGGAAGGGATCTTGACACAGATAGAGTGGATGGATCCGAAACAAATACCAAATCAAGCATTCTATTCAGAGAATTCGGAATACCATTGATCTGACCCAATGACATTTCAAATAAACCATCAAGAACATCAGTCTGCATCGTGGGGGTCAACACGCTTGAGTCCGGACTTGAAATCCAAGTAGCTTCAGCAATATTAAAATCACCGAGAACTACAAAAATATCACGATCAGAAAGCAAAGAAGAAATGGAAAGTATTGCTGACATATGTTCGTTGTAAACAGAGCTGTTAGATAAAGGTGGTATATAGGAACAAGAAATATAAATACCAACACCGTAAATATTTAACCATTAAGTAACCGTCAAAATCGCTTAAAACTTCATTTATTACGTTATTCGATAATACGCTTTGTAGCGTGATCCAATAAGCTTTGCAGCCATACTTTCGCTAACAGTTATATTTTCTGGATAGTTTTTCTTTATTTTCTTTTACGATCTTATCATAGCAGCAGAAAACTGTCACCTTTCAAGTTGCTTACGCAGCAATGCCAAATTAGTTTCGTTCGCTGCCTTTCCCAGCTATTCTTAAAGAAACCCGTTATAATGACCATATTATGAGATAGTGCTAACAAAATTGTGACTGATTTTTTATTTTTGACCGTCCATTGTGCGGCGTCAGCAGCAGCGCAAACATTTTGCCTATAAGACGTACAAGGTCACACTGAGTAATCAGTTTGAAAAAAGTAATCAAATAACTTGATTGAACGAAAAAATAAACTAAAAACAAGTAAGAAGGCTCTAGTCGAGATTTCCCGACTAGGAGATACCCCGAACCCTGTACATAACGCTTACAGCCATTGTCTGTGTGCATCTGTGACTAAACTTCAATCTTCGATATCTCTGGTGTTTCTCAACCGATTTCGATGAAATCCAATAATAATAATGTGCAAAATCTGAAGTCTCTAGCTCTTATAGTCTCTGAGATCGACGCGTTCATACATACAGACGGACGGACGGGCATGGCTATATCGACTCGGCTGTTGATGCTGATCAAGAATATATATACTTTATAGGGTCAGAAATGCTTCCTTCTGCCTGTTACATACTTTTGCACAAAACCATTATACCCCTTTTACCCATTTCATGGGTTTGGGGTATAAAAATTATAAGAAGTGTTACAAATGAACGCAAGGAAAAGCAAAGACTACGTTAAAGCCGTCAGTTAAATTTTTTTGTTTTTTCTGCCTTCAACTCAGAAATAATTGATATGCATTATTACTGGCTTGAGCGACAGTTGTTCATTCAGTATTAAATCAAAACTCTTAATAACCAATTTTTTCTAGCAGTGATACCCAAAAATCACAAACTGAAAAAGGTATTTCCTGCTACTGTTTTTATACCCTGAACCCATAAAATGGGTAAAAAGGGTATAATGGTTTTGTGCAAAAGTATGTAACAGGCAAAAGGAAGCATTTCCGACCCCAGCATCAGCAGCCGAGTCGATATAGCCATGTCCGTCTGTCCGTTCGTCTGTCTGTCTGAACGCGTCGATCTCAGAGACTACAAGAGCTAGAGACTTAAGATTTTGAATATAAGTTCTCCCATACCATGAGCGGAACAAGTTTGTTTTAAATTATCGATAACTATTCTGGTTTTCGATATACACATGGAATCGATTACAAAAAAATCACGAATTTGGAAAATGTAAAATTGGGGATTGAAATAATGGGTAACGATAGAACTTTTCTGAAAATTTCATCGAAATCGGTTGAGAAACACCAGAGATGTCGAAAAATGAAGTTTAGGTCACAGATGCATAAAGACAATGACTGTACGCGTTAAGTATAGGGTTCGGGGTATCTCCTAGTCGGGAAATCTCGACTAGGGCCTTCTTAATTGCTTATGCCCTGAACCCATCAAATAGGTAAGAAGGGTATAATGGTTTTGTTCAAGAGTCAGGCAAGGTAAAGCGTCTCCAACCATATAAAGTGTATATATTCTTGCACAGCATCACGTCAATTAAGCCATGTCCGTCTGTCTGTCCGTCCGTCCGTCCGTCTATGAACGCGTCGATCTCAGAGACTATAAAGACTAGAGACAGGTCTAAGGTTGGAATTCATTTGTTTTTGATTGCTGGCACCCCCTGTATATAAAAATATATTTACATATTTGTTGATTAAGTATGGAATTAAGAAACAATAACTTAGAAAGATGTGCAGTCGTCAGCCTGTTCCTTTTTTTGGTAGCAGTAGCACCCGCATTAGAGAACAGGCCCTCTGCTGGTACTATAATTTCTACAATTGACTTTGACTTGTTATACTTGGAGCCACCCAGGGCAAAGCTTTGCGCCTTTGAAAATATTGGTTGTATGTTGGGCTGATTTTCCACTGGTTTTGGATGCTCTACAGTTGGGACTTTTTCCACGTTCTCTTGTTCACCATCATCCTCACTCAATATGGTTGATGTTTAAAAAAAAAAATGAATTAAAACATTTACATATATTCATTATAAATGAAAACTGCAATACTAACCTTGATTGAAGCGAACTCTTTGGTATGCTGAAACATGTTGGTCGTATTGTTGTTGTTTTTGGAATATTCGGCACTGCACTCCTTTGAAATTAATTTTTAAATTAAACTTCCACACTTTGCTTTGTATTGGTGCCATGGTTAAAATGTTCCTGTTGTTTTTGCGCGTAAATATGGAAAAGACGCGATTATTTTATGTAATAATCGATTAATGTTTCAAATAACCGCATTCCATTTTGCGATACAATTAAATCGGAAATGGAAGGAAAAAAAATCGATTATTGTGTATCATATGATTAATCGTGCCATCACTATAAAAAGGCGGGAGCTGGAAGCGGCAGGTGTGGGTGTGCCATCCAAATTTTTGATGCAGGTTTTTGGAGAACGTCAGCACCTCTTCACATCAAATTTGGTGGCTCAAATCAAAAAATTGTGCAAGCTAAAGCTATAACTTCGTTATCAAAGTATAAAAATGTACTTTCCCAGAAAGTAGTTCTTTTAGCTTTCTCATTTTTGGAATTCTTCCGCAATTACGGTATTTTCATACATACGGATTGTAAATGACCACGCAGCACCATCTAGTTAATGGACGGAGATAAGTTTTTGCTTATCGAGTGATAGGCAAAAGATCCCACTAGATGGCGTTTTGAGTAATTTAATTGTAGGTTAGCCAATCTATTAAATTGTAGGTTAGTGAATCCCTATTTCGTTTTCAATTTATAAATGCGTAAGGTTAATATGAGCAATGAGTTCCAATAACTGTGGAAGTCATTTTCAATTTTAAAAGGCGGTTGAGGCTGGCTGCGGAGGGGGTGGGCGTAGCATACAAATTTTTGATGCAGATCCTTGATAAATGTCAACAGCTGTCTATCTAAAAAACTGTGATAGTGGCATCCAAAATTTTAATGCAGTTTTTAGAGACCGTCATTTCCTATCTAGACACCAAATTTGGTGGCTCAAGCCCAAAAATTGTGAAAGCAATAGGCCTTTTCAATTTCAAACAGCAGGGTGACAGTTGGCGAATGGAGTGGGCTTGGCATCCAAAATTTTTCGCGACTAGGTGTCTTCGTGCCAAATTTTGCGAACTCTAGCTTTAAGAATGTGAGAAATATATGGTTTTATCTTTTTTCAATTATCGATTAAATTGATTTCCCAGCCTCCTAGTAGGCGTAGCACCCCAATCTTTATCTGACGCAACCAAAAACAAATATAATTGCAAAGTTTCAAGTCTCTAGCTTTACAGGTGTCGAAAAAGTTGTGTTCATACAGAACGACAGACAGCATGACATTGCACAAGACCAATATACTATTATATTTCGGAATCAGAGTATAAAAACTCTCGCCGTATTTGCATTATTTGATGTTCCACTTCCACCACATTTCGGCTTGTCGTCTATTAATCCGATTTGTAATCGAAACTCTTTTTGAATTTTTTTTTTCTTTCTTTAAGTTGGGCTTTTTTTCGGGATCTAATTTGCCAAGACTTGTAAATTAAGTTTTTATGAAAAGTGTAAACAATATTTAAAAAACCGGCTTGTACGCATGAAGTGGGGACAATGCGAATTTAAATAGATCCGTTTGAACTTCTCATTTCATGCATTGCTCAATATTATTCATTTGTGAAAAATACACATATTACGTATGTTATATTTGAGGGTGAAGTCTGGGAACCAGCACCTTAATTTCCTATTTAAAATACTTTTCCTCTTCGAAGCTCAATTGAGTTGATTCCTTTTTAAATTGAAATCGAATAGGGCGACAATGTCGTGATGAAGATGGATGAGCTATTCGAACTATCTTTAGTTGTCAACAAAAAAAAGTGAAACTTATGGTGTTACCAACAAGTGGCTGTCATCCAAATTATTGTTTTCCACTTTCTGCTTGTATACGCTGTATCGACAACATCCGTCAAAATCGCTTAAAACTTCATTTATTACGTTATTCGATAATACGCTTTGTAGCGTGATCCAATAAGCTTTGCAGCCATACTTTCGCTAACAGTTATATTTTCTGGATAGTTTTTCTTTATTTTCTTTTACGATCTTATCATAGCAGCAGAAAACTGTCACCTTTCAAGTTGCTTACGCAGCAATGCCAAATTAGTTTCGTTCGCTGCCTTTCCCAGCTATTCTTAAAGAAACCCGTTATAATGACCATATTATGAGATAGTGCTAACAAAATTGTGACTGATTTTTTATTTTTGACCGTCCATTGTGCGGCGTCAGTAGCAGCGCAAACATTTTGCCTATAAGACGTACAAGGTCACACTGAGTAATCAGTTTGAAAAAGTAATCAAATAACTTGATTGAACGAAAAAATAAACTAAAAACAAGTAAGAAGGCTCTAGTCGAGATTTCCCGACTAGGAGATACCCCGAACCCTGTACATAACGCTTACAGCCATTGTCTGTGTGCATCTGTGACTAAACTTCAATCTTCGATATCTCTGGTGTTTCTCAACCGATTTCGATGAAATCCAATAATAATAATGTGCAAAATCTGAAGTCTCTAGCTCTTATAGTCTCTGAGATCGACGCGTTCATACATACAGACGGACGGACGGGCATGGCTATATCGACTCGGCTGTTGATGCTGATCAAGAATATATATGCTTTATAGGGTCAGAGATGCTTCCTTCTGCCTGTAACATACTTTTGCACAAAACCATTATACCCATTTCATGGAAAAGTTCTATCGTTTCCCATTATTTCAGCCCCCGTTCTTACATATTCGATATTCGATATTTTTATGTTATCGATCACATGTGTATATCGAAAACGGAAATAGTTATCGATTATCGGAAACAAACTTGTACTGCCTAGGACTTAGATGAGCTTATGTTCAAAATCTGAAGTCTCTAGCTCTTATAGTCTCTGGCATCTACGCGTTCGTACATACAGACGAACGGACAGACGGACATGGCTATATCGACTCGGCTGTTGATGCTGATCAAGAATATATATACTTTATATTATAATTATTATTGGACGTAGATGTACTAACGGACAGTACATTCAAGTGGCCCAACGATACCAAGCACCGGCTTGTTAACGCGCGGACCCAAGCAAAGAGCAACCAACCTCCCGCCCAACCGACCGAGGGGCACACCGCATAGCGTACGGTTACGAAGATCGCGAACATGTAGACAAATGACATAAGACTAGCTTTCTAAGAGAACCAATAGAAGTGTCACTATTTATTAAATGGGATAAATCGTTATAGTTTGAACATCAAATTCGGAAAGGATTATGACTAGCATAATTAGAGTGACATGCTTGAAGAGCGATGGGTAAAAAATTTCTTGTCCTCCTGATCGGAACTGCAAAACTAATTTGGCTGATTAATTCAGAGGAATCAATTTCACCAATTATTAGTTTGTGTAAAAAGACTACACCTAGCATTGTTTTGCGATCAGAAAAAGAAGGAAGATTTATTAGTAAAAGTCTACTGTGGTAGGAAGGTAAGTTAATGTTAGTGTCCCAATTAAGTCCCCAGAGGGTAAAGACCAAAAATTGTTTTTGTACTGATTCTATTCTATCCTGGTGAATCCTGTATTTGGGATACCATATACAAGATCCATATTCAAGAATAGGACGTACCAGAGACGCGTAAAGAGTTTTGGTTATATAGGGATCGTTAAATTCTTTCGACCAGCGCCTAATGAACCCCAAGGTACTAGACGCTCGATTTGCAACTGTAGAGATATGCTTGTGAAATTTAAGTTTCGGATCAAAAAGGATACCTAAGTCATCAACCCATTCAATGCGATCGAGTGGGATTCCATCAAGAAAATATATATTTGAAAAAGGAAGGCGTCTATAAAAAGACATGACTTTGCATTTATTGCAATTAAGATTTAGTAAGTTAACACGACACCACTTTTGAAAATTATCTAAATCAGTTTGTAGTTTTTGAGCAGACAACAGAGCAGTACCCGACATGCATAATTTTACATCGTCAGCATACATCAGCACTCGAGATTGGTCAATAACAGATGGAAGATCATTGATGAAAAGTGTAAATAATAAAGGTCCGAGGTGACTTCCTTGCGGAACACCGGAAGTGACATGAACCACCTTAGAGACAGCGTCATTAAAACTGACTCTCTGTGTTCTATGAGTTAAATATTCCCTTATCCACCGAATAAGATTGCTTGGAAAACCTAAAAGTTGAAGTTTATGAAGTAAAAGGTAGTGATTAACCGAGTCAAATGCCTTGCTGAAATCATTGTAAATAACATCCGTCTGCATTTTATTTTGAAAACCATTCACAACTAGTGAAGTAAATTCTAACAGGTTAGTGGTAGTAGATCTTTGTTTCATGAATCCATGCTGGCACGGTGAAATTAAAGATCTGCAAAAATGTTGTAATTGAGAAGTTATTAATTTCTCAAACATTTTTGGTATAGCAGACAATTTGGATATACCCCTATAATTTTGAACATTAGACTTGTCTCCTTTTTTTATGGAGCGGAATAATAAATGATTCTTTCCAGATATTGGGAAATGAACATTTCTCAAAAGACAAACTCAACAATTTATGCAAAGGCTTTAAGAGACCATCAGCGCAGTACTTAAGCACACAGCTTGGTACGCTGTCAGGTCCCGGGGAAAATACAGGCTTAATACCCTGTAGATCACGTAGTAATGAACACTCCGTGATACTTGGTTCAAAAATGCAATTAGAGGCATCAACCTGATACGGGTAAGGCAGATCAACCTGATTGTCCATTGAACTGTATGTTGTTTGAAAAAATTCGGCAAATAAATCGGCAATGGCCTGATCCGAATTGGCCGACTTGTTTTCAAAAGATAAATTAGATGGAAGTGTTGATGACTTTCGCTTCGCATTAACGAAGTCATAGAACCTCTTAGGATCTTGCTGAAACTGTAGTCTGCACCGACTTAGGTAATTTTTATAACATGAATTATTCACGACTGAAAAACTGGAACGCGCAATCAAGTATGATGCGTAATGAACAGAAACTCTTATAAAGCTTAGATTTTCGATTTTTAAGGGCAGTCAACTCTCGTGTAAACCACGCAGGTTTGTTTTTCCTACTTGGCCTACCAAAAGGGACACACTTATCGAATAAATTTTCTAAGGTGCAATAAAAAATACTGATTGCTGTATCCAAGTCCTCAGAACCATAGAGGGGCGACCAGTCAACCAGTTCCAAGAGCCGGGTAAGTTTTACAAAATCGGTTTTCCGAAATTGACGTACCCGTCTTAAAGGTTCACTACACTGGCGTACGGCACAGGCAGGCAAAGTGATCAACACCTCAAACGTCGGGTGGTATATGATTTCGGGAGTGGATATGGGAAGGGATCTTGACACAGATAGAGTGGATGGATCCGAAACAAATACCAAATCAAGCATTCTATTCAGAGAATTCGGAATACCATTGATCTGACCCAATGACATTTCAAATAAACCATCAAGAACATCAGTCTGCATCGTGGGGGTCAACACGCTTGAGTCCGGACTTGAAATCCAAGTAGCTTCAGCAATATTAAAATCACCGAGAACTACAAAAATATCACGATCAGAAAGCAAAGAAGAAATGGAAAGTATTGCTGACATATGTTCGTTGTAAACAGAGCTGTTAGATAAAGGTGGTATATAGGAACAAGAAATATAAATACCAACACCGTAAATATTTAACCATTAAGTAACCGTCAAAATCGCTTAAAACTTCATTTATTACGTTATTCGATAATACGCTTTGTAGCGTGATCCAATAAGCTTTGCAGCCATACTTTCGCTAACAGTTATATTTTCTGGATAGTTTTTCTTTATTTTCTTTTACGATCTTATCATAGCAGCAGAAAACTGTCACCTTTCAAGTTGCTTACGCAGCAATGCCAAATTAGTTTCGTTCGCTGCCTTTCCCAGCTATTCTTAAAGAAACCCGTTATAATGCCCATATTATGAGATAGTGCTAACAAAATTGTGACTGATTTTTTATTTTTGACCGTCCATTGTGCGGCGTCAGTAGCAGCGCAAACATTTTGCCTATTAGACGTACAAGGTCACACTGAGTAATCAGTTTGAAAAAAGTAATCAAATAACTTGATTGAACGAAAAATAAACTAAAAACAAGTAAGAAGGCTCTAGTCGAGATTTCCCGACTAGGAGATACCCCGAACCCTGTACATAACGCTTACAGCCATTGTCTGTGTGCATCTGTGACTAAACTTCAATCTTCGATATCTCTGGTGTTTCTCAACCGATTTCGATGAAATCCAATAATAATAATGTGCAAAATCTGAAGTCTCTAGCTCTTATAGTCTCTGAGATCGACGCGTTCATACATACAGACGGACGGACGGGCATGGCTATATCGACTCGGCTGTTGATGCTGATCAAGAATATATATACTTTATATTATAATTATTATTGGACGTAGATGTACTAACGGACAGTACATTCAAGTGGCCCAACGATACCAAGCACCGGCTTGTTAACGCGCGGACCCAAGCAAAGAGCAACCAACCTCCCGCCCAACCGACCGAGGGGCACACCGCATAGCGTACGGTTACGAAGATCGCGAACATGTAGACAAATGACATAAGACTAGCTTTCTAAGAGAACCAATAGAAGTGTCACTATTTATTAAATGGGATAAATCGTTATAGTTTGAACATCAAATTCGGAAAGGATTATGACTAGCATAATTAGAGTGACATGCTTGAAGAGCGATGGGTAAAAAATTTCTTGTCCTCCTGATCGGAACTGCAAAACTAATTTGGCTGATTAATTCAGAGGAATCAATTTCACCAATTATTAGTTTGTGTAAAAAGACTACACCTAGCATTGTTTTACGATCAGAAAGAGAAGGAAGATTTATTAGTAAAAGTCTACTGTGGTAGGAAGGTAAGTTAATGTTAGAGTCCCAATTAAGTCCCCTGAGAGTAAAGACCAAAAATTGTTTTTGTACTGATTCTATTCTATCCTGGTGAATCCTGTATTTGGGATACCATATACAAGATCCATATTCAAGAATAGGACGTACCAGAGACGCGTAAAGAGTTTTGGTTATATAGGGATCGTTAAATTCTTTCGACCAGCGCCTAATGAACCCCAAGGTACTAGACGCTCGATTTGCAACTGTAGAGATATGCTTGTGAAATTTAAGTTTCGGATCAAAAAGGATACCTAAGTCATCAACCCATTCAATGCGATCGAGTGGGATTCCATCAAGAAAATATATATTTGAAAACGGAAGGCGTCTATAAAAAGACATGACTTTGCATTTATTGCAATTAAGATTTAGTAAGTTAACACGACACCACTTTTGAAAATTATCTAAATCAGTTTGTAGTTTTTGAGCAGACAACAGAGCAGTACCCGACATGCATAATTTTACATCGTCAGCATACATCAGCACTCGAGATTGGTCAATAACAGATGGAAGATCATTGATGAAAAGTGTAAATAATAAAGGTCCGAGGTGACTTCCTTGCGGAACACCGGAAGTGACATGAACCACCTTAGAGACAGCGTCATTAAAACTGACTCTCTGTGTTCTATGAGTTAAATATTCCCTTATCCACCGAATAAGATTGCTTGGAAAACCTAAAAGTTGAAGTTTATGAAGTAAAAGGTAGTGATTAACCGAGTCAAATGCCTTGCTGAAATCATTGTAAATAACATCCGTCTGCATTTTATTTTGAAAACCATTCACAACTAGTGAAGTAAATTCTAACAGGTTAGTGGTAGTAGATCTTTGTTTCATGAATCCATGCTGGCACGGTGAAATTAAAGATCTGCAAAAATGTAATTGAGAAGTTATTAATTTCTCAAACATTTTTGGTATAGAAGACAATTTGGATATACCCCTATAATTTTGAACATTAGACTTGTCTCCTTTTTTATGGAGCGGAATAATAAATGATTCTTTCCAGATATTAGGAAATGAACATTTCTCAAAAGACAAACTCAACAATTTATGCAAAGGCTTTAAGAGACCATCAGCGCAGTACTTAAGCACACAGCTTGGTACGCTGTCAGGTCCCGGGGAAAATACAGGCTTAATACCCTGTAGATCACGTAGAAATGAACACTCCGTGATACTTGGTTCAAAAATGCAATTAGAGGCATCAACCTGATACGGGTAAGGCAAATCAACCTGATTGTCCATTGAACTGTATGTTGTTTGAAAAAATTCGGCAAATAAATCGGCAATGGCCTGATCCGAATTGGCCGACTTGTTTTCAAAAGATAAATTAGATGGAAGTGTTGATGACTTTCGCTTCGCATTAACGAAGTCATAGAACCTCTTAGGATCTTGCTGAAACTGTAGTCTGCACCGACTTAGGTAATTTTTATAACATGAATTATTCACGACTGAAAAACTGGAACGCGCAATCAAGTATGATGCGTAATGAACAGAAACTCTTATAAAGCTTAGATTTTCGATTTTTAAGGGCAGTCAACTCTCGTGTAAACCACGCAGGTTTGTTTTTCCTACTTGGCCTACCAAAAGGGACACACTTATCGAATAAATTTTCTAAGGTGCAATAAAAAATACTGATTGCTGTATCCAAGTCCTCAGAACCATAGAGGGGCGACCAGTCAACCAGTTCCAAGAGCCGGGTAAGTTTTACAAAATCGGTTTTCCGAAATTGACGTACCCGTCTTAAAGGTTCACTACACTGGCGTACGGCACAGGCAGGCAAAGTGATCAACACCTCAAACGTCGGGTGGTATATGATTTCGGGAGTGGATATGGGAAGGGATCTTGACACAGATAGAGTGGATGGATCCGAAACAAATACCAAATCAAGCATTCTATTCAGAGAATTCGGAATACCATTGATCTGAACCAATGACATTTCAAATAAACCATCAAGAACATCAGTCTGCATCGTGGGGGTCAACACGCTTGAGTCCGGACTTGAAATCCAAGTAGCTTCAGCAATATTAAAATCACCGAGAACTACAAAAATATCACGATCAGAAAGCAAAGAAGAAATGGAAAGTATTGCTGACATATGTTCGTTGTAAACAGAGCTGTTAGATAAAGGTGGTATATAGGAACAAGAAATATAAATACCAACACCGTAAATATTTAACCATTAAGTAAGTACACATAGAGGAGTCAAACGCAAAAAATCCAATAGCCTAATTGGTCCAATTTGCGGAGGAACCACCCTCATTCGGCTGCTGAAAGCATCGAGCCGAACGCAAATTTTGACTCGATACAGACGGAGTGCCAGCAATTTGCTGTGTATGCGTCTGTATGTCAGCGACGTGATCGCCGTTAGGTGTACATATGTGTGTATGTATGTTTCTGTGTGCTGTTTGCTCTGAGCGGCTGTATATTGTGGAAGAGGGAGAGCAGCAGCAGAATGCGAACAACAACAACACATGTGCTGACATACAGACGTATACACAGCAAATTGCTGGCACTCCGTCTGTACCGAGACAAGCGCCGGCGCATGAATGACTTGCACTTTTTAGCTACGCAAATGGTCTGCAAAATTTGCGTTCGGCTCACTGCTTTCAGCAGCCGAATGATGGTGGTTCCTCCACAACGCATTTTTTCGGCAGTTGGGAAAACGCGATTTGACTCCTCTACGTATACATACTTAATGATTTAACTTTACAGCAACAAACTCAATATCTATAGAACCACTTAATATTACTGTCTCAGAGGACAAGTCCACATCAACAGCAATAAGCACCCCACCACCACGGTGCAGAGGGCGGTCCTTTCTATAGATACAGAATCTGTTAGATAATAATTCACAATTAAGTATGTCTTGTCTTAGCCACGTTTCCGTGAAGGCAACGACATGAAAGGGAAAAGATTGACTATCAAGATACAAAGTACTAAGTTTACTACAAAGTCCTCTAACATTCTGATAGCCCAATGAGAAGGAGGTGGTTAGTTTTTTGAACTATCAGAAGTAATAGGCCCAACCACCAAGGAGGGGGAAACAATCGGAGGCCGATTTTTATTTTTATTTTTGTTTGCAGCATATTCTTTTACTATTATGTGTTCCGGCCAAAACTCTTTTGAGCAGATAGCATCAAAATCTTGGTTTGAAACACTGGTTTTAAAGGACGAAATATCACGGTCATAAGCAAATTTAAATTTTTCCACCGAAACTGTGGCTTTAGATTTGGCCTGAATATAGACCTTTACATCTTCAGATGTTAAATTAGGGGGTAGCCGAGAAACAAATACATGTTTTTTAGGTGGAACACCTACAAATTTTTTTTAAAATATTCTCAACTGTGCCACTTATAGGAGCCACCGTTTCGGCTCAATTCGTATGTCAGTCACCTCAACGCAACCAACCTCCGAAAGAGCCACAGAGCACACACCCTCAACAGAGCTCACTATAGGAGCCGCAGTCTGAGATAAATTATTATTCGAAACGTTTGGCTCATATTGAACCGAGGGACCGGAATCGGATGGTGCAACATCCATTATTTCGCCAGTAACTGGAGACGGGACTGAAGCTATTATAGGTTTGAAATTACTTTTTTGAACTTTACGAGTTCTCTTCACCGTTAAGGGTGATGTAGGAGACCGACTTAAAAAAGGCTTCTTCCGCTTCGGTGAATCCGAATTCAAGATTACGTTGTTCTTGAATTAGGAATCAAGATCAGAGAACAGTTCTTTCACTTTATTGAATAAAACGAAGAGCTCTTTAAAGCCAACTTGCATCTGTCTCATGGAATTGTAAAAATTTTTCTTCACCTCTCGGCATGACCAGCACGGCCACTCGAGATTAGAAGTGTCCATATTGTCCTTGGACCGGGCATAAATGTTTGCACATTTTTCGTGTGCACAAGCACCGCACATCCAACAGCAAACAAAAGCCGCATTTGGGTTGTCGCCGCGGACTTTACACTGCTTTGCACAACAGACGACAGAAATATTCAGAAATTATAAAAAAACAAAGACTAGGGAAAATTTAATTATATTAATAAATTATAGAGATAGTAGAATATTACTGTCACAAAAATGTATATTGTTAGTACTTTAAGAATGAAACAGGTCCACTCTAAAGGTAGTTCAAGAAAAAAAAAAAGCTCACAAGCAAAAAATACTCACAAACAAAACAATTATATCGACGCGAGCGCGACTACCGAGAGCAACGACAACGGAGTATAATTGAAACGCGACGAACAGAACACAAAGAAAGATCGCGTGAGAGCAAACGAACAAAAATGAACGGTTTATTGGTGCTCTGAGAGCGAGCACGGAAACGTTAAAGTAAGAAAGCGCCAACAAACAAAAACAAATTGAGTGAAAGCAAAACGAATTTAAGCGGTAAGCAGTGACTGCAATTTGGTTTTGTTTTTGAGCACTTTACATAGAATGCAAATAAGTTATTATTATTAGTGTCCACTCTGTGTTTAACACCGCGATAACACACAAAGCCACAAAAACTATTTACTTGCACAAAGCACGGGTTTTAAAAGATGATAAAACGAAAAAAAAAAGATTAAAAAGGCGAAGCGCACAAAAAAAACACGTCCGTTGCTGTTGAGAAGCGAAACGAGATCGGAGATAATTCCTTCTGCCTGTTACATACTTTTGCACAAAAACATTATACCCCTTTAACCCATTTCATGGGTTCGGTGTATAATAACCAATTTTTTCTAGCAGTGATACCCAAAAATCACAAACTGAAAAAGGTATTTCCTGCTACTGTTTTTATACCCTGAACCCATAAAATGGTTAAAAAGGGTATAATGGGTTTGTGCAAAAGTATGTAACAGGCAGAAGGAAGCATCTCCGACCCCAGCATCAGCAGCCGAGTCGATATAGCCATGTCCGTCTGTCCGTTCGTCTGTCTGTCTGAACGCGTCGATCTCAGAGACTACAAGAGCTAGAGACTTAAGATTTTGAATATAAGTTCTCCCATACCATGAGCGGAACAAGTTTGTTTTAAATTATCGATAACTATTCTGGTTTCCGATATACACACGGAATCGATTACAAAAAAATCTAGAATTTGGAAAATGTAAAATGGGGGATTGAAATAATGGGTAACGATAGAACTTTTCTGAAAATTTCATCGAAATCGGTTGAGAAACACCAGAGATGTCGAAAATTGAAGTTTAGGTCACAGATGACTGTACGCGTTAAGTATAGGGTTCGGGGTATCTCCTAGTCGGGAAATCTCGACTAGGGCCTTCTTAATTGTTTATACCCTGAACCCATCAAATAGGTAAGAAGGGTATAATGGTTTTGTCCAAGAGTCAGGCAAGGGAAAGCGTCTCCAACCATATAAAGTGTATATATTCTTGCACAGCATCACGTCAATTAAGCCATGTCCGTCTGTCTGTCCGTCTATGAACGCGTCGATCTCAGAGACTATAAAGACAAGAGACAGGTCTAAGGTTGGAATTCATTTGTTTTTGATTGCTGGCACCCCCTGTATATAAAAATATATTTACATATTTGTTGATTAAGTATGGAATTAAGAAACAATAACTTAGAAAGATGTGCAGTCGTCAGCCTGTTCCTTTTTTTGGTAGCAGTAGCACCCGCATTAGAGAACAGGCCCTCTGCTGGTACTATAATTTCTACAATTGACTTTGACTTGTTATACTTGGAGCCACCCAGGGCAAAGCTTTGCGCCTTTGAAAATACTGGTTGTATGTTGGGCTGATTTTCCACTGGTTTTGGATGCTCTACAGTTGGGACTTTTCCACGTTCTCTTGTTCACCATCATCCTCACTCAATATGGTTGATGTTTAAAAAAAATGAATTAAAACATTTACATATATTCATTATAAATGAAAACTGCAATACTAACCTTGATTGAAGCGAACTCTTTGGTATGCTGAAACATGTTGGTCGTAATGTTGTTGTATTTGGAATATGTTTTTGAAATTAATTTTTCAATTAAACTTCCACACTTTGCTTTGTATTGGTGCCATGGTTAAAATGTTCCTGTTGTTTTTGCGCGTAAATATGGAAAAGACGCGATTATTTTATGTAATAACCGATTAATGTTTCAAATAACCGCATTCCATTTTGCGATACAATTAAATCGGAAATGGAAGGAAAAAAATCGATTATTGTGTATCATATGATTAATCGTGCCATCACTATAAAAAGGCGGGAGCTGGAAGCGGCAGGTGTGGGTGTGCCATCCAAATTTTTGATGCACGTTTTTTGAGGACGTCATCACCTCTTCACATCAAATTTGGTGGCTCAAGTCAAAAAATTGTGCAAGCTAAAGCTATAACTTCGTTATCAAAGTATAAAAATGTACTTTTCCAGAAAGTAGTTCTTTTAGCTTTCTCCTTTTTGGAATTCTTCCGCAATTACGGTATTTTCATACATACGGATTGTAAATGACCACGCAGCACCATCTAGTTAATTGACGGAGATAAGTTTTTGCTTATCGATTGATAGGCAAAAGATCCCATTAGACGGCGTTTTGAGTAATTTAATTGTAGGTTAGTCAACATCTGTCTATCTAAAAACTGTGATAGTGGCATCCAAAATTTTAATGTAGTTTTTAGAGTCCGTCATTTCCTATCTAGACACCAAATTTGGTGGCTCATGCCCAAAAATTGTGAAAGCAATAGGCCTTTTCAATTTCAAACAGCAGGGTGACCGTTGGCGAATGGAGTGGGCTGGGCATCCAAAATTTTTCGCGACTAGGTGTCTTCGTGCCAAATTTTGCTAACTCTAGCTTTAAGAATGTGAGAAATATATGGTTTTATCGGTTTTCAATTATCGATTAAATTGATTTCCCAGCCTCCTAGTAGGCGTAGCACCCCAATCTTTATCTGACGCAACCAAAAACAAATATAATTGCAAAGTTTCAAGTCTCTAGCTTTACGGGTGTCGAAAAAAGTTGCGTTCATACAGAACGATAGACAGCATGGCATTGCACAAGACCAATATACTATTATATTTCGGAATCAGAGTATAAAAACTCTCGCCGTATTTGCATCATTTGATGTTCCACTTCCACCACATTTCGGCTTGTCGACTATTAATCCGATTTGTAATCGAAACTCTTTTTGCATTTTTTTTTTTTCTTTAAGTTAGGCTTCTTTTCGGGATCTAATTTGCCAGACTTGTAAATCAAGTTTTTATGAAAAGTGTAAACAAAATTTAAAAAACCGGTTTGCACGCATGAAGTGTAAATAATAAAGGTCCGAGGTGACTTCCTTGCGGAACACCGGAAGTGACATGAACCACCTTAGAGACAGCGTCATTAAAACTGACTCTCTGTGTTCTATGAGTTAAATATTCCCTTATCCACCGAATAAGATTGCTTGGAAAACCTAAAAGTTGAAGTTTATGAAGTAAAAGGTAATGATTAACCGAGTCAAATGCCTTGCTGAAATCATTGTAAATAACATCCGTCTGCATTTTATTTTGAAAACCATTCACAACTAGTGAAGTAAATTCTAACAGGTTAGTGGTAGTAGATCTTTGTTTCATGAATCCATGCTGGCACGGTGAAATTAAAGATCTGCAAAAATGTAATTGAGAAGTTATTAATTTCTCAAACATTTTTGGTATAGAAGACAATTTGGATATACCCCTATAATTTTGAACATTAGACTTGTCTCCTTTTTTATGGAGCGGAATAATAAATGATTCTTTCCAGATATTAGGAAATGAACATTTCTCAAAAGACAAACTCAACAATTTATGCAAAGGCTTTAAGAGACCATCAGCGCAGTACTTAAGCACACAGCTTGGTACGCTGTCAGGTCCCGGGGAAAATACAGGCTTAATACCCTGTAGATCACGTAGAAATGAACACTCCGTGATACTTGGTTCAAAAATGCAATTAGAGGCATCAACCTGATACGGGTAAGGCAAATCAACCTGATTGTCCATTGAACTGTATGTTGTTTGAAAAAATTCGGCAAATAAATCGGCAATGGCCTGATCCGAATTGGCCGACTTGTTTTCAAAAGATAAATTAGATGGAAGTGTTGATGACTTTCGCTTCGCATTAACGAAGTCATAGAACCTCTTAGGATCTTGCTGAAACTGTAGTCTGCACCGACTTAGGTAATTTTTATAACATGAATTATTCACGACTGAAAAACTGGAACGCGCAATCAAGTATGATGCGTAATGAACAGAAACTCTTATAAAGCTTAGATTTTCGATTTTTAAGGGCAGTCAACTCTCGTGTAAACCACGCAGGTTTGTTTTTCCTACTTGGCCTACCAAAAGGGACACACTTATCGAATAAATTTTCTAAGGTGCAATAAAAAATACTGATTGCTGTATCCAAGTCCTCAGAACCATAGAGGGGCGACCAGTCAACCAGTTCCAAGAGCCGGGTAAGTTTTACAAAATCGGTTTTCCGAAATTGACGTACCCGTCTTAAAGGTTCACTACACTGGCGTACGGCACAGGCAGGCAAAGTGATCAACACCTCAAACGTCGGGTGGTATATGATTTCGGGAGTGGATATGGGAAGGGATCTTGACACAGATAGAGTGGATGGATCCGAAACAAATACCAAATCAAGCATTCTATTCAGAGAATTCGGAATACCATTGATCTGAACCAATGACATTTCAAATAAACCATCAAGAACATCAGTCTGCATCGTGGGGGTCAACACGCTTGAGTCCGGACTTGAAATCCAAGTAGCTTCAGCAATATTAAAATCACCGAGAACTACAAAAATATCACGATCAGAAAGCAAAGAAGAAATGGAAAGTATTGCTGACATATGTTCGTTGTAAACAGAGCTGTTAGATAAAGGTGGTATATAGGAACAAGAAATATAAATACCAACACCGTAAATATTTAACCATTAAGTAAGTACACATAGAGGAGTCAAACGCAAAAAATCCAATAGCCTAATTGGTCCAATTTGCGGAGGAACCACCCTCATTCGGCTGCTGAAAGCATCGAGCCGAACGCAAATTTTGACTCGATACAGACGGAGTGCCAGCAATTTGCTGTGTATGCGTCTGTATGTCAGCGACGTGATCGCCGTTAGGTGTACATATGTGTGTATGTATGTTTCTGTGTGCTGTTTGCTCTGAGCGGCTGTATATTGTGGAAGAGGGAGAGCAGCAGCAGAATGCGAACAACAACAACACATGTGCTGACATACAGACGTATACACAGCAAATTGCTGGCACTCCGTCTGTACCGAGACAAGCGCAGGCGCATGAATGACTTGCACTTTTTTAGCTACGCAAATGGTCTGCAAAATTTGCGTTCGGCTCACTGCTTTCAGCAGCCGAATGATGGTGGTTCCTCCACAACGCATTTTTTCGGCAGTTGGGAAAACGCGATTTGACTCCTCTACGTATACATACTTAATGATTTAACTTTACAGCAACAAACTCAATATCTATAGAACCACTTAATATTACTGTCTCAGAGGACAAGTCCACATCAACAGCAATAAGCACCCCACCACCACGGTGCAGAGGGCGGTCCTTTCTATAGATACAGAATCTGTTAGATAATAATTCACAATTAAGTATGTCTTGTCTTAGCCACGTTTCCGTGAAGGCAACGACATGAAAGGGAAAAGATTGACTATCAAGATACAAAGTACTAAGTTTACTACAAAGTCCTCTAACATTCTGATAGCCCAATGAGAAGGAGGTGGTTAGTTTTTTGAACTATCAGAAGTAATAGGCCCAACCACCAAGGAGGGGGAAACAATCGGAGGCCGATTTTTATTTTTATTTTTGTTTGCAGCATATTCTTTTACTATTATGTGTTCCGGCCAAAACTCTTTTGAGCAGATAGCATCAAAATCTTGGTTTGAAACACTGGTTTTAAAGGACGAAATATCACGGTCATAAGCAAATTTAAATTTTTCCACCGAAACTGTGGCTTTAGATTTGGCCTGAATATAGACCTTTACATCTTCAGATGTTAAATTAGGGGGTAGCCGAGAAACAAATACATGTTTTTAGGTGGAACACCTACAAATTTTTTTAAAATATTCTCAACTGTGCCACTTATAGGAGCCACCGTTTCGGCTCAATTCGTATGTCAGTCACCTCAACGCAACCAACCTCCGAAAGAGCCACAGAGCACACACCCTCAACAGAGCTCACTATAGGAGCCGCAGTCTGAGATAAATTATTATTCGAAACGTTTGGCTCATATTGAACCGAGGGACCGGAATCGGATGGTGCAACATCCATTATTTCGCCAGTAACTGGAGACGGGACTGAAGCTATTATAGGTTTGAAATTACTTTTTTGAACTTTACGAGTTCTCTTCACCGTTAAGGGTGATGTAGGAGACCGACTTAAAAAAGGCTTCTTCCGCTTCGGTGAATCCGAATTCAAGATTACGTTGTTCTTGAATTAGGAATCAAGATCAGAGAACAGTTCTTTCACTTTATTGAATAAAACGAAGAGCTCTTTAAAGCCAACTTGCATCTGTCTCATGGAATTGTAAAAATTTTTCTTCACCTCTCGGCATGACCAGCACGGCCACTCGAGATTAGAAGTGTCCATATTGTCCTTGGACCGGGCATAAATGTTTGCACATTTTTCGTGTGCACAAGCACCGCACATCCAACAGCAAACAAAAGCCGCATTTGGGTTGTCGCCGCGGACTTTACACTGCTTTGCACAACAGACGACAGAAATATTCAGAAATTATAAAAAAACAAAGACTAGGGAAAATTTAATTATATTAATAAATTATAGAGATAGTAGAATATTACTGTCACAAAAATGTATATTGTTAGTACTTTAAGAATGAAACAGGTCCACTCTAAAGGTAGTTCAAGAAAAAAAAAAAAAGCTCACAAGCAAAAAATACTCACAAACAAAACAATTATATCGACGCGAGCGCGACTACCGAGAGCAACGACAACGGAGTATAATTGAAACGCGACGAACAGAACACAAAGAAAGATCGCGTGAGAGCAAACGAACAAAAATGAACGGTTTATTGGTGCTCTGAGAGCGAGCACGGAAACGTTAAAGTAAGAAAGCGCCAACAAACAAAAACAAATTGAGTGAAAGCAAAACGAATTTAAGCGGTAAGCAGTGACTGCAATTTGGTTTTGTTTTTGAGCACTTTACATAGAATGCAAATAAGTTATTATTATTAGTGTCCACTCTGTGTTTAACACCGCGATAACACACAAAGCCACAAAAACTATTTACTTGCACAAAGCACGGGTTTTAAAAGATGATAAAACGAAAAAAAAAAGATTAAAAAGGCGAAGCGCACAAAAAAAACACGTCCGTTGCTGTTGAGAAGCGAAACGAGATCGGAGATAATTCCTTCTGCCTGTTACATACTTTTGCACAAAAACATTATACCCCTTTAACCCATTTCATGGGTTCGGTGTATAATAACCAATTTTTCTAGCAGTGATACCCAAAAATCACAAACTGAAAAAGGTATTTCCTGCTACTGTTTTTATACCCTGAACCCATAAAATGGTTAAAAAGGGTATAATGGGTTTGTGCAAAAGTATGTAACAGGCAGAAGGAAGCATCTCCGACCCCAGCATCAGCAGCCGAGTCGATATAGCCATGTCCGTCTGTCCGTTCGTCTGTCTGTCTGAACGCGTCGATCTCAGAGACTACAAGAGCTAGAGACTTAAGATTTTGAATATAAGTTCTCCCATACCATGAGCGGAACAAGTTTGTTTTAAATTATCGATAACTATTCTGGTTTCCGATATACACACGGAATCGATTACAAAAAAATCTAGAATTTGGAAAATGTAAAATGGGGGATTGAAATAATGGGTAACGATAGAACTTTTCTGAAAATTTCATCGAAATCGGTTGAGAAACACCAGAGATGTCGAAAATTGAAGTTTAGGTCACAGATGACTGTACGCGTTAAGTATAGGGTTCGGGGTATCTCCTAGTCGGGAAATCTCGACTAGGGCCTTCTTAATTGTTTATACCCTGAACCCATCAAATAGGTAAGAAGGGTATAATGGTTTTGTCCAAGAGTCAGGCAAGGGAAAGCGTCTCCAACCATATAAAGTGTATATATTCTTGCACAGCATCACGTCAATTAAGCCATGTCCGTCTGTCTGTCCGTCTATGAACGCGTCGATCTCAGAGACTATAAAGACAAGAGACAGGTCTAAGGTTGGAATTCATTTGTTTTTGATTGCTGGCACCCCCTGTATATAAAAATATATTTACATATTTGTTGATTAAGTATGGAATTAAGAAACAATAACTTAGAAAGATGTGCAGTCGTCAGCCTGTTCCTTTTTTTGGTAGCAGTAGCACCCGCATTAGAGAACAGGCCCTCTGCTGGTACTATAATTTCTACAATTGACTTTGACTTGTTATACTTGGAGCCACCCAGGGCAAAGCTTTGCGCCTTTGAAAATACTGGTTGTATGTTGGGCTGATTTTCCACTGGTTTTGGATGCTCTACAGTTGGGACTTTTTCCACGTTCTCTTGTTCACCATCATCCTCACTCAATATGGTTGATGTTTAAAAAAAAAATGAATTAAAACATTTACATATATTCATTATAAATGAAAACTGCAATACTAACCTTGATTGAAGCGAACTCTTTGGTATGCTGAAACATGTTGGTCGTAATGTTGTTGTATTTGGAATATGTTTTTGAAATTAATTTTTCAATTAAACTTCCACACTTTGCTTTGTATTGGTGCCATGGTTAAAATGTTCCTGTTGTTTTTGCGCGTAAATATGGAAAAGACGCGATTATTTTATCTAATAACCGATTAATGTTTCAAATAACCGCATTCCATTTTGCGATACAATTAAATCGGAAATGGAAGGAAAAAAAATCGATTATTGTGTATCATATGATTAATCGTGCCATCACTATAAAAAGGCGGGAGCTGGAAGCGGCAGGTGTGGGTGTGCCATCCAAATTTTTGATGCACGTTTTTTGAGGACGTCATCACCTCTTCACATCAAATTTGGTGGCTCAAGTCAAAAAATTGTGCAAGCTAAAGCTATAACTTCGTTATCAAAGTATAAAAATGTACTTTTCCAGAAAGTAGTTCTTTTAGCTTTCTCTTTTTGGAATTCTTCCGCAATTACGGTATTTTCATACATACGGATTGTAAATGACCACGCAGCACCATCTAGTTAATTGACGGAGATAAGTTTTTGCTTATCGATTGATAGGCAAAAGATCCCATTAGACGGCGTTTTGAGTAATTTAATTGTAGGTTAGTCAACATCTGTCTATCTAAAAAACTGTGATAGTGGCATCCAAAATTTTAATGTAGTTTTTAGAGTCCGTCATTTCCTATCTAGACACCAAATTTGGTGGCTCATGCCCAAAAATTGTGAAAGCAATAGGCCTTTTCAATTTCAAACAGCAGGGTGACCGTTGGCGAATGGAGTGGGCTGGGCATCCAAAATTTTTCGCGACTAGGTGTCTTCGTGCCAAATTTTGCTAACTCTAGCTTTAAGAATGTGAGAAATATATGGTTTTATCGGTTTTCAATTATCGATTAAATTGATTTCCCAGCCTCCTAGTAGGCGTAGCACCCCAATCTTTATCTGACGCAACCAAAAACAAATATAATTGCAAAGTTTCAAGTCTCTAGCTTTACGGGTGTCGAAAAAAGTTGCGTTCATACAGAACGATAGACAGCATGGCATTGCACAAGACCAATATACTATTATATTTCGGAATCAGAGTATAAAAACTCTCGCCGTATTTGCATCATTTGATGTTCCACTTCCACCACATTTCGGCTTGTCGACTATTAATCCGATTTGTAATCGAAACTCTTTTTGCATTTTTTTTTTTTCTTTAAGTTAGGCTTCTTTTCGGGATCTAATTTGCCAGACTTGTAAATCAAGTTTTTATGAAAAGTGTAAACAAAATTTAAAAAACCGGTTTGCACGCATGAAGTGGGGACAATCCGAATTTTAATAGATCCGTTCATGCATTGCTCAATATTATTCATTTGTGAAAAATACACATATTACATATGTTACATTTGAGGATGAAGTCTGGGAACCAGCACCTCAATTTCCTGTTTAAAATACTTTTCCTCTTCGAAGCTCAATTAAGTTGATTCCTTTTTAAATTGAAATCGAATAGGGCGATAATGTCGTGATGAAGATGGATGAGCTATTCGAACTATCATTAGTTGTCAACAAAAAAAGTGAAACTTATGGTGTTACCAACAAATGGCTGTCATTCAAATTATTGTTTTCCACTTTCTGCTAGTATTCGCTGTATCGACAACATCCGTCAAAATCGCTTAAAACTTCATTTATTTCGTTATTCGATAATACGCTTTGTAGCGTGATCCAATAAGCTTTGAAGCCATACTTTCGCTAACAGTTATATTTTCTGGATAGTTTTTCTTTATTTTCTTTCACGATCTTATCATAGCAGCAGAAAAGTTCGGCAGAATTTTACTGTCACCTTCACTTTCAAGTTGCTTATGCAGCAATGCCAAATTAGTTTCGTTCGCTGCCTTTCCCAGCTATTCTTAAAGAAACCCGTTATAATGACCATATTATGAGATAGTGCTAATAAAATTGTGACTGATTTTTTATTTTTGACCGTCCATTGTGCGGCGTCAGCAGCAGCGCAAACATTTTGCCTATAAGACGTACAAGGTCACACTGAGTAATCAGTTTGAAAAAAGTAATCAAATAACTTGATTGAACGAAAAAATAAACTAAAAACAAGTAAGAAGGCTCTAGTAGAGATTTCCCGACTAGGAGATACCCCGAACCCTGTACATAACGCTTACAGCCATTGTCTGTGTGCATCTGTGACTAAACTTCAATCTTCGATATCTCTGGTGTTTCTCAACCGATTTCGATGAAATTTTTGCAGATTTTCATTATTTTCAAGTTTCTAAAACGTGTTTCAGATTTTCGATATTCCATATTTTTATGTTATCGATCACATGCATGTATCGGAAACGGAAATAGTTATCGAAAATCTGAAACAAACTTGTACTGCCTAGGACTTAGATGAGCTTATGTGCAAAATCTGAAGTCTCTAGCTCTTATAGTCTCTGAGATCGACGCGTTCATACATACAGACGGACGGACGGGCATGGCTATATCGACTCGGCTGTTGATGCTGATCAAGAATATATATACTTTAGAGGGTCAGAGATGCTTCCTTCTGCCTGTTACATACTTTTGCACAAAACCATTATACCCCATTAACCTATGTCATAGGTCCGGGGTATACAAATTTTAAGAAGTGTAACAAGTTCGTTTCCTTGTTGGCAAATAATATTGTTACAAATAAACGCAAGGAAAAGGAAAGACTACGTTGACGCCGTCAGCTCAATTTTTTTGTTTTTTCTGCCTTCAGCACAGAAATAATTGATATGCATTATTCCTTGCTTGAGCGACAGTTGTTCATTTAGTATTAAATCAAAACTCTTAATAACCAATTTTTTCTAGCAGTGATACCCAAAAATCACAAACTGAAAAAGGTATTTCCTGCTACTGTTTTTATACCCTGAACCCATAAAATGGGTAAAAAGGGTATAATGGTTTTGTGCAAAAGTATGTAACAGGCAGAAGGAAGCATCTCCGACCCCAGCATCAGCAGCCGAGTCGATATAGCCATGTCCGTCTGTCCGTTCGTCTGTCTGTATGTATGAACGCGTCGATCTCAGAGACTACAAGAGCTAGAGACTTAAGATTTTGAATATAAGTTCTCCCATACCATGAGCGGAACAAGTTTGTTTTAAATTATCGATAACTATTCTGGTTTCCGATATACACATGTAATCGATTACAAAAAAATCTAGAATTTGGAAAATGTAAAATTGGGGATTGAAATAACGATAGAACTTTTCTGAAAATTTCATCGAAATCGGTTGAGAAACACTAGAGATGTCGAAAATTGAAGTTTAGGTTACAGATGCATAAAGACAATGACTGTACGCGTTACGTATTGGGTTCGGGGTATCTCCTAGTCGGGAAATCTCGACTAGGGCCTTCTTAATTGTTTATACCCTGAACCCATCAAACAGCTAAGAAGGGTATAATGGTTTTGTCCAGTCAGGCAAGGGAAAGCGTCTCCAACCATATAAAGTGTATATATTCTTGCACAGCATCACGTCAATTAAGCCATGTCCGTCTGTCTGTCCGTCCGTCCGTCCGTCTATGAACGCGTCGATCTCAGAGACTATAAAGACTAGAGACAGGTTTTAGATAACTTTAAAATCTTGAATCTGGAAATTGTGATATATGTTTTAGGAAATCAATACAATATAATACAAATCTGTGAAAATTTCATCAAAATCGGTTAAGAAAAACCAGAGATCGAAGATATATTCATAAATTTATGTACATATGTTTATGTTTTATGAGCAAACGTATATCAAAACAAGTGAATGCTTTGTAGTTAGGCTCAACCGACTGCGAAAAATAGCTGGAACTAGTAACAACAAATTGTGGTATTGGGGCGCAAAGATTATTTGTGACCTTCAACCAATTGTTGACGCCAATTTTAGGGGAAGTCACCAACTACCGTGCCCCTAAGTTATGCGACTTTTGCTTAAAATCTGCGGAAGATTAGAGCATTTCCTACCGGGTAGCTAAGTTGGCAGATGTGGGTGCGGCACCAAACTTTTTGAGGCTGATCTTTGGGGGAAATAACCAGCTACTTTTTCACCAAAGCTGCCAGCCATTGCTGCTTGACGTTTGTGCGGCTCAGTGGCAAGCCAGAGGATAAGGTAAAC
The DNA here is from genome assembly GCA_018152825.1 of Scaptomyza hsui. Classification (NCBI taxonomy): domain Eukaryota; kingdom Metazoa; phylum Arthropoda; class Insecta; order Diptera; family Drosophilidae; genus Scaptomyza; species Scaptomyza hsui. Next base: position 138,305 of record JAECXO010000305.1, read on the forward strand.
TGGTATTTGAGCGGTGCAATACTCTGGAGCATACCCATTCACATAAATGCCGGTGGCACTATCGAGAACGAGGGCATTGGACTGCTGCAGGTGGAATATGTAAAATTGGGGATTGAAATAATGGGTAACGATAGAACTTTTCTGAAAATTTCATCAACATCGGTTGAGAAACCCCAGAGATGTCGAAAATTGAAGTTTAGGTCACAGATGCATAAAGACAATGACTGTACGAGTTAAGTATAGGGTTCGGGGTATCTCCTAGTCGGGAAATCTCGACTAAAGCCTTCTTAATTGTTTATACCCTGAACCCATCAAACAGCTAAGAAGGGTATAATGGTTTTGTTCAAGAGTCAGGCAAGGTAAAGCGTCTCCAACCATATAAAGTGTATATATTCTTGCACAGCATCACGTCAATTAAGCCATGTCCGTCTGTCTGTCCGTCCGTCTATGAACGCGTCGATCTCAGAGACTATAAAGACTAGAGACAGGTTTAAGGTTGGAATTCATTTGTTTTTGATTGCTGGCACCCCCTGTATATAAAAATATATTTACATATTTGTTGATTAAGTATGGAATTAAGAAACAATAACTTAGAAAGATGTGCAGTCGTCAGCCTGTTCCTTTTTTTTGGTAGCAGTAGCACCCGCATTAGAGAACAGGCCCTCTGCTGGTACTATAATTTCTACAATTGACTTTGACTTGTTATACTTGGAGCCACCCAGGGCAAAGCTTTGCGCCTTTGAAAATACTGGTTGTATGTTGGGCTGATTTTCCACTGGTTTTGGATGCTCTACAGTTGGGACTTTTTCCACGTTCTCTTGTTCACCATCATCCTCACTCAATATGGTTGATGTTTAAAAAAAAAAATGAATTAAAACATTTACATATATTCATTATAAATGAAAGCTGCAATACTAACCTTGATTGAAGCGAACTCTTTGGTATGCTGAAACATGTTGGTCGTATTGTTGTTGTTTTTGGAATATTCGGCACTGCACTCCTTTGAAATTAATTTTTAAATTAAACTTCCACACTTTGCTTTGTATTGGTGCCATGGTTAAAATGTTCCTGTTGTTTTTGCGCGTAATTATGGAAAAGACGCGATTATTTTATGTAACAATCGATTAATGTTTCAAATAACCGCATTCCATTTTGCGATACAATTAAATCGGAAATGGAAGGAAAAAAAATCGATTATTGTGTATCATATGATTAATCGTGCCATCACTATAAAAAGGCGGGAGCTGGAAGCGGCAGGTGTGGGTGTGCCATCCAAATTTTTGATGCAGGTTTTTGGAGAACGTCATCACCTCTTCACATCAAATTTGGTGGCTCAAGTCAAAAAATTGTGCAAGCTAAAGCTATAACTTCGTTATCAAAGTATAAAAATGTACTTTCCCAGAAAGTAGTTCTTTTAGCTTTCTCCTTTTTGGAATTCTTCCGCAATTACGGTATTTTCATACATACGGATTGTAAATGACCACGCAGCACCATCTAGTTAATGGACGGAGATAAGTTTTTGCTTATCGATTGATAGGCAAAAGATCCCACTAGATGGCGTTTTGAGTAATTTAATTGTAGGTTAGCCAATCTATTTAATTGTAGGTTAGTGAATCCTTATTTCATTTTCAATTTATAAATGCGTAAGGTTAATATGAGCAATGAGTTCCAATAACTGTGGAAGTCATTTTCAATTTTAAAAGGCGGTTGAGGCTGGATGCGGAGGGGGTGGGCGTAGCATACAAATTTTTGATGCAGATCCTTGATAAATGTCAACATCTGTCTATCTAAAAAACTGTGATAGTGGCATCCAAAACTTTAATGTAGTTTTTAGAGTCCGTCATTTCCTATCTAGACACCAAATTTGGTGGCTCAAGCCCAAAAATTGTGAAAGCAATAGGCCTTTTCAATTTCAAACAGCAGAGTGACAGTTGGCGAATGGAGTGGGCTTGGCATCCAAAATTTTTCGCGACTAGGTGTCTTCGTGCCAAATTTTGCGAACTCTAGCTTTTAGCATGTGAGAAATATATGGTTTTATCGGTTTTCAATTATCGATTAAATTGATTTCCCAGCCTCCTAGTAGGCGTAGCACCCCAATCTTTATCTGACGCAACCAAAAACAAATATAATTGCAAAGTTTCAAGTCTCTAGCTTTACGGGTGTCGAAAAAAGTTGCGTTCATACAGAACGATAGACAGCATGGCATTGCACAAGACCAATATACTATTATATTTCGGAATCAGAGTATAAAAACTCTCGCCGTATTTGCATCATTTGATGTTCCACTTCCACCACATTTCGGCTTGTCGACTATTAATCCGATTTGTAATCGAAACTCTTTTTGCATTTTTTTTTTTTCTTTAAGTTGGGCTTCTTTAAGGGATCTTATTTGCCAGACTTGTAAATCAAGTTTTTATAAAGAGTGTTTGAAGAGCTTTGAAGCCATACTTTCGCTAACAGTTATATTTTCTGGATAGTTTTTCTTTATTTTCTTTCACGATCTTATCATAGCAGCAGAAAAGTTCGGCAGAATTTTACTGTCACCTTCACTTTCAAGTAGCTTATGCAGCAATGCCAAATTAGTTTCGTTCGCTGCCTTTCCCAGCTATTCTTAAAGAAACCCGTTATAATGACCATATTATGAGATAGTGCTAATAAAATTGTGACTGATGTTTTATTTTTGACCGTGTATTTTGCGGCGTCAGCAGCAGCGCAAACATTTTGCCTATAAGACGTACAAGGTCACACTGAGTAATCAGTTTGAAAAAAGTAATCAAATAACTTGATTGAACGAAAAAATAAACTAAAAACAAGTAAGAAGGCTCTAGTAGAGATTTCCCGACTAGGAGATACCCCGAACCCTGTACATAACGCTTACAGCCATTGTCTGTGTGCATCTGTGACTAAACTTCAATCTTCGATATCTCTGGTGTTTCTCAACCGATTTCGATGAAATTTTTGCAGATTTTCATTATTTTCAAGTTTCTTAAACGTGTTTCAGATTTTCGATATTCCATATTTTTATGTTATCGATCACATGCATGTATCGGAAACGGAAATAGTTATCGAAAATCTGAAACAAACCTGTACTGCCTAGGACTTAGATGAGCTTATGTGCAAAATCTGAAGTCTCTAGCTCTTATAGTCTCTGAGATCGACGCGTTTATACATACAGACGGACGGACGGGCATGGCTATATCGACTCGGCTGTTGATGCTGATCAAGAATATATATACTTTAGAGGGTCAGAGATGCTTCCTTCTGCCTGTTACATACTTTTGCACAAAACCCTTATACCCCTTTTACCTGTTTCATGGGTCCGGGGTATACAAATTTTAAGAAGTGTAACAAGTTCGTTTCCTTGTTGGCAAATAATATTGTTACAAATAAACGCAAGGAAAAGGAAAGACTACGTTGACGCCGTCAGCTCAATTTTTTTGTTTTTTCTGCCTTCAACACAGAAATAATTGATATGCATTATGCCTTGCTTGAGCGACAGTTGTTCATTTAGTATTAAATCAAAACTCTTAATAACCAATTTTTTCTAGCAGTGATACCCAAAAATCACAAACTGAAAAAGGTATTTCCTGCTACTGTTTTTATACCCTGAACCCATAAAATGGTTAAAAAGGGTATAATGGTTTTGTGCAAAAGTATGTAACAGGCAGAAGGAAGCATCTCCGACCCCAGCATCAGCAGCCGAGTCGATATAGCCATGTCCGTCTGTCCGTTCGTCTGTCTGTATGTATGAACGCGTCGATCTCAGAGACTACAAGAGCTAGAGACTTAAGATTTTGAATATAAGTTCTCCCATACCATGGTACAACTAGACAAGGTAGTCTCGTCGGCAGCAGAAACGAGCCGATTTACTGTCTTAGCTTCAGTGCGTTCGTGCTTGTTGAAGGAAAAGGTTTTCTGCGGACGAATTTTTTTTTGTGATTTTTAACCTTTAGCTGACCACTATAAAATGAACTATTGCTATTTTTGTCATAAAAATGTACCGGGGGTGAAAACTATTCACGCACCGAAGTGTAGTGTTTAGAGGCAGTTGTGGGAGCAAAGCCCTGGGTGCAGCCTTGGCGAAAACTCCAGAATCTGAGAAACTCTTTTTGATGAATCTGAGTTTATGCTTGCATCAAAAAAGGGTAAAATTTACAAAAGGATTCGACTAAACGAAGATGCCATGCCAAAACTAGAGATAGAGCGTCAAGCGAAAATTTTTAAAGATGGCTACGCCTGTTCGAGCACGCAAACAGAGTTAGTTAAGCGTGTAAAAATATGTATACATATGTTAACACTAATGTAACTGTATTGTAGAGACGAAGGTAACCTGAGGCAAAAGATTTGCGATATGGAGAAATAGTTGAAAAGCTTACGCCAGCAGCTTGAGGAATCACGGCAACTCGAAGAGCCTCTGGGCAATATATTTACAAAGACCCAAATAAAAATATTAAAAAATGGTGGGCAGCGCGCAAAATTTAATTCAGATGACATGTCTGCTGCTATTTGTCTTCATACCGCAGGCCCTATAAAAAAGGATTTCCTTTACCTAGTCGTGCAACTTTATACACATGGTTATCAGATGTGGAAATAAGGACAGGTACCCTGGATGTGGTCATAGATCTTATGGACAATCCCGAAATGGAAGATGCCGATAAACTTTGCGTCTTGGCGTTCGACGAAATGAAGGTTGCTGCTGCTTACGAGTATGACAGCTCTTCGGACGTCGTCTACGAGCCCAGTAGTTATGTTCAACTGGCCATTGTTCGTGGGTTGAAAAAATCTTGGAAGCAGCCAGTTTTCTTTGATTTTAACACCAGAATGGACGTGGAAACACTGCATTCGATAATAAATAAGCTGCACAGACAAGGATATCCAGTTGTCGCAATTGTTTCTGATTTGGGTCCTGGAGACCAGAGATTATGGAGGGAGCTTGGTATATCAGAAGGTAAGTGCGATATAAGAATAACAAACAAATAAGTGTTAATTTTGTTTTGTTTTCAGGGAAAACGTGGTTTAGCCATCCAGCGGATGAGCATTTAAAGATCTTTGTGTTCTCTGACACACCACATCTAATAAAGCTGGTCCGTAACCACTATGTGGATTCCGGTTTATTCGTGGATGGAACAAAATTGACAAAGACGACAGTCCAACAGGCACTTACCCACAGTTCCACGTCAGATCTGTCAATAATGTTCAAAATAACAGAGAACCATATAAATGTTCGCTCGATGGCTAAGCAAAAAGTTAAGTTGGCAACACAACTTTTTCCAACACAACCGCCAGCTCCATCCGACGCTGTTATTCGATGGGATATGAAGTGGATAACGCCTGCGAGACTGCAGACCTTTTCAAACTTTTGAACGACTGGTTTGACGTTTTTAATTCAAAATTGTCAACTGCAAATACATTGGAGTTGACTCAGGCTTATGGAAAGCAAGTTGAACTTCAACGAGACATTTTAAAAAGAATGTCTCAGCTTATGAGCACGGAAATTCTTGGGAAACCACATAGGGTCCCATTTCAAACTGGAATTCTGGTTAATAACGCATCCCTTGATGCTTTGTATATTTATTTACGCGATAAATATAAATTTGATTATGTACTGACAAGTCAACTTAACCAGGATATAGTCGAAAATTTTTTTGGATCCATGCGGTCGAGGGGTGGACAATATGATCATCCGACTCCGCTTCAATTTAAATATAGATTAAGAAAGTATATTACAGGTATGACAAAATCAAAAAAATCTATTAACAACTAATTCATTTTAATAATAATAATTGTCAAATGTTTAGCTTTATATTTCAGCATAGTTTTGTTCGTGAATGTTGGTAGTTATGTTCTGTCTTTTGTGTTATATGTGTTTCTTTAATTATTATCATTTATTAATAAGCTTTATACTTTCATCAGCCAAGAATACAGAATTGTTATCTAATAATGGTAATGTCGAAGATGACAACTGCGACGATTGGCTTAACATAGACGTTAGATCGGCAAATAAAGAGAATGAAGAGACTGAAGAGTTCGATGTAGACCTCACCAACAACATACCTGGAGGCAACGAGATGGATGCGTTGACGGAGGATGCCATCGAGTACCTTGCGGGCTATGTAATTAAAAAACTTAGGCTGTCTAATGAGGCAGAAAGTTGGTCATTTACCTACGTGGATGAGGTGTCGCACGGCGGTTTGATAAAACCGTCTGTGCAATTTAAAAACCAGATTAAACACCTAGAAACGATATTTTTACTTCACGTAAACGAACATTTTGATTTAACAAAAATCGTAAAAAAAGGTTATTGTTCGCTGCACAAAATGTTAACATCGAAGAGTCTGTTAAAGCTTTTTATTTTAAGATTAGAATTTATTTTAGAATTAAGAATCTTAACAAAAAAATTTGCATTCAAAATCAAAAACAAAGATTGATTGGAAACTCAAAATTATTAAAAATTAGACTATAAAAAAAACTTCATCTCTTTTTACTATTTTAAAAACCAAGGGCCAGCACAGGGTTAATCAACACACTGTACTGACATTTCATTCGCACTCACTATACAATGTGCCTTTCACTCGCACTTATTGCAAGCATAGCTAAGACAGTTCTGCTGCCGACGAGACTACCTTGTCAAGTTGTATCATGTCCCATACCATGAGCGAAACAAGTTTGTTTTAAATTATCTATAACTACTCTGGTTTCCGATATACACATGGAATCGATTACAAAAAAATCAAGAATTTGGAAAATGTAAAATTGGGGATTGAAATAATGGGTAACGATAGAACTTTTCTGAAAATTTCATCGAAATCGGTTGAGAAACACTAGAGATGTCGAAAATTGAAGTTTAGGTTACAGATGCATAAAGACAATGACTGTACGCGTTACGTATTGGGTTCGGGGTATCTCCTAGTCGGGAAATCTCGACTAGGGCCTTCTTAATTGTTTATACCCTGAACCCATCAAACAGCTAAGAAGGGTATAATGGTTTTGTCCAGTCAGGCAAGGGAAAGCGTCTCCAACCATATAAAGTGTATATATTCTTGCACAGCATCACGTCAATTAAGCCATGTCCGTCTGTCTGTCCGTCCGTCCGTCCATCTATGAACGCGTCGATCTCAGAGACTATAAAGACTAGAGACAGGTTTTAGATAACTTTAAAATCTTGAATCTGGAAATTGTGATATATGTTTTAGGAAATCAATACAATATAATACAAATCTGTGAAAATTTCATCAAAATCGGTTAAGAAAAACCAGAGATCGAAGATATATTCATAAATTTATGTACATATGTTTATGTTTTATGAGCAAACGTATATCAAAACAAGTGAATGCTTTGTAGTTAGGCTCAACCGACTGCGAAAAATAGCTGGAACTAGTAACAACAAATTGTGGTATTGGGGCGCAAAGATTATTTGTGACCTTCAACCAATTGTTGACGCCAATTTTTAGGGGAAGTCACCAACTACCGTGCCCCTAAGTTATGCGACTTTTGCTTAAAATCTGTGGAAGATTAGAGCATTTCCTACCGGGTAGCTAAGTTGGCAGATGTGGGTGCGGCACCAAACTTTTTGAGGCTGATCTTTGGGGGAAATAACCAGCTACTTTTTCACCAAAGCTGCCAGCCATTGCTGCTTGACGTTTGTGCGGCTCAGTGGCAAGCCAGAGGATGAGGTAAACTGGTATTTGAGCGGTGCAATACTCTGGAGCATACCCATTCACATAAATGCCGGTGGCACTATCGAGAACGAGGGCATTGGACTGCTGCAGGTGGATTTTGCCAATAAATTTCTTTGGGGGCGGCGTCCTTGGTCAGGGCTGTGTGCAGGAGGAAATTCGCTTTGTTATCTGCCCAGAGCTTTTGGTATCAAAGCTCTTTACTGAATGTCTGTTAGAGGCTCTGCTGATGGTGGGTAGCGAGCGATATAGCAACTACACTGGCTATGCAGGCAGCTTTGTCTGGGCTGGCAACCATGAGGACCTAACGCCTTACTATAGCTCGCGACGTCGCCACACTGCTATTGTGGCAATTGATGCTCTCAGTTTTGGCCAGGCGCTACAATCGCATCAGTACCTCGAGAATCTTATCTTGCGTGAGCTCAATAAGGCGTCTATTGGTTTTTAACACTGTTTGCCTACACCGGCGCCGGGAGTCGCTACCGGCAACTGGGGCTTTGGTGCCTTTGGCGGTGATCCGCACCTCAAGGCGCTTATACAGATAATGGTCTGTGCCCACCACCGCCGGCCGTTAGCTTACTACACATTTGGCTATCGCCAGCTGTGCGACAATCTTTACGTTTTGTGGAAGCTGTTCCGTGCGCATGGCACCACTGTGCAGCAGCTCTATGCCATTCTGCGGTGCTACAGGAAGGTCGGCAATGGCCAATTTTTCTACGCATTCGTGCTGAAGGAACTCAAGAAGCTACTCAAACACAAGGAACCACCCAAACAACTACAAGCTACACCAAGCTCGGTAACAGTTGCAGTGACAACCTTATCGTCAACTTCACAACAGGGTCCAGATCTATTTGCAGATATCTCGAGCTGTTTGCAGAAAAATAGCGGCTGTTTAATGTCGGACGATGATTTCGAACAGGAGCAAGCAAATGCCATGATGTTGACAGCCACCTTGGAGAGCGAAGGCAGCAGCAGCAGCACAATCAGTAACGGCAGTTGGAGTCGCTGACACCAGTAGTTTGGCAGGAAATGTGAGCGGAAGGATCAGTCGACGCTACTTGAAATGCTGGACCGGCGGCATGATCAGTCCCAAGCAAATGGCTCGAAGCGGCAGCATCAGTTGTCCAGCGAAACAGACAATGGCGGCAAAGCAAGCAGGGAGTGCAAGGAGTGCGATGCGAGCAATAGCGGATGTTACAGCATCCGAAATTAGTCAACCCATCTATAAAAAAAAACACTATAGTACTTAAATACTTACATATAAGTTAACCCCCCTCACTGTTCACCACATTCCGCAATGGGGTGAACGTCCCGCACGCTGTTGCAACATCCGCTTACGAGTCAGCGCTCCACAATATCCGCCGCTGCCCAACAGAAGCAGTGCTAAAGTAAACAACAACAATTTGGAGTCAGTATTGGTGCTGTGTTTATTCGGCGCAACTACAACGGCGCGTGAATTCGAGTTGCAATGTCTGCAATTCTGACGCTGACGGCCAGCAACAACTGGGGCAGAGCTTGACCAGCCAACAATCAGAACAGACGTCGGAGTGGAATTGAAATCTTAATTTTTAAGAAATAACTTATAACGTTAAAACTACACTCGCTTGTTATTTGGTGGACGAGATTCGCAGTCAAATCAGTGTACGAGGATAGTGATCCACAATCGGATCGGTATACAGGAGTCTCAGATCAGTACACAGGAATATAGCTTACTACTAGTGACTATGTTGAGGTAATGAGATCACGAGCGACGTTGAGTTGAACATGAGCTTAACTGGCGCCCGAGCAGGGACCCATCTAATATTAGGTGGGGACCTATATTTTATAAGTTCCAAATATAAAATATGTGAGTGAGTGAACGAGAATAATTGTGCAGCGCTGTGTGAAAATAAAAATAAATATTCAAAGAAAGGAAAAAGAGTAAATGAAATGTGAAACCATAAGTTCAAGAGCCGCACCGAGGTCGAACACCAATACGCAGACATGTAGCGGTCGGAGGGGTATTACGGTAGCTCGGGTCGACACCTTCAGAATGGGCTAAGGGAAGGGGCTGAGAGTCCAGAGTGATAACCCTTAAGATTCCCTCAATGTGCAACCCATGTGGGCCTCATGGTGAGGCTACCCGTAGCCAGGGGCTTCGACTACCCGCTGAAAGGGGGGAAGAAAAAGGGAATACATATTATGTTTAACGTATCTTCCTAAAACTTGGCAGTTAGGAGTCTTATTATGATACTACTTCCTTGGCAAAATATAATCAACATCGGTCAATTATATCTTATAGCTTCCATATGAACAATCGGTCAAAATTCGATTCCTAATATGAAATTTTTTGTGATTTCTCAAGATATATCGACAAAACTCTCCAAAATCAAGTTTTTATCGATTAAAAATAAATCACGAATTTGGAAAATCTAAAATTGGGGATTGAAATAATGGATAACGATAGAACTTTTCTGAAAATTTCATCGAAAGCGGTTAAGAAACACCAGAGATGTCGAAAATTGAAGTTTAGGTCACAGATGCATAAAGACAATGACTGTACGCGTTAAGTATAGGGTTCGGGGTATCTCCTAGTCGGGAAATCTCGACTAGGGCCTTCTTAATTGTTTATACCCTGAACCCATCAAATAGGTAAGAAGGGTATAATGGTTTTGTCCAAGAGTCAGGCAAGGGAAAGTGTCTCCAACCATATAAAGTGTATATATTCTTGCACAGCATCACGTCAATTAAGCCATGTCCGTCTGTCTGTCCGTCCGTCCGTCTATGAACGCGTCGATCTCAGAGACTATAAAGACTAGAGACAGCTTTAAGGTTGGAATTCATTTGTTTTTGATTGCTGGCACCCCCTGTATATAAAAATATATTTACATATTTGTTGATTAAGTATGGAATTAAGAAACAATAACTTAGAAAGATGTGCAGTCGTCAGTCTGTTCCTTTTTATACCCCGAACCCATGAAATGGGTAAAAGGGGTATAATGGTTTTGTGCAAAAGTATGTAACAGGCAGCAGGAAGCATCTCCGACCCTATAAAGTATATATATTCTTGATCAGCATCAACAGCCGAGTCGAAATAGCCATGTCCGTCTGTCCGTCCGTCTGTATGTATGAACGCGTCGATCTCAGAGACTATAAGAGCTAGAGACTTCACATTTTGAACATAAGCTCATCTAAGTCCTAGGCAGTACAAGTTTGCTTCCGATTTGCGATAACTATTTCCGTTTTCGATATACACATGCAATCGATTACAAAATTTTCTCGAATTTAGAAAATGTAAAAATGGGGGTTGAAATAATGGGTAACGATATAACTTTTCTGAAAGTTTCATCGAAATCGGTTGAGAAACACCAGAGATGTCGAAAATTGAAGTTTAGGTCACAGATGCATAAAGACAATGACTGTACGCGTTAAGTATAGGGTTCGGGGTATCTCCTAGTCGGGAAATCTCGACTAGGGCCTTCTTAATTGTTTATACCCTGAACCCATCAAATAGGGAAGAAGGGTATAATGGTTTTGTCCAAGAGTCAGGCAAGGGAAAGTGTCTCCAACCATATAAAGTGTATATATTCTTGCACAGCATCACGTCAATTAAGCCATGTCCGTCTGTCTGTCCGTCCGTCCGTCTATGAACGCGTCGATCTCAGAGACTATAAAGACTAGAGACAGCTTTAAGGTTGGATTTCATTTGTTTTTGATTGCTGGCACCCCCTGTATATAAAAATATATTTACATATTTGTTGATTAAGTATGGAATTAAGAAACAATAACTTAGAAAGATGTGCAGTCGTCAGTCTGTTCCTTTTTATACCCCGAACCCATGAAATGGGTAAAAGGGTATAATGGTTTTGTGCAAAAGTATGTAACAGGCAGAAGGAAGCATCTCCGACCCTATAAAGTATATATATTCTTGATCAGCATCAACAGCCGAGTCGAAATAGCCATGTCCGTCTGTCCGTCCGTCTGTATGTATGAACGCGTCGATCTCAGAGACTATAAGAGCTAGAGACTTCACATTTTGAACATAAGCTCATCTAAGTCCTAGGCAGTACAAGTTTGCTTCCGATTTGCGATAACTATTTCCGTTTTCGATATACACATGCAATCGATTACAAAATTTTCTCGAATTTAGAAAATGTAAAAATGGGGGTTGAAATAATGGGTAACGATATAACTTTTCTGAAAGTTTCATCGAAATCGGTTGAGAAACACCAGATATGTCGAAAATTGAAGTTTAGGTCACAGATGCATAAAGACAATGACTGTACGCGTTAAGTATAGGGTTCGGGGTATCTCCTAGTCGGGAAATCTCGAAAATAGCCTTCTTACTTGTTTTGGTAGCAGTAGCACCCGCATTAGAGAACAGGCCCTCTGCTGGTACTATAATTTCTACAATTGACTTTGACTTGTTATGCTTGGAGCCACCCAGGGCAAAGCTTTGCGCGTTTGAAAATACTGGTTGTATGTTGGGCTGATTTTCCACTGGTTTTGGATGCTCTACAGTTGGGACTTTTTCCACGTTCTCTTGTTCTCCATCATCCTCACTCAATATGGTTGATGTTTAAAAAAAAAAAAATGAATTAAAACATTTACATATATTCATTATAAATGAAAACTGCAATACTAACCTTGATTGAAGCGAACTCTTTGGTATGCTGAAACATGTTGGACGTATTGCTGTTTTTTTTTGGAATATTCGGCACTGCACTCCTTTGAAATTAATTTTTAAATTAAACTTCCACACTTTGCTTTGTATTGGTGCCATGGTTAAAATGTTCCTGTTGTTTTTGCGCGTAAATATGGAAAAGACGCGATTATTTTATCTAATAATCGATTAATGTTTCAAATAACCGCATTCCATTTTGCGATACAATTAAATCGGAAATGGAAGGAAAAAAATCGATTATTGTGTATCATATGATTAATCGTGCCATCACTATAAAAAGGCGGGAGCTGGAAGCGGCAGGTGTGGGTGTGCCATCCAAATTTTTGATGCAGGTTTTTGGAGAACGTCATCACCTCTTCACACCAAATTTGGCGGCTCAAGCCCAAAAATTGTGAAAGCAATAGGCCTTTTCAATTTCAAACAGCAGGGTGACCGTTGGCGAATGGAATGGGCTTGGCATCCAAAATTTTTCGCGAATAGGTTTCTTCGTGCCAAATTTTGCTAACTCTAGCTTTAAGAATGTGAGAAATATATGGTTTTATCGGTTTTCAATTATCGATTAAATTGATTTCCCAGCCTCCTAGTAGGCGAAGCACCCCAATCTTTATCTGACGCAACCAAAAACAAATATAATTGCAAAGTTTCAAGTCTCTAGCTTTACGGGTGTCGAAAAAAGTTGCGTTCATACAGAACGACAGACAGCATGACATTGCACAAGACCAATGTTGGAGTAGATTTATAAGTAGTTACATAGTAGCATAGCATAAGATAGATTAAGAGAAAAATGAAGTACTCTGGCGCTGTTAACCGCAAGCCGATCGGCAATCTGCCGTCGGCAATTTGCATTGCGTGCAGCCGACTGTGGCTCACGTTTACTACCTAATGTTAAGCTTCCATTAATTGTCGTTGTATGCTTGAAGCCACCGCATTAAATTGTTCTTAAATATTGAAAAACCCGCGTCTCCCTTTTGTATTGTATTCAAATCTAAAATCTATTAGATTTTTCACTGGCGCCCGAGCAATGACATCGGTTATTTTCTATACTTTGTTTGTTGTCGCGGTGGTGGCTTAAGCTTCGCGTGTGATAAAACACAAAAAACTCGCTTATTTTGGATTTTGCTTGATTTGCCCTTTTGGACTTTCGCCATCTTGGACGCTGGCAAATTTGAAGTGCCAATGGACAACAAAAACAGGAGATCACTTTCTATTGATTCGCTAGAAAGTCTTCAGGTATTCCGTGCCAAAAATTGAGCATCAATAATAAATTTCGTTGTGTTGTTGCAGTCGACAAAAAATATCAAACTACTTGTGATATATGTGCTTGTGTATTTACATTCGGTCATACACATAGAAAAGAGCTCCATTTCTGGCACCTTATTTTTTGATTTCATTGGCCAAAAGCACAAATTTATGTGCATAACAAAGTAAAGTAATACGTACATAAATAATTTCGCCAAATTATTCTTACAAACATACATACATACATACGTATATTCGTGTACTAACCTTTACTTAAATTTAAATTAACAAAACGGCAACATATATTTGATAATAAATAAATAAAAGCGCAAAATATATGTTTCAAATTAAACGTACAAACGGTGATCTATTTATTGCATTTTATATTATTCGTGTGTTTGTGCATTTGCAAAGTGTCGCAGTTTCTTTCGGTTGTCGCTCTTTCTCTACTTAACCGCTACGTACAAATATACGTACATACATACAGACATATGCTTGCACTTGCACATACACACAACTCTTGTTAAAGTTTTTTGGGCATTAACAGCTGATTGTTCGTGCGTTCGTTAACCTTTATTCGCTCTGTGCTTGCATCGGTTCAATATATTAGTTTGTGTGTGCGTGCGCTCGCGCCAAATTTTCTCGCTTGTTCTTTACATCCCCGTTTTGCAGGCTTGGCTTGATCGTCTGTGTAACACATTCGTTTTTGTGCTTGCGCTCGCTCCAAATTCTCTCTCTCTTGCTCTTTAAACCCCCCGCACCCCGCATCTTACAGCTGTTGCCCACAAAGTGGCTGCAGCAAACGTTTCACTTGCTTATTTTCGGTCGCTTGGACCTTTTTTTCGTTTGTTTGACCACACATTGCGCAGAGTGCGTGTGTGTGCTTAGTAAGCAAGCTTAGAGTTTCGTTACATAGTTGCGGTGCGTGTGCGAGGGTAGCTCACAAAGTTAGTTGAACTTTTGTGTGCGTGTTTAAAAGTAGTTTTTTTTTCGTCAGCTTAATTATGTCTGAGTCCGAAAAGCCAACAGCAGCTAAGCTAACCAAGCTGGCATTAAGTCAACAAAGATTTGACAAGGTCAGTGCTGATATTGCTCGCATGCAAACAGCCTTGAAGCTTAAGCAAATTTCATCTGATAAAACAGAACTAGCTTGTCGCTTAGAACTTTTAGAGGGGTTTATTTTAAAGGCTATGAATCTACAGGCAGAGTTGGACCTTTTTAGCCCAACCAATGAAAGTAGAGGGCCGTTAGAGGATTTATGTGTCGTAACCAAAGCATTGTTTATGAATGCAGTTAACCCAAGGGCCTACACACATATGCAAAATGACTGCTTAATGAATTCGAGCCAGCGATCTCAGCTGCCGAAAATGCATTTGCCGAAAGTTAGTGGCAAACATTCGGAGTATAAAAATTGTATACTCCAAAGTCTTGTTGATGACGATGCTTCTTTGACAAACGTAGAAAAATGTAATCATTTAGTATCGTGTTTGTCAGATGAAGCATTGGGTGTAGTTAAACCATATCAAATGGCAGATTGTAACTACCCTAAGACCCTAGCCAGTCTGAATTCGGTTTATGAAAATAAGTGTCTAATATTTTTCGATACTGTTGCTCAGTTATTCGATTTGCCAAGCATGACCAAGCCATCTGCATCGAGTTTAAGGCCGATGATAGATACAGTGTTGGCGATATACGCATCGCTGTCGTCTTTGGGTAACGACAGAGACATTGCGAATGCAATGATTATTCATATGGTCATGGCAAAGGTAGACCATATGACCAAATCTCGTTTTGAGAAGCAGCTTGATTACGATAAGCTGCCATCTTGGGAAGATTGTGCTAAACAGCTGAATAGGAGGTACCAGTACTTGGCAGCAGAAGAGTCAACTCGTGACAAATCAAAGTTGCGTACTGAGGTGAGAAAACCTCAACAGAAATCTTCCTTTGCCTGTGCTAATGCAGGGCATAAGGCGTCGTCTGCATGTACCTATTGCAAGTCTGCAGATCACAATATATATTCTTGTCCGCCATTTAGTGCCATTTCCGTTATGCAACGTTTTAAGTACGTTAAAACTCAAAAAATGTGTCTCAATTGCTTGACCGTGGGGCATACAGTTTCGACTTGCAAGGCGTCGAAGTGTCGAGTGTGTTCTAAGCCGCACCATTCTCTGCTTCATAGGTATAGTGCACCAGTGCAAGGTGAAGCAGCGGCACTTCAAGCCTCAACTTCGGAGGCATACGTGGGTCACGTGCTTAATGCAGATCAAGTCGTTCTTGCTACTGCTATAGTAAATATTAAAGATAGATTCGGACAGTTGCATCCGGCAAGAGCTTTGCTCGATAGTGGCTCACAGATAAATTTGATGTCTGAGAGTATGGCACAGAGGCTTCGGCTTAAACGTGAGCCAACTTCCCTCGCTATCGCAATGGTAGGTGGTGCAACAACGGATAGCAAACATAAGGTTAATGTCAATTTCCACATCTCAGCCTGGACAGTCTCTTTCCACATCGAACTGGAAAATCCTAAAAAATATTAAGTTGGCAGACCCCGAGTTTTATAAGCCATATAAGGTGGATGTTTTATTGGGAGCTGGGCTGTTCTATTGGTTATTGTGCGTTGGGCAAATAAAACTACATTCCGAGCTGCCTATTATGCAAAAAACATTGCTCGGCTGGATTGTTGCGGGCAAATGTACTGGACAGGCACCTCGGCAACAGTTTAGTAATAGTTCGGTAGCTCAAGTGTATAGTTGTTCTCTCGACTCCTTAGTAAATCGTTTTTGGGAATTGGATCAGTGTCCAATTGAGTCGAAGGCTGTGCGCCAAACAGCTGAGCAACAGGCCTGTGAGTTGTATTTTAAAAAAACTGTACAACGGCTATCTTCCGGTCGCTTTCAAGTAAAACTTCCTTTTAAGACCGATCCTAAAGTTCTTGGCCTGTCCTTCCAAACTGCTGAAAGGCGTTTTTTGCAACTTGAGCGCAAACTGTCACGGGATGACACACTTAGAAATATGTATCATGACTTCATGAAAGAGTATTTGGATTTGGGACATATGTCCCTTCTGAAGTCTGCTCCTCTTTTTATTACATTATTACATTCCTCATCAATGCGTTCTGAGACCTGAAAGTACCTCAACCAAACTTCGTGTTGTTTTTGATGCTTCCAGCAAAACATCAACAGCAGAGTGTCGCTTAATGAAACACTAATGGTGGGGCCCACTATTCAGAGGGAGTTGTATTCAACATTGGTCAACTTTCGGTTGAACAAATATGCCGTAACTGCCGACATTTCAAAAATGTGCAGGCAGATTAATGTTTCTGAGGAAGATAGAGACTTCCAACTTGTCTTGTGGAGAGAAAACACTTCACAAAGCATGCAAGCATACAGATTGAATACTGTTACATATGGTACAGCGTCAGCACCCTTTCTGGCTGTACGTTGTTTGTTTGAATTGGCAAATATGTACGCACAATCACATCCCATTGGTGCGGAAGTGATTCGAAATTGTTTTTATGTTGACGATATGCTGGCAGGTGCAGACAGTTTAAAGGAACTGGACACCATTTGCAGCCAGGCTCGTGACATATTGCTCGCTGGAGGATTTCCATTGGCCAAGTGGGCTTCCAATTGCCAGAGTCGGTCTGGTGAAACTGAGGAAATCAGTATCAAAATTGATGAGCAAAGCTCAGTTAAGACGCTTGGAATGCGTTGGGCACCTCAAGAGGATGTGTTTAAATACCATCTTGACGTGGATAGTTTTGCCTACCTGAAACCAACAAAACGTAACATTTTGTCAATAGCCTCTCGTTTGGTTGACCCTCTTGGCCTATTATGTCCAATTGTCACTAAGGCAAAAATGTTGCTACAGGACTTATGGAGGCTAAAGGCAGATTGGGATGAGGCTATTCCTATGACGTACGAACATGCAACAACGAAGACGTTCGCGTGTCTTTGCTCACGGCAAAGTCTAGGGTAGCTCCGCTAAATGTGAAAACAATACCCCGGTTAGAGCTTTGTGCAGCACTATTACTGGCTAAACTTTGGCAACAAGTGTCAAGCACAATGACCAAATTCACGATAGAAAGCGTGAATTTCTGATCAGATTCGCAAGTCACATTGTATTGGTTGGAGCGTGATTCGAGTACGTTGGGTACATTTGTCACGAATCGAGTCGCAGACGTCCAAGAATTGTCAACTGGAGTCGTGTGGCGTTACGTTCCAACGGATGATAACCCAGCAGACTTGGTTTCAAGGGGAACCGATATTAATGAAATTGTGAGTTCCTTATGGTTCAAGGGACCAAGTTTTTTAATGGCAGAAAATGATTGATGGCCTCAACTTCATCAGTTCGAGATAGCATCAGAAGTTAAAACTTCTGAAGACAAGAAGAGTGTAATTGTCTGTGCACTAGGGGTATCTGACGCTAATTCTAATTGCATCGTGCAACTGATAAGCCGTCAGTCAAGATTTTCTAAGCTGGTCCGTATAATGGCATACGTACTTCGATTTTGTTTCAAGCAGCTTAGAGGTGATGCGCTAATTGTATCTGCGTCAGAAAGAAGATCGCAGTTGTACAAAGCACAACATATAGCAATGAATATAAATTGTTGAAAAAATCGGCAGTATTAGTTCCAATGCTGCAGTCATTGAATCCATTCATCCACGAAGTTGATTAAAATGGCATCAAATTTAAGTTAATTCGAGTAAGAGGGCGTTTGCTACACGGCCCTATCTCGTATGACGCTAAGTTCCCTCTGTTGCTACCTAAGAGTTCTGAGTTTGTCCGCATTTTTATCAGGCATTTGCACCTAAGGCACTATCATGCAGGTGCAAAGGTTCTTGTGGGATTGTTGAGGCAGCAAGTTTGGGTGGTCAATGCTCGAAGTTTGTGTACTGCACTTGTTAGAAGTTGCGTACACTGTTTTCGATACAAGCCAAAGTTGTTGGGGCAAATAATGGGAAATTTGCCAGCAGACCGCCTTCTTGAAGGGCGGCCATTTAGAGTATCTGGCGTAGATTTCTGTGGGCCTTTTTATGTAAGCTACAGAATTAGAGGAATACCACCCGTTAAAATGTACGTTGCCGTTTTTGATTGTTTCGCCTCAAAGGCAGTCCATTTAGAGCTTGTCACTGATCTGTCCACTGATGCATTTTTGAATGTTTTTAAAAGGTTCGTTGGACGACGAAGGCAGCCGCAGACGATGTACAGCGACAACGCGACGAACTTCGTGGGAGCGAGCAACGTGCTGACGGAGTTGCAAGCGGCGTTTCTCCACAGCAAGGAAAAGCTGCAGGAGTGCGCAGCGGAGAGAGCTGTGCAATGGAGGTTTATCCCTCCGAGGGCACCGCACTTCGGCGGGCTGTGGGAAGCAGCAGTAAAGGCTGCCAAACACAGGCTGGTGCGAGGGGCAGGCAACGCCAACCTTACGCCGGACGAATTGAGCACGCATCTGGTGGACGTCGATGCGTTGCTCAATTCCAGGCCCCTCGTGGCGGACACCAGCGATCCGAGCGACGGAGAGGCCATAACGCCAGGGCACCTGCTCATCGGCCAGTCTTTGCTGGGGCTGCCGCACGGATCCACGCCCGAAGAGCCCAACAGCAAGCCCGTACCCGCATATTTGAAGCGGTGGCGACAGTTGTTGGTGCTCAAACTGCACTTTTGGCGCAAGTGGTCCAAGGATTACCTGCTCAGCCTCAACAGCGAGCCCAGTGGAGCAGAGGCAAGGCCAATCTGGTCGAAGGGGCGGTCGTCCTGGTGCACGACGACAACACACCTCCGCAACGGTGGATAACCGGGTGCGTAACGCACGCAATAGCTGGAGTGGACGGCAAGGAGCGGGTGGCCGAAAAAAGAACGCCGGCCGGCGTTCTTAAACGACCGGTCCACAAGCTGGCGCCGATCCCCATTTAATGATGTTTGTTGAAGACCGGAGCTCATCAACGGGGCCGGAATGTTGGAGTAGATTTATAAGTAGTTACATAGTAGCATAGCATAAGATAGATTAAGAGAAAAATGAAGTACTCTTGCGCTGTTAGCCGCAAGCCGATCGGCAATTTGCATTGCGTGCAGCCGACTGTGGCTCACGTTTACTACCTAATGTTAAGCTACCATTAATTGTCGTTGTATGCTTGAAGCCACCGCATTAAATTGTTCTTAAATATTGAAAAACCCGCGTCTCCCTTTTGTATTGTATTCAAATCTAAAAACTATTAGATTTTTCAACCAATATACTATTATATTTCGGAATCAGAGTATAAAAACTCTCGCCGTATTTGCATCATTTGATGTTCCACTTCCACCACATTTCGGCTTGTCGACTATTAATCCGATTTGTAATCGAAACTCTTTTTGAATTTTTTTTTTTTTCTTTAAGTTGGGCTTCTTTAAGGGATCTAATTTGCCAGACTTGTAAATCAAGTTTTTATGAAAAGTGTAAACAATATTTAAGAAACCGGGTGTACGCATGAAGTGGGGACAATTCGAATTTAAATAGATCCGTTTGAACTTCTCATTTCATGCATTGCTCAATATTATTCATTTGTGAAAAGTACACATATTACATATGATACATTTGAGGATGAAGTCTGGGAACCAGCACCTCAATTTCCTATTTAAAATACTTTTCCTCTTCGAAGCTCAATTAAGTTGATTCCTTTTTAAATTGAAATCGAATAGGGCGACAATGTCGTGATGAAGATGGATGACCTATTCGAACTATCTTTAGTTGTCAACAAAAAAAGTGAAACTTATGGTGTTACCAACAAGTGGCTGTCAGCCAAATTATTGTTTTCCACTTTCTGCTAGTATACGCTGTATCGACAACATCCGTCAAAATCGCTTAAAACTTCATTTATTACGTTATTCGATAATACGCTTTGTAGCGTGATCCAACAAGCTTTGAAGCCATACTTTCGCTAACAGTTATATTTTCTGGATAGTTTTACTATATTTTCTTTCACGATCTTATCATAGCAGCAGAAAACTGTCACCTTTCAAGTTGCTTACGCAGCAATGCCAAATTAGTTTCGTTCGCTGCCTTTCCCAGCTATTCTTAAAGAAACCCGTTAATGTGTTAGCACTATCTCATAATATGGTCATTTATATTATGAGATAGTGCTTACACATATCTAGCCAAAATAGTGACTGATTTTGTATTTTTGACCGTCCATTGTGCGGCGCCAGCAGCAGCGCAAACATTTTGCCTATAAGACGTACAAGGTCACACTGAGTAATCACTTTGAAAAAAGTAATCAAATAACTTGATTGAACGAAAAAATAAACTAAAAACAAGTAAGAAGGCTCTAGTAGAGATTTCCCAACTAGGAGATACCCCGAACCCTGTACATAACGCTTACAGCCATTGTCTGTGTGCATCTGTGATCTTCAATCTTCGATATCTCTGGTGTTTCTCAACCGATTTCGATGAAATTTTTGCAGATTTTCATTATTTTCAAGTTTCTAAAACGTGTTTCAGATTTTCGATATTCCATATTTTTATGTTATCGATCACATGCATGTATCGGAAACGGAAATAGTTATCGAAAATCGGAAACAAACTTGTACTGCCTAGAACTTAGATGAGCTTATGTGCAAAATCTGAAGTCTCTAGCTCTTATAGTCTCTGAGATCGACGTGGCTATATCGACTCGGCTGTTGATGCTGATCAAGAATATATATACTTTAGAGGGTCAGAAATGCTTCCTTCTGCCTGTTACATACTTTTGCACAAAACCATTATACCCCTTTTACCCATTTTATGGGTTAGGGGTATAAAAACAAAAAAACAGGGGCATTCAGATCCTATCTTTGCACCAAATTTTGCTGTATCTGTAAGAATGTGCGAAATATATGGTTTTATCCAGGGGGTGTGCCAGCCATCAAAACCAACCCGATTCCAACCCAAAACCAACCTCGAGCTGGTTTTAGGTGTGCCAGAGCCCTGTTCGAGATTATTTTGAAACCTCAAGAAATTTGGCCCGAGATTTGGTTGATTTAAGCAATATTAAATGTCTAATGAATAACAACTGTTACTTTTTCGAAAGGTAATTTTAAGCTTAGTTGCATATTGCAAATACATTTGAGTTTAACACATTTTTTAATTCATGATTTTCGATAATAATAAATCTTTAACAAATCTCTAAGACTATTTGCCATTCTGTGTAAGCGTGCAAAACCGTCCCTAACAAAGGAGCTGCCTTCTTGATTGGTTAACAATAACTATTATTCGGAGTCTTTAATAGATCAATTTTAAAGACACTTTTTTGTGACAAATGGACATAGAAAATCGTACTTTAAGGTATCAAAATTTCATGGTTGAGCAGTGTACAGTTTCTTGTAAATTTAACTAAGTTATTGCAGCAAACCTTTTTTTTGTGAGGTGGCAACGGTGGTGAGGTGGCGGTGTTTGTTAGGTGTGTAACTGTCTACAGTAAGAAGAAGAATTTAATTTATGAGAAGTCATTGAGCAGCCAAAATGTAGGTTAAATTAAAATTGCATTTAATTATTTGTTTTACATTTATTTTTAATATTGGGGAAAAAACCTTTCACCTTTTGCATTTTTAAAACAAAACCAGATTCGGCATTTAAGAAGTACGTTGAATAGCTGTTCAAGCAAGCTATCACGGCAGGGCTGCCAAGCAACATTAGTTACTTGGCGGGCAAAATATAAAATATTTGTTTTGTATAAGAACTACAAAAGATATCATTTATTAAATATAACACTAATGCCATGAGGCCAAGCTTGAAAACAATGCGTAATTGCAAATACATTTTAGGCAATTTTCATTTTTGAAAGGTAGCAACTCTTTTTGGCCATTTTCGTTTTACGTATTTGGTCCGAAACATTTTACCGAAAAATGAAATCTCCCTAACTTCTGGCACACCGACGGTTTATTGCTAGAGATTTGAAAACCAGCTCGAGCCATAATAACCCGATATGGGTTGTCGACAAAAAGAGTATCGATGAAGCGGGTTACAAGAACAAGCGTCTAGTTATTGACTTTAGGAAACTAAATCAAAGAACAACAAATGACAAATACCCTATCCCATCAATCTCAACTATATTGTCGAACTTGGGTGAGGCTCAGTATTTCACTACGCTAGACCACAAATCAGGGTTTCACCAAATCGAATCGGCTGAAAGAGACAGAAGAAAGACAGCGTTCTCTGTCAACAACGGGAAGTATGAGTTTTGCAGACTTCCCTTCGGACTAAAAAATGCCCCAAACATTTTTCAACGAGCCATCGACGATGTGCTCCGCGGTCAAATCGGAAAGATATGTTATGTTTACGTTGATGACGTAATAATCTTCTCCAAGTCCAAGGAAGACCAGATCAGAGACATTGAATGGGTCTTGAAAAACCTTAGAGACACAGGCATGCGAGTATCCCAAGAAAAATCAAAGTTTTTCAAAAAAGCGTAGAATATTAGGGATTTACAGTATGCAGAGGCGGAATTCAGTCCTCACCCGATAAAGTGAAAGCTATTATGGACTTTCCACAACCAAAATCTCTATTTGCTCTTAGGTAATTTTTGGGTCTAGCACGCTACTATAGCTGCTTTATAACGGGTTTTGCCAGCATCGCAAGGCCTTTAACAGATATTCTGAAGGGCGACAATGGCAAAGTAAGTGCCAATTATAAAAAAAAAGTAATAATTGAATTGTCACCAGAGCAAAGCGAGGCCTTTGAAAGGCTTAAGAACATACTGGCCTCCGAAGATGTAATTTTGTCCTATCCGATTTACAAAAAGCCTTTCGACCTCACAACTGATGCGTCTGGCCACGGACTGGGTGCGGTACTGTCTCAAGTCGGTCGCCCCATAACAATGATCTCGCGAGCTCTGCGGGGTAACAAGGTAAATTTTGCCACAAATGAGCGTGAACTTCTCGCCATTTTATGGGCACTCGAAAACCTCAGGAACTATTTGTATGGCGTTAGAAATCTTAACATCCATACAGACCATCAGCCATTAACCTTTTCGGTATCGGACAAGAATCCGAATGCCAAAATAAAGCGTTGGATAGCTTTCATTGATGAGCACAACGCAAATATAATTTATAAGCCCGGAAAGGAGAATTTGGTGGCAGACGCTCTGTCTCGCCAAAATGTTAATGCGTTAGAGGGTTCAGCAGATTCTGATGCTGCTACTATTCATAGTGAAGAATCCGTCACATACACCATTGAATCCACAGACAAACCAGTGAATTGATTTAGGAACCAGATTATTCTGGAAGAAGGAACTATTGCCCAACAAAAGACGTTTATTTTGTTTAAAAGAAAAACTCTTCATATTATCAATTTTTCCGATCGCAATACATTACTGCAGACCATTAAAGAAACAGTAAACGCTGACGTAGCCAACGCAATCCACTGCCCATACTGGCCTTGATCCTGCACGGACTGGTTGAAGCATTCCCTTCTACAACTTTTAGATATTTCAAGAATTATGTTACGGACATTACAGACCCAACGGAACAAAAGGAAATTGCTACAGTTGAGCATAACCGCGCCCACAGAGCGGCGCAGGAAAACGCAAAACAAATACTTGGGGACAATTTTTTTGCAAAGTTTGTACCATGAGTAAACATGATCGGCACCCGAAAAAACAAGAAATAGAATAAACCCCGATACCAATATATGCCGGAGAAATTTTGCATATAGATGTTTACTCCACCGATGGTAAATACTTTTTATCTTGCATCGACAAGTTTTCCAAATTCGCAGTAGTACAGCCCATACGGTCCCGCGCAATTGTGGATATAAAAGCTCCGCTTTTGCAACTTTTAAATTTGTTTCCAAAAACAGAAACAATTTACTGCGACAACGAAAAATCCCTGAACTCAGAAACCTTTAAATCAATGCTCAGCAACAGCTTTGGCGTCGAGATTTCAAACGCCCCACCCTTGCATAGCTCCTCTAATGGACAAGTCGAGCGGTTTCACGGTACCCTCGGAGACATAGCACGTTCACATAAGTTGGAAACGCAGGTGGAGGACTATTCTCCTGAGAATATTCTCCTTCACTCAGTAACAAATGAGAGGCCCATAGACGTAATTCACGCAGCCTCCAAAAACAACGCAGTGCAGATTAGGGAAAAGATTGCATCTGCACAAAGAAAGACACTTGACCTTATGAAAAAAAATTGGGTCTACAAGTCGTATAAAGCAGGAGAAAAGGTCTGAATAAAAAATAATAGGAGGTTAGGAAACAAGCTATCACCCCTATTTACAGAGGCAACAGTAGAAGCAGACCTAGGTACGACGGTTCTTATTAAAGGGAGGGTGGTCCATAAGGACAACCTCAAGTAAGCATTTTGCTCTTAAAAAAAAAATTAAATAAAAAAAATTCTAACATTTTCAAGTAATTTTATTGCACAAATTTTTATATTCATTTTAGGTTAGGATATTTTTTCAGTTTAACAATGGCAGCCATAACTCTGACTGAAGCGACACTGAGACTTAACGACTATTCACACGCGGACTACATACCTATAGTTGACGGAGACGTTACGATTTGGGTCGAATACAGTTACATGGGACATACATCGACGAGACTCAAAAATTAATAGACAAGTTACCCAAGGACCACATGAGACAGGTACTGAAATCTGACATACAACACATAGCCACCCTTATAGCCTCCCTGACAGCTCACCACCGACAAGCATGTAGTATCAACATGATAGGTAGTGCCCTTAAGGCAATTGCAGGAACCCCAGATTTTGAAGACTGGGAACAAATAAAATTCAAACAAGGTCAGTTAGTAGAGTCCGGAAATAGACAGATAGAGATTAATAACAAATTTCAAGCGAGACTTAATGACGTTTCAAGAACACTCAACGAAATTTTAAAACCAGATGTAGAGGTCGAGCATTTTTACGCAACAAATTTTGGCAAAAAATAGAATGATTATCACAAACCTGGAGGACTTAATCCTCACGGTTACACTCGCAAAAATAAATCTAATCAGCCCTCTCATATTAGACAGCATTGATATAAAAGAATTGCCAAATAAACAACTCACAAATACTAGCATAACTGATCTTTTAGAGGTTTTCCATATTAAAGCTTTCCAAAATTCTGAACTAATGTATTTTCTAATAAAATATCCTTAACCATTGTTAAAGTGTAAGAAAAAAGATATTTTCCCTGTTCAGCATAATAATATAATATTAGATTTAGAAGAAGGAAATACGGTGGCCGATTGCGGAACAAAAACCTTCGATGTGCGTGACTGCGCTGCCACTGTGTGCACTACTTTCTGTAGAAGACTACAGAACACATCGTGTGCTCAACAACTGGTGTCTGGAACCGTCGAACAATGTGCCACACGCCCCGGGCACCTGGAAGCCGTAACAATAATCGGCGAGGGCATCGTGGTAATAAACAACGCAACCATGAATGTAGTGGACAGCAATGGAAACAGCCAGATAGTAGCGGGAACTTTTCTCGCCACTTACGACGAACACGTCTTCCTGAATGGTACCCGTTACGTGAACCACCGAGGCATCCTGAAGAAGAAGCCTGCCGTATCTACGTTAGCCGTGGTCAACGTCACTCTCTTCAGAGAACACCTGAGCCTCCCATTCCTGCACGACCTGAGCCTAAAAAATCTTCAGCACATCGGGGATCTTAGATCTAAGGTATCATCTCGATCATTTGGCTGCTTGGCACTCATCGCCCTATTCCTACTCCTCGTGGGCGCCTGGAAATTATACCAGCGCAGAGCAAACAAGAAGAAACCCGAGGACGTGTTTCCATCTAGCAAGGGAAGGAGTTAACACGCGCAAGCTTGAGTTAGCTGACAACGCTGTTGCGCCGGATGCCGTCGCGACAAAGTTGCAGCCGAACTACGAAACTCGCACGCGCAAGCAGCCTGATCACCCGTCGAAGACGCCGACTCAGCATTCAGCCGGCATTCCAGCCAGCAGCGGCGGCTTCATGGTTCGATGCAGTTTGCCTTAGTTAGAGTTTAGTTTTTAAATTGTTCTCCAACAGCTCAAACGAGCAAGTAAATAAAAACAAGTTTCAAGTATAAAGGACATCTCTTTTAATTTACATATGATGGCGTTGTATTCGCTAACTGTGAAGATGTCGCTAATCACCCACTTGCTGCCAGATCCAGTGCAGCAAGTGTCTCCAAGAGCACTCTGCCCCTGGTGCTTGTTTCCCTGCTGCCCCATTCTACTGCCCATGCGTAGAAGTCGCCAGCTATAATCGTCCGCGTGAGTCATTAACGATTTCCTCTAGCATTTTTGTAAACTCTCTCAGTCCCCAGCTTGGAGGTGCGTAACAGCTGTAGAATGTTACGCTGCCTATCCGTGCCCTAACAAATCGGTTG
Source organism: Scaptomyza hsui (assembly GCA_018152825.1). NCBI lineage: Eukaryota > Metazoa > Arthropoda > Insecta > Diptera > Drosophilidae > Scaptomyza > Scaptomyza hsui. Next base: position 165,231 of record JAECXO010000305.1, read on the forward strand.
TGGTCTGCATTGACTTCTCGGGGTGGCGTGTTATTGGACCATATAGACGTCATACCGTCTCTGCTGGATACCCATCCGCTCGCTGGTATCCGTTTGAACGGCTCACAGATAAGTGCTACGTCGGTTTGTTTCTCCCTTGCCGACTGCATCAGAAGGGCATGTGCGGCCTCACAGTGGTTAAGATTAAGCTGTTTAACTTTCATTTTCGCTGTGCAAGTGCTCTCCGGAGTACTGGGCATTTTCCACTGCCAGCCGTATGGTCAGCCCTTATTTTATTATCAGTGCACAGCATGCACTATGGCTTTGCTATGCAGTCCTTCGCAATGTGGTCTTCTTGTCCGCATCTACGGCATTGCTTAGACCTGTCCACCGTGCTCTTGCTTTCCATTGCAAAGTGTCCGAACATGCATTTGAAGCAACTCTTGATGGTAACCCATTGCCTTATTCGGGAAACCGCCCAAACGACCTTCAGGACGCTAGCGGCAAGAGCCTCCTTAGCGTCGTCCACAGGCAACTTGATGAAAGCCGTCTGTGTCGACCCGTAAGCCTTTCTTAGATGGATATCTTCCACCGAGATGGCTTTTAGAAGCAGCTGTTTTTTCAATGCCTCGCATACGTCCTCCTTGCTGGTGATCTCGTCCAAATCCCTGCACTCGATTGTGACTCGCTGGGAAAGCGTACAGACTTCTACTTGGTTCCCAAGGGACTCACCAATCAGATTTCTATAGGCCGTTATGCCCTCTCCAGATTTGTTCAGCTGGAGCAGCAGTTCACCTTTCTGGGCTCTCCTGATTTTTGAGACCGCCTTAGTGATTCGTCTGTCTCCACTTTACGAAGTATTTCGGAGTAGCTTGCCTCTCCTTTAGCAGATATGACTATGGCGTCTGGTCTGATTTTCTCCGCCATGCGTCTCTTGCCTGGGTTGCGCTCCCTCTTTTCCTTCCTCTTCACCGTGGTCCATTTTTCACATTCACCCACTTTGCGTGGGGGAGCCTTCGTGGCACTCTCCAGCCCGGCTTCCTCCGTCGCTTGGGTGCAGGTCGAAACCTGCGTGGTCGCCACTCCCTTGATCCTCTTAGTGGAGGGTGTACACGCTCCAGGATTCTGCTCCCTCTTATTGTCGACGGTCTTTCCGAAAATTGGCGACGTCTGGGAAGCTTGGTGCGTCCGTATCACGGCCTTCGCCCTATTATCATGTTGCTGTATAGCTACCAGCTCGTAGAGCGCCCTGATGCTCTTGATCGAGTCACGCATCGGTTGGTGAATCGACCGCCTCTTACCATCTTCCATCATCTCGACCAGCTTGGAAATTTCTTCTCCAAGGTCGCTGAGCGCTGTTCTATTTTGTTGCTCCACAGGCTCTACCACGCCCTGGTGTAGTTCCTGAACGCCTGGCTTCGAAATTTTGTTCGGTGACCTTACCATCTTACTGCTTCTAGCAAATCCAGTACAGGGGTTCTGTGCAAGAATCCTAAAAGTCTCCCTCTCTCCTGCAATTTCGGGGGTTATTTCGTAGCTCATTCTATTGGGCCCCAACTCCTGGGCCGTTGTCTCTGGTCGTTGTACCGTCACGTTGTAGTCCTGTGGTTATCTATGCGAGCAGTGAGGCCACGCTAGTTTTGACACCCGCCTTCATGAGGTCGGGCGTTCAGAGCCAGATCCGCGCTAATCAGGAATGTTACATCTGAACCGGTACTGTCAACTTAACGACGACGAACCAGAGATCGTATCCTGGAGACTTGAAATGTTTTAACAGGACGGAGGCGGTAACAGCATTAGCCTATCAGCCATTTCGGCTAGATTTCACTCCGCTTACTCAGCCCAGGTTTCGTCTTTTCCAAGTGGGGGTTCCAGGGGTCCTGTCTAAGGCATTACTGGACTCTGCCTTAGAGCCATTTAGTCGCCTTTTACGACAAGCTATGGCATGCTGTGGTGGATATTCTGTAACACCGCGCACCACACGGTATGTGTGTGTGTATGTTTTTTATATTCTTTATTAACACCATATACCAATATTAACACTACTTATTATAATATACAGAAAAATGCATGCTTCCCATTTCGCCTAAGACTCGAACATACTTGGAACTAGATTTTCCATTGTGATGGGACCACCCGTAGCGCGATCAAGCGTGATACGTTGAAACGCGAACCGCCCACAGGTGAACAGCACGTACTGTGCGTCCTCCTGGAAGCCACGTCCGCACCATAAGCATTCATCGCTTTGGTCGTGGCCAAAACGTCTCAAGTAGCTCCGGAAGCAGCCATGTCCAGATAACAGTTGGGTCAGGTAAAACATGACTTCACCATACCCGCGGTTGATCTATGGTGAGAGCCGTGGAATAATGGCGAATGTCCACCGCCCCTTCTCCGAAGAGTTCCAGCGTGCCTGCCACCTCTCCACAGTGCTGGTTCTTGCTGCCAGACGACTTAAGCGCGGTGTAGTAGCGGCTGTGCGGCTTGCCAGCTTCCCCGACTCGATGAATAGCTCCTCGATGGGTATCATGCCTGCGATAACTAGGGCGGCTTCATCTAAAACTGTCCTAAGCGCACAGCATACTCGGATGGCACAAAGGCGGTAAGTTGCGCCTATGCCTGGGAGATAGCTTGAAACCCGTACGGCTCTCCACAAGATCGGCGTTGCGTACAAAACAGTTGCACGGACTACGCTCATTATTAGGCGGCGGCGCTCCTGCTTGGGCCCGCGTGTGTTCAGCATTATGCGCGACAGTGCGCGACATACTCCAGCTGCCTTGACTGCGGTGTACTCCAGGTGCTCCTTGAAGGACAATCTCGTATCCAGTCCTGCACGCGGGCAATGCATGTATTGCAAGTGGCTTCAGCTCGCTTCAACTCCTTGCGCACCACCTTCTGTGGTCCGGTAGTGCATCACCCGTCCGTCAAAGTAGCTCCTAACTGTGCCCCGCAGATATGAGGGGACCTGCAGAGCCTCCAGAGCGTTGAGGATGATTTCCCAGTTGGCGGAGTTAAACGCATTTTTGATGTCCAGCGTGACAACGAGGCAGTACTCTTTCCGTCCTCCTGCCCATCTGGAGCCTTGAATAGCACTGGTTGCTAAGTCCACCACCTTTCTTTGGGCGTCGATGGTTGTTCATCTCGCTTTGCGAAACCCAAACTGGTAAGGGGACAGCCCTCCAGCTCTGTCTATCGCTTTGCTTAGCCTTACTCCCAGCTGCTTTTCAAAAACTTTGCCAATGTTATTTAACAGACAAATTGGTCTGTATGACACATTGGTCTGTATGCAAAAGCAGCAGGCTCTGCACTTTCCAGACGAGCGGAAAAAGCCTTTCGTGCAGGCAAGCAGTAAACAGTGCAGCAAACTGTTCGGCTTGTAGTAACATAGCCGGCTTCAGCGCTTGGTTTGGAATACCGTCTGGACCTGGGGATTTATTCGCTGCGATGCTGCTGGCTATATCGAGAACCCCCTCCGGTGTGATGGCCGCTGGTACGGTGTTGTCTGGGTGGTGCGATGACGCTGCGGGCAAGGCCTGCGATCTCCCATGTGGAAACAGACACTCCACGATGGCCTGCATCCTGTCTGGCTCCATGGGAGGGTGGTGTTGTTTTCCTGCATAAATGCGCTTGACCACCGTTTTGTACGCTTTCCCCCAGGGATCCTGCCCAGCAGAGTCGCACAGCTGCAAGTAGCATTCACGCTTGCTCGCCTCGATCGCCCTCTTATGCGTACCTCTCGCCCGTTTATATTCCTCCCGTCTAGTTGCAAAATGAGGCCTGTTTACTGCGCGTTGGCACAGCCTTCTGGCCCTAATGCAGGCACGGCGTGCCATGTCGATTTCAGCGTTCCACCAATACGTGGGAACGTGGGGATGCTTGAAGGGACGACGTATTGCCATGCTGCTCTCGCATGCCGAGGAGATTTGCGCTGCCATTTGAGTTGCACGAGAATCGGCAGTGCCCGATGAGGAGAGCTGCGCGATTGTTTTGGAGAACACCACAGCGTCAAATGTGTCCTGGCGGTAGTATTTCGCGATCGGCGCGCTATGCACAATACGCTCCCGCCGGCCACCAAGTGTACAAGTTAACACGCGCAAGCTTGAGTTAGCTGACAACGCTGCAGCGCCGGATGTCGTCGCGACAAAGTTGCAGCCGAACTACGAAACTCGCACGTGCAAGCAGCCTGATCACCCGTCGAAGACGCCGACTCAGCATTCAGCCGGCATTCCAGCCAGCAGCTGCGGCTTCATGGTTCGATGCAGTTTGCCTTAGAGTTTAGTTTTTAAATTATTCTCCAACAGCTCAAACGAGCTAGTAAATAAAAACAAGTTTCAAGTATAAAGGACATTTCTTTTAATTGGCGCCCAAACGGCAAAAAACCTACGACTAGTTAATAACTTTCATGTCGTTTAAACTGGAAAATTCTTTAAAAAAAAACAAGAGACCCAGTATTAACAAAACAGTGAAGTGAATGTTATAACAACAACACATAAAAAAAACACACAAAAACAATAAAGTGAGTGTTACAACAAAAACAAAACACAAAGAACCAACGAAACACACAAAATAAAGTGAGTGTTACAACAAAAACAAAAACACAAAAAACCCAACAAACACAAAAAACACTCAAAATAAGTGTTACAACAATAACAAAAACACAAAAAAAACCAACAAACACAAATAATCATAAAGTGAGTGTTACAACAACAACAGAAACACAAAAGAACAAAAAGAAACACAAGAACAAACACTGAACAATAAAGTGATCAACATAACAACAAATTAACATTGCCATAACAACAAAACGCTCACAAACAACAAAAAAAACAAACTGAGCGTTCAAAACATCAAAAGTTAAAAAAAGAGCGGCCGGCGAATATCAACAAACTACGAAAACGTCACAGCGCAGTGGCCACCACATCGTGCGATAAGAGGCATATTATATTTTAAAAAAACTATGTAAGTGAGATGTCAATTTTTTTTTTTTTTGCAATCCAAATAAACGAATAATAACTAGTAAGAAGGCTCTAGTCGAGATTTCCCGACTAGGAGATACCCCGAACCCTATACTTAACGCGTACAGTCATTGTCTGTATGCATCTGTGACCTAAACTTCAATCTTCGATATCTCTGGTGTATCTCAGCCGATTTCGATGAAATTTTCAGAAAAGTTCTATCGTTATCCATTATTTCAACCCTAATTTTTACATTTTTCAAATTCGAGATTTTTTTGTAATCGATCACATGTGTATATCGGAAACTAGAATAGTTATCGATAATTTGAAACAAACTTGTTCCGCTCATGGTATAGGAGAACTTATATTCAAAATCTGAAGTCTCTAGCTCTTGTAGTCTCTGAGATCGACGCGTTCATACAGACGGACGGACAGACGGACGGACGGACGGACATGGCTATATCGACTCAGCTGTTGATGCTGATCAAGAATATACACTTTATAGGGTCGGAGATGCTTCCTTCTGCCTGTTACATACTTTTGCACAAAACCATTATACCCCTTTTACCCATTTTATGGGTTAGGGGTATAAAAATACAAAGCTGTCTCATATGAGTTTTCATTTTGTTTACAAAGTAATAAGCTTTGATAAGAACTGCCTGTTGCAATAAATATTGCGAGACCCTTATAACTGACACTAGAATAAAATCCGAAGTGGTCTGAAACTATTTATGTTGCGCCCAAACCAAACAAAAACGGACGACAGTAGTGGCGACGAACTTATATCTTCGTACTTAGAACAGCAGTCCCTACAAAAAACAAAAAAAATGAATTCGGAACAAATTGCACAGATGGAGGCAAAGGTTCAGGCAGCCCTTGACCAACAGGCGCGCTTATTTGAAGAATAGATAGCCTCTCTTACAGATCAGTTTAAGCAATTACAGAGTTCTGCCCCACAAATAGAAATTTTCCAAGAAATACAAATCGTGCCAGAGGTACAATGCGACGAGCCCCTGGAAATTATAAAGTCCATTCCCGAGTTCGACGGGAAACTATGTTATGTTATATGAAGGCAAGCTGCCTCTACAGCTTACAAAGTGTTTGAGCCATACAATGACAGCTCAAAACACTATCAGGCAGTAGTCATAATTCGAAACAAAGTAAGGGGACCAGCAGCTACCGTGCTGGCTTCATTCAACACAGTGTTGAGCTTCAGGGCCATTATTGCTAGATTAGATTTCACGTACGCGGATAAAACACCGGTGCATGTAATTCAACAACAGTTAAGCACGCTTCGACAGGGCGACCTGTCATTGCTAACGTATTTCGATGAGCTGGAGAAAAAGCTCTCCTTATTACAAAATAAAACGCTTATGACACACGAACCAGCTGCAGCAGCCGTATTAAACGAAAAATTTAGAAACGATGCACTTTACACTTTCGTGTCAGGGTTGAAACAATCTCTGAGGCGGGCCGTTTTTCCGGCACAACCCAGGGACCTCCCATTAGCTTTGGCTCTAGCTCAAAAAGCTTAGTCAAGCAATGAGAGAGGCATTTTTGCAGCAAAATTTTGCAAAACACCTTAAAGAAAAACCCAAAAAGCCCCAGAACTGGCGTCAGAGCGCCCAACAAGCGAAGGAAGGCAATTCCCAAAATAAGAACCCTTACTTCCAGAAAAACCAGAAAGATCAAAACCAGCAAAAACCAAGTAGCTCGAAAAACCGCTACAACAATCAAAAGTCCCAAGGGCGGGCGCCTGAGGCAATGGACGTGGATCCATCTTCGCGCTCTAGGCAACCCGCACAGGGCTACAGATACAGCCAAGGGTACGGTGATCAGTCCATGAGGACTCAGCAAAACCTAAGCCACTTACGCAGGAAGAAAGTAACGGTGACTACGAGTCACTGTCACAGCATGAGGCAGCTCAAATTGAAGAAGATTTGTCCGGGGCCGAAAGCTGTAATTTTTTAGCGGAAACTCCCTGCTTCCGTTCGTAAGGCGAATGGTCGCAGGGCAAACTATCAAACTTTTGATAGACACAGGGGCCTCAAAGAATTATATAAAACCCCTTCCCGGACTGGCACATTGGATGCCAGTTGACAGCCCTTTTCAAGTAAAATCAATCAACGGGCACACCAAGATTGAGCAGAAATGTTCATCCACCTTTTCGACGTTAAGTCGTACTTTTTCATGCTGGAGTCACTTAATGACTTCGACGGCATAATTGGCCTTGATCTGTTGAAACAGATCAACGCTCGGATAGATTAAACTAACAATGTCATACAACATGACAACGGAAGAGAAAAAATCGAGTTCACTAAGTGCCAACAGGTGAACCACATTCGGATTATTGACACGGATGTCCCTCCTGCTGTCAGATCCACCTTCGATCGTATGATCAATAAAATGGTAAAGGCATTCGCGGACGTTAACGAGTCCCTACCGTACAACATATATACGGTTGCTACAATACCAACGGATGACGAACCAGTCTACTCTAAACTGTATTCGTATCCAAAGGGCGTGTCGGACTTTGTCAATGCAGAAGTTAAACAACTTCTAGCGAACGGCATAATACGACCATCAAAGTCTCCATATACAGGGGTGTGCCAGCCATCAAAAGCAACCCGATTCCAACCTAAAACCAACCTCGAGCTGGTTTTAGGTGTGCCAGAGCCCAGTTCGAGATGATTTTGAAACCTCAAGAAATTTGGCCTGAGATTTGGTTAATTTAAGCAATATTAAATGTCTAATGAATAACAACTGTTACTTTTTCGAAAGGTAATTTTAAGCATAGTTGCATATTGCAAATACATTTGAATTTAATACATTTTTTAATTGATGATTTTCGATATTAATAAATCTTTAACAAATCTCTAAGACTATTTGCCGTTCTGTGTAAGCGTGCAAAACCGTCCCTAACAAAGGAGCTGCCACATTGTTTGGTTAACAATAACTATTATTCGGAGTCTTTAATAGATCATTTTTAAAGACACTTTTTTGTGACAAATGGACATAGAAAATCGTACTTTAAGGTATCAAAATTTCATGGTTGAGCAGTGTACAGTTTTTTGTAAATTTAACTAAGTTATTGCAGCAAACCTTTTTTTATGAGGTGGCAACGGTGGTGAGGTGGCGGTGTTTTTTAGGTGTGTAACTGTCTACAGTAAGAAGAAGAATTTAATTTATGAGAAGTCATTGAGCAGCCAAAATGTAGGTTAAATTAAAATTGCATTTAATTATTTGTTTTACATTTATTTTTATTATTGGGGAAAAAACCGTTCACCTTTTGCACTTTTAAAATGTAAACAAAACCAGATTCGGCATTTAAGAAGTACGTTGAATAGCTGTTCAAGCAAGCTATCAAGGCAGGGCTGCCAAGCAACATTAGTTACTTGGCGGGCAAAGTATTAAATATTTGTTTTGTATAAGAACTACAAAAGATAAAACCTAACATATTTGTATTATATCATTTATTAAATATAACACTAATGCTATGAGGCCCAGCTTGAAAACAATGCGTAATTGCAAATACATATTAGGCAATTTTCATTTTTGAAAGGTAGCAACTCTTTTTGGCCATTTTCGTTTTACGTATTTGCTCCGAAACATTGTACCGAAAAATGAAATCGCCCTAACTTCTGGCACACCGACGGTTTATTTTTAGAGATTTGAAAACCAGCTCGAGCCATAATCACCCGATATGGGTGGTCGACAAAAAGAGTATCGATGAAGCGGGTTACAAGAACAAGCGTCTAGTTATTGACTTTAGGAAACTAAATCAAAGAACAACAAATGACAAATACCCTATACCATCAATCTCGACTTTATTGTAGAGCTTGGGTGAGGCTCAGTATTTCACTACGCTAGACCTCAAATCAGGGTTTCACCAAATCGAATCGGCTGAAAGAGACAGAAGAAAGACAGCGTTCTCTGTCAACAACGGGAAGTATGAGTTTTGCAGACTTCCCTTCGGACTAAAAAATGCCCCAAACATTTTTCAACGAGCCATCGACGATGTGCTCCGCGGTCAAATCGGAAAGATATGTTATGTTTACGTTGATGACGTAATAATCTTCTCCAAGTCCAAGGAAGACCACATCAGATACATTGAATGGGTCTTGAAAAACCTTAGAGACGCTGGCATGCGAGTATCCCAAGGAAAATCAAAGTTTTTCAAAAAAAGCGTAGAATATTAGGGATTTACAGTATGCAGAGGCGGAATTCAGTCCTCACCCGATAAAGTGAAAGCTATTAAGGACTTTCCACAACCAAAATCTCTATTTGCTCTTAGGTAATTTTTGGGTCTAGCACGCTACTATAGCTGCTTTATAACGGGCTTTGCCAGCATCGCAAGGCCTTTAACAGATATTCTGAAGGGCGACAATGGCAAAGTAAGTGCCAATTATTCAAAAAAAGTAATAATTGAATTGTCACCAGAGCAAAGCGAGGCCTTTGAAAGGCTTAAGAACATACTGGCCTCCGAAGATGTAATGTTGTCCTATCCAATTTACAAAAAGCCTTTCGACCTCACAACTGATGCGTCTGGCCACGGACTGGGTGCGGTACTGTCTCAAGTCGGTCGCCTCATAACAATGATCTCGGGAGCTCTGCGGGGTAACGAGGTAAATTTTGCCACAAATGAGCGTGAACTTCTCGCCATTGTATGGGCACTCGAAAACCTCAGGAATTATTTGTATGGCGTTAGAAATCTTAACATCCATACAGACCATCAGCCATTAACCTTTTCGGTATCGGACAAGAATCCGAATGCCAAAATAATGCGTTGGATAGCTTTCATTGATGAGCACAACGCAAATATAATTTATAAGCCCGGAAAGGAGAATTTGGTGGCAGACGCTCTGTCTCGCCAAAATGTTAATGCGTTAGAGGGTTCAGCAGATTCTGATGCTGCTACTATTCATAGTGAAGAATCCGTCACATACACCATTGAATCCACAGACAAACCAGTGAATTGATTTAGGAACCAGATTATTCTGGAAGAAGGAACTATTGCCCAACAAAAGACGTTTATTTTGTTTAAAAGAAAAACTCTTCATATTATCAATTTTTCCGATCGCAATACATTACTGCAGACCATTAAAGAAACAGTAAACGCTGACGTAGCCAACGCAATCCACTGCCCATACTGGCCTTGATCCTGCACGGACTGGTTGAAGCATTCCCTTCTACAACTTTTAGATATTTCAAGAATTATGTTACGGACATTACAGACCCAATGGAACAAAAGGAAATTGCTACAGTTGAGCATAACCGCGCCCACAGAGCGGCGCAGGAAAACGCAAAACAAATACTTAGGGACAATTTTTTTCCGAAAATTGGTCGCTTATCGTCAGAAATAGCGCCGAATTGCAAAGTTTGTACCATGAGTAAACATGATCGGCACCCGAAAAAACAAGAAAGAGGAAAAACCCCGATTCCAACATATGCCGGAGAAATTTTGTATATAGATGTTTAATCCACCGATGGTAAATACTTTTTATCTTGCATCGACAAGTTTTCCAAATTCGCAGTAGTACAGCCCATACGGTCCCGCGCAATTGTGGATATAAAAGCTCCGCTTTTGCAACTTTTAAATTTGTTTCCAAAAACAGAAACAATTTACTGCGACAACGAAAAATCCCTGAACTCAGAAACCTTTAAATCAATGCTCAGCAACAGCTTTGGCGTCGAGATTTCAAACGCCCCACCCTTGCATAGCTCCTCTAATGGACAAGTCGAGCGGTTTCACGGTACCCTCGGAGACATAGCACGTTCACATAAGTTGGAAACGCAGGTGGAGGACTATTCTCCTGAGAATATTCTCCTTCACTCAGTAACAAATGAGAGGCCCATAGACGTAATTCACGCAGCCTCCAAAAACAACGCAGTGCAGATTAGGGAAAAGATTGCATCTGCACAAAGAAAGACACTTGACCTTATGAAAAAAAATTGGGTCAACAAGTCGTATAAAGCAGGAGAAAAGGTCTGAATAAAAAATAATAGGAGGTTAGGAAACAAGCTATAGCCCCTATTTACAGAGGCAACAGTAGAAGCAGACCTAGGTACGACGGTTCTTATTAAAGGGAGGGTGGTCCATAAGGACAACCTCAAGTAAGCATTCTGCTCTTAAAAAAAAATTAAATAAAAAAATTCTAACATTTTAAAGTAATTTTATTGCACAAATTTTTATATTCATTTTAGGTTAGGATATTTTTTCAGTTTAACAATGGCAGCCATGACTCTGACTGAAGCGACACTGAGACTTAACGACTATTCACACGCGGACTACATACCTATAGTTGACGGAGACGTAACGATTTGGGTCGAGTACAGTTACATGGGACACACAACGAACTTGACATCATTCGAAACCTACATCGACGAGACTCAAAAATTAATAGACAAGTTACCCAAGGACCACATGACACACGTACTGAAATCTGACATACAACACATAGCCACCCTTATAGCCTCCCAGACAGCTCACCACCGACAAGCACGTAGTATCAACATGATAGGTAGTGCCCTTAAGGCAATTGCAGGAACCCCAGATTTTGACGACTGGCAACAAATAAAATTCAAACAAGGTCAGTTAGTAGAGTCCGGAAATAGACAGATAGAGATCAATAACAAATTTCAAGCGAGACTTAATGACGTTTCAAGAACACTCAACGAAATTTTAAAACCAGATGTAGAAGTCGAGCATTTTTACGCAACAAATTTTGGCAAAAAATAGAATGATTATCACAAACCTGGAGGACTTAATCCTCACGGTTACACTCGCAAAAATAAATCTAATCAGCCCTCTCATATTAGACAGCATTGATATAAAAGAATTGCCAAATAAACAACTCACAAATACTAGCATAACTGATCTTTTAGAGGTTTTCCATATTAAAGCTTTCCAAAATTCTGAACTAATGTATTTTCTAATAAAATATCCTTAACCATTGTTAAAGTGTAAGAAAAAAGATATTTTCCCTGTTCAGCATAATAATATAATATTAGATTTAGAAGAAGGAAATACGGTGGCCGATTGCGGAACAAAAACCTTCGATGTGCGTGACTGCGCTGCCACTGTGTGCACTACTTTCTGTAGAAGACTACAGAACACATCGTGTGCTCAACAACTGGTGTCTGGAACCGTCGAACAATGTGCCACACGCCCCGGGCACCTGGAAGCCGTAACAATAATCGGCGAGGGCATCGTGGTAATAAACAACGCAACCATGAATGTAGTGGACAGCAATGGAAACAGCCAGATAGTAGCGGGAACTTTTCTCGCCACTTACGACGAACACGTCTTCCTGAATGGTACCCGTTACGTGAACCACCGAGGCATCCTGAAGAAGAAGCCTGCCGTATCTACGTTAGCCGTGGTCAACGTCACTCTCTTCAGAGAACACCTGAGCCTCCCATTCCTGCACGACCTGAGCCTAAAAAATCTTCAGCACATCGGGGATCTTAGATCTAAGGTATCATCTCGATCATTTGGCTGCTTGGCACTCATCGCCCTATTCCTACTCCTCGTGGGCGCCTGGAAATTATACCAGCGCAGAGCAAACAAGAAGAAACCCGAGGACGTGTTTCCATCTAGCAAGGGAAGGAGTTAACACGCGCAAGCTTGAGTTAGCTGACAACGCTGTTGCGCCGGATGCCGTCGCGACAAAGTTGCAGCCGAACTACGAAACTCGCACGCGCAAGCAGCCTGATCACCCGTCGAAGACGCCGACTCAGCATTCAGCCGGCATTCCAGCCAGCAGCGGCGGCTTCATGGTTCGATGCAGTTTGCCTTAGTTAGAGTTTAGTTTTTAAATTGTTCTCCAACAGCTCAAACGAGCAAGTAAATAAAAACAAGTTACAAGTATAAAGGACATCTCTTTTAATTTACATATGATGGCGTTGTATTCGCTAACTGTGAAGATGTCGCTAATCACCCACTTGCTGCCAGATCCAGTGCAGCAAGTGTCTCCAAGAGCACTCTGCCCCTGGTGCTTGTTTCCCTGCTGCCCCATTCTACTGCCCATGCGTAGAAGTCGCCAGCTATAATCGTCCGCGTGAGTCATTAACGATTTCCTCTAGCAAACGACCTTCAGGACGCCAGCGGCAAGAGCCTCCTTAGCGTCGTTCACAGGCAACTTGATGGAAGCCGTCTGTGTCGACCCGTAAGCCTTTCTTAGCCACCGAGATGGCTTTTAGAAGCAGCTGCTTTTTCAATGCCTCGCATACGTCCTCCTTACTGGTGATCTCGTCCAAATCCCTGCACTCGATTGTGACTCGCTGGGAGAGCGTACAGACTTCTACTTGGTTCCCAAGGGACTCACCAATCAGATTTCTAAAGGCCGTTGTGCCCTCTCCAGATTTGTTCAGCTGGAGCAGCAGTTCACCTTTCTGGGCTCTCCTGATTTTTGAGACCGCCTTAGTGATTCGTCTGTCTCCACTTTACGAAGTATTTCGGAGTAGCTTGCCTCTCCTTTAGCAGATATGACTATGGCGTCTGGTATGATTTTCTCCGCCATGCGTCTCTTGCCTGGGTAGCGCTCCCTCTATTCCTTCCTCTTCACCGTGGTCTATTTTTCACATTCACCCACTTTGCGTGGGGGTGCCTTCGTGGCACTCTCCAGCCCGGCTTCCTCCGTCGCTTGGGTGCAGGTCGAAACCTGCGTGGTCGCCACTCCCTTGATCCTCTTAGTGGAGGGTGTACACGCTCCAGGATTCTGCTTCCTCTTATTGTCGACGGTCTTTCCGAAAATTGGCGACGTCTGGGAAGCTTGGTGCGTCCGTATCACGGCCTTCGCCCAATTATGATGTAGCTGTATAGCTACCAGCTCGTAGAGCGCCCTGATGCTCTTGATCGAGTCACGCATCGGTTGGTGAATCGACCGCCTCTTACCATCTTCCATCATCTCGACCAGCTTGGAAATTTCTTCTCCAAGGTCGCTGAGCGCTGTTCTATTTTGTTGCTCCACAGGCTCTACCACGCCCTGGTGTAGTTCCTGAACGCCTGGCTTCGAAATTTTGTTCGGTGACCTTACCATCTTACTGCTTCTAGCAAATCCAGTACAGGGGTTCTGTGCAAGAATCCTAAAAGTCTCCCTCTCTCCTGCAATTTCGGGGGTTATTTCGTAGCTCATTCTATTGGGCCCCAACTCCTGGGCCGTTGTCTCTGGTCGTTGTACCGTCACGTTGTAATCCTGTGGTTATCTATGCGAGCAGTGAGGCCACGCTAGTTTTGACACCCGCCTTCATGAGGTCGGGCGTTCAGAGCCAGATCCGCGCTAATCAGGAATGTTACATCTGAACCGGTACTGTCAACTTAACGACGACGAACCAGAGATCGTATCCTGGAGACTTGAAATGTTTTAACAGGACGGAGGCGGTAACAGCATTAGCCTATCAGCCATTTCGGCTAGATTTCACTCCGCTTACTCAGGTGATAGAATACTGCTAGCCTTCAGCCCAGGTTTCGTCTGTTCCAAGTGGGGGTTCCAGGGGTCCTGTCTAAGGCATTACTGGACTCTGCTTTAGAGCCATTTAGTCGCCTTTTACGACAAGCTATGGCATGCTGTGGTGGATATTCTGTAACACCGCGCACCACACGGTATGTGTGTGTGTGTATGTTTTTTATATTCTTTATTAACACCATATACCAATATTAACACTACTTATTACAATATACAGAAAAATGCATGCTTCCCATTTCGCCTAAGACTCGAACATACTTGGAACTAGATTTTCCATTGTGATGGGACCACCCGTAGCGCGATCAAGCGTGATACGTTGAAACGCGAACCGCCCACAGGTGAACAGCACGTACTGTGCGTCCTCCTGGAAGCCTCGTCCGCACCATAGGCATTCATCGCTTTGGTCGTGGCCAAAACGTCTCAAGTAGCTCCGGAAGCAGCCATGTCCAGATAACAGTTGGGTCAGGTAAAACATGACTTCACCATGCCCGCGGTTGATCCATGGTGAGAGCCTTGAAATCATGGCGAATGTCCACCGCCCCTTCTCCGAAGAGTTCCAGCGCGCTTGGCACCTCTCCATAGTGCTGGTTCTGGCTGCCAAGCGACTATAGCGCGCTGTGGTAGCGGCAGAGTTGCTTGCCAACTCTCCCGACTCGATGACTAGCTCCTCGATGGGTATCATGCCTGCGATAACCAGGGCGGCCTCATCTGAGGAACCCATACGGCTCTCCACCAGATCGGCGATGCGTGCAAAACAGTTGCACGGACTACGGCGGTCCTGCTTGGGCCCGCTCGTGTTCAGCATTATGCGCGACAGTGCGCGACATACTCCAGCTGCCTTGACTGCGGTGTACTCCAGGTGTTTCTTGAAGGTCAATCTCGTATCCAGCATAACGCCGAGATATTTGATGGCCCGTTTGGACAGTATCGTAGTCCGGCCTGCAACTATTCTTGCTGTTTCCACCGTCTTGCGGCTGCTCACAGGAACTGCCTCGGTCTTGTGCTCCAACCCCGCCTGGCTAAGCCGGTCCTGCACGCAGGCAATGCATGTATTGCATGTGGGTTCAGCTCGCACCAACTCCTTGCGCACGACGACGATAGCAACATCGTCGGCAAAACCAACGATGTGAGCCTCGTCCGGAAGATTTTGCCTTAAGACTCCTCGTACAGAATGTTCCACAGTAGTGGCTTAAGAACTGATCCCTGTGGAACTCCTGCAGAAACATTGTACTCTTTGCGGCCTTCTGAGGTCCGGTAGTGCAGCACCCGTCCGTCAAAGTAGCTTCTAACTGTGTCCTGCAGATATGAGGGGACCTGCAGAGCCTCCAGAGCGTTGAGAATGATTTCCCAGTTGGCGGAGTTAAACGCATTTTTGATGTCCAGTTTGACAATGAGGCAGAACTCTTTCCCTCCACCTGCCCATCTGGAGCCTTGAATAGCACTGGTTGCTAAGTCCACCACCATTCTTAGGGCGTCGATGGTTGATCTAGCTTTGCGAAACCCAAACTGGTAAAGGGACAGCCCTCCAGCTCTGTCTATCGCATTGCTTACTCCCAGCAGCGTTTCAAAAACTTGCCAATGTTATTTGTAAAGTAGTAATTCGGCCGGCGTATGCTACTCAGTCCGGCCAGGTCTAACTCACAAGAATACTTGTATTCGCTAGAGACGGTAAACACGTGGCTCACAAAAATATGGAAGGGGGTGCGTCGATTGCTACGTCCACGACAAGGGATTAGAAATTTATCTAGACTCTCGATCCCCGCGCGTGTCTGTCCGCTTTCACCGACCTTTTTCAACTCCTGAGTCGGTCGCGCTAAAGTCTCGGCGCGAGCTGCATTTTCGCTACTCCCCACGCTTTTCCGCGACCGTGGTGGATTTGAAGATCACAGCTGACGCGCTGCGCCTTGCGACCCTTCGCTTTGGGTGGTTACATTCAAATCCCTACTTCAAATCTTAATACGTTATGTACTGATTAAATGATATCTTATACAATTTAAAACTAATCTCTATTTCGCTTCTTGCGTTCTCTTTGTCTTATTAACTAATAATTCAAATAACAATAACACTTATCGCACTTCTTGCGGCTTTCTATAATTATTTCTAATAAATTAAAATAAACTTAGTCGACGGCGCTTTGTGGGGAAGGACTATCTGTGGCCTACCTCACAGTAGTATTTCTCAATAAATGGTTAGGGGAATTAAAAATCAGTGTGTAAGTTATTCTCAAACAATGAAATCCCAGGCCGCCACTCTCTTCGCCTGAGTTTGTAGTCCCTTCGCTTGATTGGCTAATCATCCCTAATACTGATCCTGTGCTCGAGAGCTGGTATCATCCTTAAAACTTTCCACTCTTGTTCCTCCGTGGCGGCACTGTTCAACTGTGTTGTTGCGGGGCCGAGTATAACGCACCCTCCTACCTCGCTTTACAGCTGTGCTCCGGTGTCTGGCGCCGCGTCTATGCTGGCTCCCTGGATTGTTCCTACTGCGATATCCGCGTAGATCCGGTCTACCTCCATCTCTAGTGCCTCCACAGCTTCGAGTGTTGAGCTAGCTCCCCCGCACTATAAGGTCGTCCCCACCCGGCACAAGAAATCTATTACTAGTGTTATGTTGTCGTGACCTCTGCCCCCGCTAGACCAACCTTCAACCTCAATAGCTTTCTTACCTTTAAGGTCGAACCATCGGCTAAGCGAATTTTCGCATTGACCGCTAACGTCTCACATCCCTTGGTTACTGTGCGGGAAAATTCCTCGCTAACGAAGCTCCTAGTCGCCCCTGTGTCTACCGTCGCTGTCGCTACCTGGTCCCCGAGTCTAAAGGTAGCGACTAGTCGCCCGTCTTCGACTCTAAGGGGGTACTCTAACTTCGGGACTGGTTCGCGTCGGCCACCACCGGATCCCGTCGCAGATGGTGCCACTGACCGTTTTCCGCCCTCGAGTTCTTGCAACACTCGTTACTATTAACGCCCTCGGTACCACCACAAAAATGCACTCGCGGATTGAGACATTCCCTGGCAAAGTGCCCCTCCTGCGACCAATTGTAGCAAACCCTTTTCCCGTCCGGAGCCCTAGGCCGCTCTTGGCTGATCATGCTATTTGAAATCACCCCCATCTGAGCGAACGGTGGCGCACCCGAAACATTGACGCTTGGTCCTGGCTGTGGCTGAGTCCGGAAAGGGTTAAAAAGTTTGGCAAGAACTACCTCGCCGTCTAATCCGTCAGAATACCTATTGGCCTCTGTCCGACCACGGACTGTACATTCGCGGCTTTGATTTACTATATCTTCATACTCGGCGGCCATTTGCACCAGCTGCGCCAGAGTTGAGAAATCATTCCTGCGAATGTACAGCCGGTATTCAGGCGCCAAATTCTGATATACCCTATGTAACTCTTGCTCTGGCCTGTATCCGGCATGGTGCATCATTCCCCTTAGCTCGAGCAAATACTCCTTAAACGGCTCGTGGTCACGCTGCCGTCGTGCCCGTATACCTTCCTTCAACCTGTCGAAATACTGTGTGGGTAGGAAGAGCTCCAGGAATTCGGTCCTAAATACCGCCCACGTCACATCTCTTAGCCTGCTTACCGTTAACCACCTTGCCGCACTACCCGTCAGAGCTATTCCTATTGCCCGCGGCAAGCTGTCTAAACTTATGTCGTACGCCCTCGCACTATCCTTAATTGCCTCCAAGAACACTAACGGGTCGGTACACCCATCGAAACGGATACCCCACTTCCGCACAAGTTCTGGGACGACCATTCCCTTTCTACAGGCACTACCACTATCGCTATAATTGAGATGGTAGTTCGCCCGTCCCACCGGAGTACTGGCCTCCGGTACTACAGGCGGGTCTACTCGTATGTCAGGGACAAAAGTTGTTTGGCGCGAGGTATACTCAGTGTGACTGGCGCCACTGGGAGGCGAGAGCAAGTTTCCCGTGACACCCGTCCGTATCGAGGGTACTACCGCATCGGATTCCGACTTCTGTCTGGGTCGGGTTCCTCCGACAGAGGTGGTGGTCAGGGCAGGTGACACTGGAATCTTTTGCGAACCGCTACTCCCATTCCGCCAGTCGGGTCCATACCTCGGTGGTATGACCACCTCGTCTAATAAATATACATACCAGCCAACGGTAGTCAGTTACCGTGGCACACTTATCCAATCCAAAATCCCGAGCGATGCTTTCCAGATCCTCCTTATGGCAGTGGTAGACTAATTGCACGCCCACGCCAGGGATGTTGCGCGAACAAAAATTAAAAAAAATCAGTCGAAAATTAAAAACAAAAAAAAAATTTCCCCCGTTTCGGACCGTACGTGTCCCACTGTACGACAGAAATCAAAAATGTTTTTGGTTAAACCGGCACTGTACGCGACCTTCTGTTTAAATAAATTTTTTTTGTCCGAATATTATCGCCTTTGTTCCACTGTACCACGACAAAAAATATTTTCAATTCACTTGGTACCGATTGTTATTGCTAGTATGTTTAAAAAAATTTTTTTTTCCAGTGTCGCACATCTTTTCCCACTGTGCTATCTTCGGATACACACAGAGGGGCGTCCCGTTGAGGACCAAAGAACAGAACCAAAAAAAAAATCGGCGACACAAAAATTTTATTTTTTTTTGTATACCTCTGTACACTCCGCGATCGAGGTCCACTGTGCGGCGATTTAAGCATCGCGTACACCAGAGCGAATAATCCGCAGCGGCAGTGGCACTGGGTGATATTTTCCGAGCAAAAATCGCAATTGTGATCACACTGGGGCGAATTTATTCGCGGTTTTTTCTTCCAGCTCAAATCCAATTTCGTCGCATATCTTATCTTTTTTCTTATGTTTTTATAGTCCTTGTCCGCTAAATCGTACAATATTTTATGTTTTTTCACTAATTCAATAAGCAGCTTAACTTTTGCCATTGTTTAACATTAGTGCACATATTTATGGTAGCAAATATTGCGGGACGCCATGAAGAAAGACATTGCGCATAAACAGCTGTTCGAAACGTCACATGTGATGGACTTTATTTTTAAATATTTTTTTTAATAAAAGTGAATGATAATAAGCTAAAAACTACTTCTCTTATTATATTATTATTATTAAATTGTATTTAAAGCCAAAATATAGTAATTTAACATGTAAACAAGGCAAAAATTCAACACATGCATCATGTGACGTCATCAGCGCAAAACATGAACAAGTTTCTGCGCAATCTGAGTTTTATCGTTCTTGGCGGCAAGCGAAAAACGCTGCATGCACGGTTGTCAATGTTGAGCGGAAAAAACGCTGCAGATTCGCTGTCAAGACGAATTCGCCCCGCTTTGGTGTGCGTGCGTTCATAAGACGCAATGTAATTATATATTCGTGCCGCTGCCGCTGCGGATTATTCGCTCTGGTGTGCGCGATGCTTTAACGTCAACTTGGTTTTAGAAACACACGATGGGACACCGCCACAAAAAAAAATTTCACTTTTTGCGGTCCTCGTCCCACGTTTGACCACAGTTTTGTACGCTCTGCCCCACGGGTCATGCTCAGCAGAGTCGCACTGTTGGATATAGCATTCCCGCTTGCTCGCCTTGATCGCCTTCTTGAGCGTACCTCTCACCCGTCTATAATCATCGCACCTTAATGCGTAGAGTGGCCTATTTGCTGCTCGTTGACAGAGCCTTCTCGCTCTAATGTAGACCCGGCGCGCCATATCAATCTCGGCGTTCCACCAATAAGTGGGTAAATGGTGACGCGTGTAGGGGCGGCGTAGGGCCATGCTGCTGTCACATGCCGATGAGATTTGAGCTGCCCGGGAGTCGGCAGATCCTGATGTGGTGAGCTGCTCGATTGCTCTAGAAAACGCCCAAGCGTCAAAGGTGTCTTTTCGGTAGTGCTTAACAGTCGGCGCGCTATGCACACTACGCTCTCGCTGGCCACCAACTGAAAATACAATGCCGTTGTGTGTGTGTGTGTGTGAGTGTGTGTGTGTGTGTGTGTGTCTGTGTGTGTGTCTGTGTGTGTGTGTGTGTGGTTTTTCAAATTCATTTATTATTACTCTAGATATATAACACTATTCTATATATTACTAACTATATAGAACAAAAGGGTGGTTTGAGAAAGTTAGAGAAACATGACGTTTGCGGGACGGCCGTTAGGTATTTCGTCGCAAACGCCTTTGCTCCTCCTACTCCCAGTGCCCGTTACGCTCGCGCTCGGCCTTTCGCAGATCAGTCATGACTGCCACCGCAAAGACGCTAGACGCTTCCCAGTTGGCGCTACTGGCTATTATCAGCGTTATCAGGTTGCCTACCTCGATGGCACAACCAAATGTCCTCTCCATTTCTGCGCGAAGCCTCGTGAAGCGTACGCAGTGGAAAAGCACATGCTCCGCATCCTCGATGAAGCCACTTCCGCAGTGGGTGCAGAAGGGAGCATCCTCGTGACCGAAGCGATAGAGATATCCGCGGAAGCAGCCATGCCCGCTGAGGAGCTGGGTGATGTGAAAGTTCACCTGCCCATGTCTTCTGTTCAGCCACTCCGAAAGACTTGGGATTAGGCGGTGTGTCCATCGCCCTTTAGAGGATGAATCCCATCGCCTCTGCCAGTTGGCCATAGTGCGCGATTTGGCCTCGGTGCGCGCTGCTTTCTTAAGGGCAACCGAAAGGTCTCTGCCATGAGTCTCCTCATAAACCTCTTCAGTTTCTCTGGCTAGTTCGGTTATTGGGGCAACTCCAGCTAACACCAGACACGCATCGTCCGAAATGGTTCGGAAGCCGCTACACACACTGATCGCCACTAGGCGGTGGGTAGCCGTTAGACAACGGGAGTAGCTGTCGTAGCGGAGGCCCGGGTGCCAGATAGGCGCCGCATACAGCATCACCGCCCTAGTCACGCTGGAAATTAGAGGTCTCCTCCACTGCTTCGGGCCTCTCGTATTTGGCATAATACGCGATAGTTTACGATTTGTTAGAGCAATTTTCGAGCTGGCGTACGCCAAGTGCTCCTTAAAGGAAAGCCTTGTGTCCAGCATCACTCACAGATACTTGATTGATCTCTTTGATGTGATTGTCGTATTTGCCACTGTAATGGTTGCTGTCTCCACTGCTTTTCGGCTGCTTATGAGTACAGCCTCGGTTTTGTGAGGGGCAATCTGGAGGCCAACCGAGGAGAGCCACTGGATGACCAATTCTATCGAATGGTTGCATCGAGCCTCGGCGACCTTGAGCTGCTTAGCCACCACTACCAACGCCTCGTCGCTTGCGAATCCCACTATGCGGACCTCTTCAGGTAGCGGGAGCCGAAGAACGCCGTCGTACATGGCGTTCTAAAGGAGAGGGCCAAGGACTGACCCCTGCAGCACGCCTCGCTAGTGTCGTACAGCAGTATTCTGTCTTGGAAATAGCTCCTAATCAGCCTAAGTAGGTAATTTGGTGTGTGTGTTTTTTTTTTTATATATTCATTTATTGCTTATCCTATCCTGTACATTGGCTGAAGTTAAGATTATATAAGCGAAACATGGCATTAGCAGTACGGCCTTGAGGTAATGCGTCGCTAATGCCTATGCTACACCTACTCCACTACTTCTCTACGATCGCGCTCAGCCTTGCGCAGCTCAGTCATGACTGCCGCCGCAAACAAGCTAAACTCTTCCCAATTGACGCCGCTGACCAGCATCAATCTCGCGAGGCTGTCCACCTCGATGCTACAGCCGAAAGCCCTCTCCAGATCATCTCGAAGCCCAGTAAAGCGTCCGCAGTGAAGCAAGACGTGTTCGGCACCCTCAGCAAAACTGTCGCCACAAAAGGTGCAGAACGGGGCACGCTCATGCCCAAATCGGAAGCACCCATGTCCACTTAGAAGCTGGGTGGTGTAATAATTCAGCTGCCCATGCCGCCTGTTCCGCCACGCTGAAACGCTCGGGATGAGGAGATGTGTCCAACGCCCTTTGCGAGATGCAACCCATTGCCTCTGCCAGTTTGCCGAGGTGCGCGTTTTGGCCGCAGCGCGCACTGCCTGCTTTTGGGGAGCGGAAAGTTCCTTGCCGTGTGTTCCCTCGTAGATCTCCGAGATTTCTCTAGCCAGCTCGGCTAAGTTATGGGTGCTACTCCAGCTTGAACCAGACATGCGTCATCCGAGATGGTTCTGAAACCGCTGCATACTCTGATCGCTCTAAGGCGGTCGGTAGCTCTCAATCCGCGGGTGTAGTTGTCAAAGCGGCAACCTGGTTGCCATATCGGCGCCGCGTACAACATCGTCGCTCTTGTGACGCTGGATAAGAGGAGTCTCTTGGATTGCTTTGGGCCTCGCTTATTAGGCATTATCCGCGAGATTGCACGATTTGTTATGGCGGCCTTTGTGCTAGCGTACTTCAAGTGCTCCTTGAAGCAAAGCCTGGTATCCAGCATCACGCACAGGTATATAATTGCCCTCGTTGACCTGACTAGAGTATTTGCCACGGTGATGGTAGCTGTCTCCACAGCTTTTCGGCTGCTAATGAGCACAGCCTACGTTTTTTGGGGTGCTATCTGAAGACCTACTGAAGCGAGCCACTGTGTAGCTTTCGCTATGGCTAGGTTGCACTTTCCTTCTACTGCGTTGAGCTTCTTGGCGACGACCACTATCGCCACATCGTCAGCAAAGCCCACAAGGTGAACATCGTTAGGCATTGATAGACGAAAAACGCCGTCATATATGACGTTCCACACTAGAGGTCCCAGTACCGACCCTTGTGGCACGCCTCCAGATACCTGGTGCTCCTCTGTCGCCTCGCAGGTATCATACCTTAGGATTCTATCCTTGAAGCAGCTTCTGGTTATCCTCAGTAGGTACTCCGGAACGTTGAGCATCTCGAGAGCCTCCAGGATGCAGCCCCATTTAGCCTTATTGAAGGCATTTTTGACATCCAGCGTTGTCAATAGGCAGTACTTCTTGGCGCCGCCTTTCCATCTACTTCCGGCGATCGCTCCTGAAGCTAACTCGACCACTTTGCCGATCGCATCCAACGTAGATCTCGCGTTGAAACGTTTTACTACCAATTTGTAGGCATTGCCCCACGGTTCGTCTTCCGCTGAGTCGCAGAGGTCCAGGAAGCATCTGCGCTTGCTGTCTTTAATAAGCTTCTGAAAGCGTCTCCTGCTGGCGAGAAACTCCGACTGACGTTCCTGAAACACCGGCGATCCACGTGAGCGCTGGTAGCGGCGTCTAGCATAGTTGCAGTCGCTCCGAACATCGGCTATCTCCTCGTTCCACCAGTATACTGGGACATGGTGCCTCTGATACCTTCTGCTCCTGATCATGCTAGCATCGCAAGCGCGGCTTAGCATCAGCATCGTTCTGTCCACCACGTCTTCGGTACAATCAGCAGTATCGGGGATTTCAGCAGACTCTTTATGGGCACTAAAGGTCCGCGTGTCTAGCGTCTCGACCCGATACCGAGGCCAGTGATGAGCTGGAGCATGTCGGCGCTAAGGGCGTACTCCAACGGTGCATCAAATGACAACGTGGTCGCTTGCATTAAATATGTCGTCTATGCTCCTGACGGTCGAACTGAACAGCGAGCTCCTGACAAAGGTTAAGTCAACGACCGAGCCCAGTCCAGATTTGCTGAACGTGTGCTGCGTTCCATGATTAAGGAGCACCACGTCAAGGAGAGAGAATGCCTCGAGCAACGCCCGTCCCGTGGCATTGGTTGATGAGCTACCCCACTCTTCTGCCCACGCGTTTAAGTCTCCAGCGATGAAGGTCGGGTGACGGCCTCTAGCGTCTGCTACCAGGGAGT
Source organism: Scaptomyza hsui (assembly GCA_018152825.1). Classification (NCBI taxonomy): domain Eukaryota; kingdom Metazoa; phylum Arthropoda; class Insecta; order Diptera; family Drosophilidae; genus Scaptomyza; species Scaptomyza hsui. The sequence goes on from JAECXO010000305.1 coordinate 189,386, forward strand.
CCAGGGCGTTAGCGAACACTGATAGCTGCAGACTGGGGGATAAATAGACTACATAGAACCCCTGGTCGCCCACCAATGCGCGCACGTAGTTTTTGCCCCGATGGACGCTGACCAGCGGAGTCCCGTCATTCCCGCAGGAATCGATTCATTTCACTGTTCATAACCAAATATCGATAAGAGATTTGGTATTTTTGTTGGCTACAGCGCTGTTAAGCTCCTCCGTTAACGAAAGATGAGCATCTTCGTAACAGCCGAAGCGCGTCTAGGGCCCTCACTCAGCCGGTATGGCTCGCTATGCACCGCAAGCTCTGCAGAGCGTTCACACATTGTCTGCGACAACAGGTCCTGAGCCGCTGCACAATGGTTGAGGTTCAGCTGAATGAACTTCATTTTGCACTTCTGCTGAGTGCACATCTGCTACTGCCCGCCTGGTGGCTGAAGGAGGCACAGCCCTTTGCGATGCAGATAAAGCACTTCGCCACCTCGCTCTTACCATATAGTTGGCTGCCTTGTGGCCCGTATCTCCGCACCTGATGCAGCACTGGGACCGATCCACAGGGCTACGGCAACTACTTGCGGTATGTCCCATCTCGAGACAGCGGTAGTACCGCGTGCGTGCTTCCTGCAAGCGAATGGTGTAGCTCGTCCAACCGATGCGGACTGTACGCAAGGCAGTAATGCTGCTTGCCAGATTTGCCGGAACCGAGAATTGCGCCACCTGGGTGTTGCCGTATCCAGGTCGAATGCTCTTAAATTTTCATACGTCGGCTGGGATGTTAGCCTGCGCTGATAGCGCATCCACCTTCGCCTCTTTAGTGGCTAGCTCGTCCAAGTCCCGAATGGCAAAGTGAGTTTGCTCGGTAAATGACCGAACCACTGCCCTCTTGCCCAGCACCAGTTTCACCTCGTCCCTGAGCTGCTTGGTGCACTCCAGGCCTACTCCATTTAACTCCAGTAGCAGGTCACCTTTCGCTGTGCGGCGAGCTTTTGAGACCTTGTCGCGGACTCCGTTGAGCTTACCATCACTCCTGCGCGTAACTAGCGACAGAACTTCGCTGTAAGAAAGCTCGCTGGTGCTTATTACCAGCGCATCCGACCTGCTCTTCATCGGCGGCCTGCCAGGCGTCTTGCCGGCTGGCTTGGTAGCCTTCTTCCGCTGAGCCGATTGCCACGTATTCTGTGCGACCGACTCCGAAGCCACTGGATTTATTTATTTTATTTCTCTTTGAGGGCGTAGTTCGCTGCCCTGGTTCGTGCTCTCGTTCTCTCTTGGGTGTCACTGTCGTCCTTGCAACACCGCTACCATGCTGATGGACCTTGTCGGCTACTCTAGGAGGCAGCTTTGCAGCCGAACAAGTCTGTGTGGCCGTATCCGCGCTAATAAGGAAAGATGACTTGCTTCTGCCAGCAGAGGCTTCGTAAAGCTTAACAGCCTTCGCTGCTAGGTCTCTAACCAGCTGGTTGACGTGCCACTGCCCGATCAGAAGGGCATTAAGGCCGTTCAGAGTGTCACCCAGCTGCTGGAAGACATCTTTCTCTTCTTGCTCCTTCCCATGGGGTGAAGCGACTGCCGCAGGTGCAGGCATGGCGCACGGAGGTGCCAAGCTTTGCGCCGGGGGTGATGCAATCCCCTGGGGGGGAGATCTCGGCAAAGCCGAGCGGCGCACGATACCCTCCACTGTTATCAATGCTCTCCACTCACTCGTAGAACTTCAAGCAGTCCCACGTTGACCAAAGGTTTTCCTAAAGTGTTTAATCGGTGGAGGTTATACCGCCCCGACTCGATCACCAGAGCCCCACAGAACACCGCCGCGACGGAGGGGGATGGTAATAGCCGGTACCGTGGCTTTTTGCTTTATCTGCTTGAAGTTTCCTACTGGAGAAATTGCCAAGTGGTGCGCCTGTTGGATATGCAGCACTCTTTGCAAAGCCCTTGCGCATATGCAACAAAAAATTTTGTTTGCACTTGCACCCTGTCCACGAACCGCGCACAGCTGGGACACCTCTTGAGGTATTGGCGCCACCTGTGATCAACAAGCGAAGGCCGATTAGCGCTGATCGCTCAGCTGGCACTGCTAAACAAAGCGAACAGCCCTGGTACTCTCGCGATCAGCTGACACTGTGGTATTCTTAAAACACTAGTAAGCTCAAATAGCACACAACTGAGGAAAAGTGTGCAATGTGTGTAATATTTACGTTTAATGTTACCACTCACACCAGTTAAAGCACCCTAAATTGCGCGCGACTAAAAGGGAGACTCCAGAATGACCCGGCTACTAAATGTTTGGGAACGCGCTTGGCATAGGCGATGAGGACAACAGGTAAGTTGCCCAGCCTTTTAAAGCGCTTATTAATTTGGAAATTGGTTTCAACTATAGGTTTGGCACTTCGAAAACAACACAAGGACGGAGCGGCAGGAAAACGCGACCGCACCTGTAAAAGCTCACACACTGTGTGTGTGTTTGTTTTTTTTTTTTTTTTTTTTTTATACAACAGGTACACTAACATTAAAAAAAACTATACAATAAATTACCGAGCATAGACGTTGCCAGCTTCTGCGGGACCGCCGCAGAAACAATGGCAAAGTCTATGTTGCGATCGCCCTTAAGCGTTCCAACCGCCTCAGCTCCGTCATCGTGGAAGCTGCGAAACCAAATACCGCGCGCCAAACAGCCTCCCTCTCCAGCATGTGACCCACTAAGTTTGTTGGCAACAGCTGCTGGCCAATGAGGTCCTCCACCAGCAGACGCTCCTGGGCAAATCGACCACATTGGAAGAACACATGACTAGCATCCTCCTCCGAACCATCCTGGCACCAACTACACTCAGAACTGGAGTCATGCTTGAATCTCTGTAAGTAGCTTCTGAAGCAGACATGTCCCGTCAGCAGTTGGGTGAGGTAGAAATTAACCGACCCGTGCTTCCTCTCCAGCCATCGACGCACATCGGGTATCAGCAAGTGCGTCCAACGCCCTTTCGTAGATGTATCCCAGTGCCGCTGCCAGGCCTCTAGGCTCCGCTCGCGGGCTACAACCCTCACCGATCTCCTCTCCGTTGGTAATGCGTCCAAAGCTGCTGCCGCTTCAACTGCTAGGCTGTGAAACGGGATCATCCCAGCAATCACCAGCGCTGCGTCTGAGGAGACTGTGCGGAAGGCACAGCAGACACGAAGGGCAGAGAGCCGATATGTGGACTCAATACCCCTCGCGTAGCTGGACACCGAAGTTGCACCGACCCAAATTGGAGCAGCGTTCAGCATAATTGATTTCATGACGCTAATGAGCAGCAGCCTCGTTTGTTGTTTGGGACCCCGCGTATTAGGCATCATCCTCGCTAGGGCTCGCCCGGACTCAGCCGCCTTCCGATGTACGAAGGCCAGGTGCTCACCAAAGTTTAAACGCCGGTCGATGACCACGCCAAGGTAGCGTATGCAATCCTTGGACCGCATTGTGACGCCTCCCACCGTGATGTCAGCGTAGTCCACCTTTCTACGGCTGCTGATAAGCACCGCCTCCGTCTTTTGGGCAGCCAGTTGCAGACCAGCCGACGACAGCCACCGCGTCACTGCGTCTAGGCACCAGTCACATAGCTCAGTGACTCGCTGTAGATCCTTAGCCACAAGCACCAGAGCGACGTCGTCAGCATACCCAACAGCGCTAGCACCATCAGGTAGTTGGAGCTGTAGTATTCCGTCATACATGATGTTCCACAGGAGAGAACCCAGAACAGATCCTTGTGGAACACCTGCAGAAACGTCGTACTCCTTCTCCCCCTCATCGGTTTTATAACGCAGCCTACGTTTGTCAAAGTAGCTCCTCACAATTGCTACAAGATAGTCTGGCACTCTAAACGTCAACAGGGCATCCAGAATGTGGCTCCAATTCGCGGAGTTAAAGGCGTTCTTAAGGTCGATGGTCACCACAAGACAGTACTGCTTACTGCCAAAGCGCCAGCGGGTGCCTGAGATCGCTTCGGAAGCAATGCTGACTACCGACCTGATGGCATCGGTAGTAGATCTCGCCCTTCTGAAGCCGAACTGGAGCGGTGATAAACCTCCGGCATTCTGCACGGCGTCATCCAGCCTAGCAGCTATGATCGCCTCGAAGACCTTGCCACTATTGTCGATGAGACAAATAGGCCGGTATGCTGAGGGGTCATCAGGAGGCTTGTCAGACTTAGGCAGCAGAACGAGTTTCTGCACCTTCCACCTGTCCGGAAAGATGCCTTCTGGCAGACACTTGGTGTACATCTGGGCATACAATTCAGGCTGAAGCATGACGCATGACGCGAGACGCAGGCACCGATTTGGGACACCGTCGGGACCAGGTGCTTGATTGGCTGTTAGCTTCCGTGCTGCCAGCTGCACTTCTTCCGAGGAAACTGGAGGAACGCCTTCCTGCATGGAATCTGCGCCGAATGACGTTAGCGAGTTAGCGCACTGGGGAAACAGCGTCGCCACTATTTCCATCATGCGCACTAGCTCCATCGGCGCTCTGGTGTTGCCTTGGCTTACGCGCTTGAAGACCATCCTGTATGCTCTTCCCCATGGGTCCTTATCGGCTGAGTCACACAGCTTAAGAAAGCACTCCTTTTTACTGGCTCTGATGGTGTTCCTTAGCAACTTTCTTGCGGCCTTAAACTCAAGCTGCAGCGAGCGAGTTGCCCCCGACCCTGCTGTGGCTGCTCGCTGAAAACGCCTTCTCGATCTCAGGCAGGCTCGCCGAGCCTCAGCAATGCCATCGTTCCACCAAAACATGCTGGTGTGGTGGCGTCTATAGGCCTTCCTCTGCGGCATGCTTGCAGCGCACGCAGCTTCTAGCTGCTGAGCCATCTGCTCCACCATCTCGTGCGCCGGTCCACCTGCTACCATATGAGTAAGGGCATCTGCAAAACTCCTCGTGTTGAGAGACTCAACCCGGTATGCTACATCAGTGTTGGACCTTGCAGGCTCCCGCAGCCTTTCTTCAACAGAAAACAGGATGGCCACGTGGTCGCTTCCGGTGTAGCAGTCACTTATGCGCCACCGTGCCGAGCGGGCGAGTGCACTGCTCACATAGGTGAGGTCAATAATTGACCCAGCACGTCCATTGTTAAAAGTGTTCTCTGATCCAGTGTTAAGAAGCACCAGGTCGAGGAACGCAAGCGATTCCACGAAGATAGTACCCCTGGCATTTGTACACGGGCTGCCCCAGTCAAATGACCACGCGTTAAAGTCGCCAGCAATTATAACGTTGCTGCGACCCCTTGAGTCATCCGCTATATCCATAAGCACCGCTTCGAAGTCGCCGATCGTGAGACTTGGTGCTAAGTAGCAACTATAGAGCCAGAGATCTCCTAATTTCGAACGCACGAAGCAGTCGGAGGCTAGAATGTGCGTAAAGGGGGACTGAAAGTCGCCACAGCTCCACACGGCAGCTCTCCCAGATCGGTCCGAAGCCCACAGCCTGGCATTAGTGGTTGCCCGGTGGTGTTGTTCGCTAAGCACTGCGACTTCAATTTTTTCCTCCAAGATGGTCTGTTTCAGTAGGGCTTGGGCAGCGACGCAATGGTTGAGGTTAAGCTGCAGGACTTTTACCATTTGGCGCGCTTGATAGCTTCCCGGTAGGCAGGACACCTATAACTGCCTGTTGCATGGTCAGTCGTCTTCTCCCCTTTTCTTGTGCATAGGGCACATTTTGGCGGCTGGTTGCACACTCTCGCGATATGACCGAGGGCTCCACACTTGTAACAAGCCTGACTCAAGTCGGCCGTACACTTACAATGGGCAGCGATGTGGCCATATTCCATACACTTGAAACAACGCCTTGGCTGGATCAAGGGCCTAATGCGGCATACCGCCCAACCGATGCGGATTTTCGCCTTCTCGACCAGCTTAACCGCCTTAGCCGTCGGTAAGCCTAGGGTTGCTGTTAGGAGACCGGCCCTCGTGTGCCGCAGCGACTTGACGGTGCCGTTATCCAGCGTTGGGTCATTAAGAGCAGACCTCACAGCGTCCAGGACCTCCTCCTTGCTCGCCAGCTCATCGAGATCACAGATCTCCACCTGGTTTGTCTCGGACAGGGTTTTGACAGTAGCCCTACTCCCAAACACCTTGCCAACTGCGAGCTGTAGCTCGTTAGCACTGTGCGCCGGCTGTTTGCCCAGCCGCAGCAGAAGGTCGCCCTTTGCCGTCTTGGGGATAGACTCCACGTCGCCTCGAAGGTGCGCTAGAGATGGCTCGCTCCTGACCACTTTTAGAATGTCAGCAAAGCTGCAGTCGCCTAGGCCAGACACAGTGACTGCCTCCGCATGCGTGCGTGCTGCCTTGCCTTTTCGCGCGACTACCTTAGACCAGGGATTGTCCTTCGGCGGAGTTGCAACACGAGGGGGCCCGAGTGTTTGAGTGGTTACGCTCGGTGCTACTCGGCTTCTTTTTGGGGATGTGGTGCGGCGAGAAGACGAAGGCTCGCGTAGACGCTTCGGCGTACCCTCTTTCCTGGCTGGAACCACCTCGCCTTGTTTGCGCCTGGCGACAAACAGCCCGCAGCCGATGGCGTCGTTTGAACTGCCGTTTCCATAACCTCCTTTTCCACAAAGCTCATTGCACGCCTTTGCAATTCTACGAGCCTTGCAAGCTCCTCGCGTTCGAGGTTGTTTATGTGCCTCTTAGTGTCGAACCGGGCACTTATTCCATCTATACCCTTGCCCATCATCTCTTACCACTACAAATTCGGCGAAACGACACACAGACAAAGGACGCTACCGTCGCCCATCGATATGGGCTCTACGGGACAGCAAACGCCGAAAGTGGCCGAAATGCACCTGGGGCTGGCGAACTAATATAGAGGTAAGCCGCGCAGTCTCTTTAAACACCGCTCTAAGCTGACTATTCTATTACAGATTAAGGAAATACACCGCAAAATGGTTACAAGCTCAGAGCTATTGTAAAAACGCGCCCGCACTTGGAAATATCTCACACAGTGTGTGTGTGTGTGGGTGTGTGTGTGTGTGTGTGTGTGTGTGTGTGTGTGTGTGTGTGTGTGTGTGTGTGTGTGTGTGTGTGTGTGTGTGTGTGTGTGTGCGTGTGTGTGTGTGTGTGTTTTTTTTTTTTCATGGAACGCCATGACGGGTGTGAATCTGTCAAAGATACAGGTGGCCAGTACCACCAAGTATGCACGGTTTTCACGTACTCAACACACCCTACACAGCAACACGCCGCATCCCCGGGATCACGATTAATTATTACTTCGCGAGGATGGGTTGCCTAATAAAGGCCGTCTCCTTACTCACCCAGTACTCGGGCCATCCTTCTTTCTACCTGGGTATCGCTCACTGCTTCGCGTCGCTCTCTTTCGCACCTCTGAAGGTCCTTCTGGATTCGAACGATCCTCTGGGTTACTTGCTTCCAGTTCGCGTCTGATTCCATCATATATGGCACCAGTTCTTCCACTGAGGGTAGAGGTGTTGCTCCTGCTATGTACCTTGGGAAATAGTACAGGACATGCTCAGGATCTTCGCCACAGCTCGGACAGACCGGACATTGCGGTGTCTCCGTGGCCGGTTAGGAACTGCGTCAGATGGAAGTCAGTAGAGCCTCCGCCGCGTTCTATCCACTCCTGGATTCGTGGGATGAGTCTATGCGTCCATCTACCTTTTGTTGAGAAGGTCCACCTGGACTGCCACATGGCCAGGGACGCCTGTCTCTCTGACCTCCTAACTGCTTCAGGCAGTGCGATGCCTCCCATAGACTCCCGCCAGGCGTGGATTTGCAGCATCTCCTGAGCAAGCAGGTCCACAGGCATCATGTTCGCTAGCACAAATGCTGCGTCATCCAAAACAGTACGGAATCCCGAGATCACTCGTAGTGCGCTTAGTCTGTACGGCGCTGTTAGCTTCCTCCGAAGGCTCATATTTCCGTCCAGGGCTGCAGCCCAAATCGGTGCAGCATACAGAGAGACTGATGCCACTACCTTTCCAAGTAGTAGGCGCCTTCTAGCCCTGGGTCCTCCAAGGTTTGGCAACATCCGAGAGAGAGCTGCTTGCAATTTTGCTGCCTTCATACCGACATACTCGATATGAGGCCGGTAACACAGCCTGTTGTCCAGCAAGACTCCGAGATACTTTATGTATGGTTTTGATTTGACGGTAAAATTACCAACCTCCACCTCCATAAATTCATTTTTTTTTCCTGCTCGTAATCAAAACTGCTTCTGTTTTGTGCTCTGCTAGCTCCAGGCTTGCGTCCCTCATCCATGATGCTTGTGAGGAGCTGTGAATGCTTCTCACAAAAGGAGTATAACTTGGCATGGCTTTAATATGTTCATATAAATTAAATATATATATGTCTGTATATATATATATATATATATATATATATATATAATTGTGAGTTCACGACGAAGTGGGATTAAAAAAACTAAAAAGACTTCGTCTTTAGTTTATTTCTTTATTATATGTATTGAACCAATGTTAAAAGTTACAAAAACACTTCCACACTTATAGTCTATCTTATTCAAAACTATTACTTTGAACTCCAAATCTGAACTGCTTCTCAATCGTTCTTGCTGCGCAGAGCAAACCTCGGTTGAGAGCTTTTCTTATGATCAAAGCTTTTAAGCTTTGTTCGTTTTAAGCTTTCTTTCAAAAAGTGCCAATTCGGCGATCTCACGCTTGTGGCGTGATTTTAGAATTATGCTTATGTTTTATGTTTATGTCCAGTTTGCTCTTGGCGTAATGCATGATTTAGAAATATTCTTATGTTTAATGTTTATGTCTAGCTCGTTTCCTGTGTTAGGATTTTAGGGTGTAATGTGATATTTAATTGTTGGGGTGCATGCTTATGTGTAACATATTTGAGATATGAATATGTGTGCATATTGGATATCTTACTAAAATATATGCAATAGCAAAATGACAACCTAAAAAAAGCGGCGCCCAAAGAAGTAGGTGCAGGAGAGACGCCGCGGCCGGACCTGAGTTGAGGCGAATTCGCAGGCTGTCTCGCTCTGACGCATGGTGTCGGCGCTTTGGTACGTGTCTCGCAGCTAGGATGGCTGGACACGTACCGTTAAGGTGGAGGACAAAGAGCCGTTGGCGTGTAAGCAGTACGATCACCGTTTATAGTGATCACTGTCATACCAACGCTACGGCCAGGCACCGATGTTGCTAAGTGCCAAATGGCCATCACGCCACCTTTGCCCTTCCTTTGACATTGGCGCTGACAGGTTTCGGTCCAGCGAGACAGCGCAGCGTAACAGCGAGGGCAAGTCAGAATCAGAGTGACCAACGCGAGACTGTAATACGCCCGGTACGAGATTTAACAAAACGAGTCGAAGAATAATCGTGTACGGAGTGTATCAGCGAAAAGTGGGACAAGGACTTCAAGGAGTTTTATACTTAACACAGGGAGCCAGAAATAGTCCTAAGTGTTTGGGAAAATATCATAAGTGCGAATATTGTAAAATGCGCTTAGTGCAGAAGTTGTAAATAACCTAAGTGCGGTTTCGTGACCGACTGAGGTCGAGCGCTACGAAACACTTGTTCTGAGGATACATCTTGCAAGGCGAATCCTTGCTATCCTCGTGTCGATTTAGTGAGCCTGGCGTAAGACAAGGTGAAGCACACGTACAACAGCGAGTAGGAGTGCTATTGGTAGCTTCTTGCGGTGACAAGAAAGCCAATAGCGGAGCCTGGCGTAGCTGGCGTAGTGAGCAATCAACCTAGTCGCGTAGGCGAGACTTAATTCGACCACTGGCTGGCAGAAGAGCACATTGTAGGGTGTTCCAAAGGCAAGGGTAATAGTACCGCGAAGCTAGTCTAGCGCGCAACCAAACTGTAACAAACTGATCCGAAGCACGCAAAATATATATAAATTATTATAAAGCAAAACCACCAAGTGTTCTTAATATCGCAGCGCCACAAATATTAATTTGTTGGCACGTACCCACAGCACCGCAAGAGCTGGCCCAGCTTATATTCGGGACAACCGAAGGTTCGTTACATGCTATTATTTTAATAGCTTTATTAGCTGCCGCTTCCACTTCTGCTATATGTTTTGCCAACACTACGAGGGTCAGGTCATCTGCAAATCCAATAAGTTTACATCCCTGTGGTAGGTGCAGTCTAAGTACTTCGTCGTATATCACGTTCCACAGGTGGGGTCCCAATACTGAGCCCTGTGGAACACTTGCCGTGACGTTGTATTGCTTCAGTCCATCCTTTGTGTCGTATTCCAAAGTACTGTCTGAAAGATAACTTGCTAGAATTCTCATTAGATAGAACGGTATTCTTATTCTCCTTAGGGAATTCAGGATGCGCGACCAGCTCGCCGAGTTAAACGCGTTCCGAATATCCAGAGTTACTACTGCGCAGTATTCTTTGCCGCCCCATCTCCATCGTGTCCCTTCAATCGCTATTGATGCGATGTCGACCACTGCCTAGATCGCATCTACCGTTGGCCGTGCTTTGCGAAATCCGTATTGGGATTCCGAAAGTGCGTGTCTGGCATCCAGGATCGTTAGCAGTCTAGCGTACCGCCAACCTTCTAAATTTGAAAGTTTAGTTAGTTTCCACAGTTTTTGAGCTAAATTCACCAAATTTGGTAGCATGATAGCTGGCGATGTTTACCACCCGGCCCAGTCCTTTGCAAACAGACTCCTTACCATCCGTTCTTTTACTGGTGTCAAAGTATTCCGCAGTCGGTTGCGTCCGACTGCAACAATTTTACTTGTTTATTTTTAACATTGTTGAATTGAAAATATGGCATCTAATTAGAAATATTTGTTCGTAAATAAAACACTATGAGGGTGTTCAACAGCTCGTTTCATCGTTTTATGTTTCATAGTTGAAAGGTCACGCAACAACAACGTGCATAGAAAAATGTCTTGAAACGATGAAACGCCCCAGCCTATGTATACAAAAAGTGTTTCATGTTTCATGAAAGTAAAGATGGGAAGAGCACGATATTTAAGCGATATTTGCTATCGATCTTCAGTATTTTTCAGTATATTTGGTGTCTTTTTGTGCAAAAAAGTATGAAAACATCTGATTAATGGTCGCCGCAAACAAAAGTAATTTAAACTGGTTTTGTTCGATAAAATAAACCAGTAATTATCTCATTTATAACTGTGGAATCAACAACTGTTTAGAAGCGCAAGAGTCCCAAACATATATATAAATCTTTTAAATGGCATTTTTTCTTTATCCAGGCAGCAGAAGCGCAGTCACCGCAAATGTGTAACGCATTGAAACGCAAAATGCCGTTCACGAGCTAAGCGTTTCAACTATGAAACATGAAACGCTGAAACGGATCTGTTGAACACCACATATGTTTTTTCCATCTTATTATACCCCGAACCCATAAAATGGGTAAAAGGGGTATAATGGTTTTGTGCAAAAGTATGTAACATGCAGAAGGAAGCATCTCCGACCCCATAAAGTATATATATATTCTTGATCAGCATCAACAGCCGAGTCGATATAGCCATGTCCGTCTTTCCGTCCGTCCGTCCGTCTGTCCGTCTGTATGAACGCGTGGATCTCAGAGACTACAAGAGCTAGAGACTTTGAATATAAGTTCTCCTATACTATAAGCAGAACAAATTTGTTTAAAATTATCGATAACTATTCTGGTTTTCGATATACACATGTAATCGATTACAAAAAATCTCGAATTTGGAAAATAAAAAAATGAGGGTTGAAATAATGGGTAACGATAGAACTTTTCTGAAAATTTCATCGAAATCGGTTGAGAAACACCAGAGATATCGAAGATTGAAGTTTAGGTCACAGATGCATACAGGCAATGACTGTACGCGTTAAGTATGGGGATCGGGGTATCTCCTAGTCGGGAAATCTCGACTAGAGCCTTCTTACTTGTTTTATTATAACAACGTCGTTAATAACGACGTCCTCTCCAGAATCTTTATATTTATCAGATTTTAATATCATGCTCAGTGGCGTACCTAGGATATTTAGCGCCCGGGGCAAAAAATGCTTTCCCCACCCCATCGTTTTATGTGAGGGATTGAGAGATATGGTGACAGAAAATATTGATACCAGACAAGATGCAGCGTTGTTTATTACTCCTATAAAAACATTTGATTCCATCGCTCTTTTGTTATTTTGGGCAGAAATTCTCGTATCATTTGATAGAGTTCAGAAACGGTTACAAGAAGAAGAATCAGATTCACTTATGTACTTGGACAATTGCAAATGTTGACAGAGAAACTGAATGATTGGAGAATCGACTTGTGCGACCATTTCGTATGCTAAAGAAAAATGTAACGAGTGGGGTGTGAGCACCGTCAAAAGTAAAATTGTAAAAGTAAATTTAACAAAGATGAGCTTCTCAAAATAGAAGTAAAATACAAGAAACTTTACGAGTTGTATCCAGACGACATAGACAACGTAGACTTGTTATTAAATAGAGCGAAGGAAAACAAGAGAGGGAATAGGATTTTCGCCTGAACAACTTCTGTTGTATATTTCATCAATGGGACGAGAAGCTTGCAAGACATAAGCGACAGTTTTGCAAATATTACTTACCGTACCTGTTTCAGTTGCTTCCTGTGAGAGATCATTCAGTGAACTTTAATTGGTAAAATCCCACTTGAGATCAAAGTAGAATGTTAAAGCTCGCAATTCTATCAATCGAAAGTAAAACTGCTGCAATGTTAGATTACGACGACATAATACGCAAATTTGCAGCAGTTAAATCGAGAAACGTTAATTTTTTTCATAGATGTAAATCTCAATATGATTGTTATAAAAAATGTTGTATACAAAAATATTGTTGTGCATAATTTCTCAACTTTGAGGAACAGCGGAGCTTATTTTGCAGCCCCTAATCGGGGCGACTGGACCCCCGGCCCACCCCTAGGTACGCCACAGATCATTCTAAAATATTTAGGGAGCAATAAAGCAGCACATCCCACTTCTTTTAAGTCCATGCCTCTAAATTTACAAGAACTTCAGAACAAGGACCGTAATCATTATAAGTTATATTATAAAAGTTACATGTTAATGGGTACATTTTGATTTTTTTGATTTTCCTTAACGATAATCATTATTTTTGAGTTATTTTATAAAACTTAACCATAATCATAATATTTGATAAAAAAAAATAAAAATAAAAAATAAAAACCATACGGGGTGTGCCAGAAATCTCCGGAGATTTTGGCTCGAGCTGATTTTCAAATCTCTAAAAAACCGTCGGTGTACCAGAAGTTAGGGAGATTTCATTTTTCGGTAAAATGTTTCGGACCAAATACGTAAAACGAAAATGGCCAAAAAGAGTTGCTACCTTTCAAAAATGAAAATTGCCTAAAATGTATTTGCTATTTTTGTCTTTGTTTTCAAGGTTGGCCTCATGGGATTAGTGTTATATTTAATAAATGGTTAAATAAAAATATGTTAGGTTTTATCTCTTGTAGTTCTTATTCAAAACAAATATTTAATATTTTGCCCGCCAAGTAACTCATGTTGCTTGACAGCCCTGCCGTGATATCTTGCTTGAACAGCTGTTCTACGTACTTCGTAAATGGCGAATCTGGTTTTGTTTACATTTTAAAAGTGCAAAAGGTGAACGGTGTTTTCCCCTATGGACCAATAATAAAATAAATGTAAAACAAATAACTAAATGCAATTTTAGTTTAACCTACATTTTGGCTGCCACCGCCACCTCAACACCGTTGCCACCTCATAAAAAAAAGGTTTGCTGCAATAACTTAGTTAAATTTACAACAAACTGTACACTGCTCAACCATGCAATTATGTTACCTTAAAGTACGATTTTTTTTATGTTTATTTGTCACAAAAAAGTGTCTTTAAAATTGATCTATTAAAGACTCCGAATAATAGTTATTGTTAACCAAACAATGTGGCAGCTCCTTTGTTAGGGACGGTTTTGCACGCTTACACAGAACGGCAAATAGTCTTAGAGATTTGTTAAAGATTTATTAATATCGAAAATCATGAATTAAAAAATGTATTGAATTCAAATGTATTTGCAATATGCAACTAAGCTCAAAATTACCTTTTAAAAAAGTAACATTTTTTATGCATTAGACATTTAATATTGCTTAAATTAACCAAATCTCGGGCCAAATTTGTTGAGGTTTCAAAATCATCTCGAACACCTAAAACCAGCTCGAGGTTGGTTTTAGGTTGAAATCGGGTTGGTTTTGATGGCTGGCACACCCCTGATTATAATTCTTTTTGTTGCCTTGATAAAAGAACGACTGACAATTGGTACCTCAAAAAACGAGAGTGCTCCCTCAGATGACACTACCTTATTGATTGTATCATGGCACGAAGCATTAAACTTTCACACAGACCGGTCATGCCAATTTAAAAAAAAATCAAAGTATAAAAAGAAAATGACGGTAAAATACGGAAAAGCATTGTACTGTTCGTTAGTACATCTACGTCCAAATATAAACTAAAATAAAATAAAAGGATAGAAAAAGGGCACGACTACAATATCCCGGGCGCCAAGGTCGGATGTTTGATTCTTGTAGAGCTGATGATTGGAATCTCAGTATGATCTGCCCCATTCTGAAGAAGGGCGATGCAACACATCGCACCAACTATCGTGGCATCAGTCTTCTTTCCGTCGCATACAAAGTTCTCACGAGCGTAATGTGTGAGAGACTAAAGCCATATGCTGAAGCATTGATCGGACCGTATCAATGTGGCTTTCGTCCTGGTCGGTCCACAGTCGACCAGATCTTCACACTACGTCAGATCCTGGAGAAAGCGTATGAGAACCAAATCGACACCTACCACCTGTTTGTCGATTTTAAAGCTGCTTTTGATAGTCCACGGCGAGGACACCTGTACGCCACCATGTCTGAGCTTGGTATTCCTGCAAAGCTAGTAAGGCTTTGTAGTATGACATTGAGCAACACCATCAGCTCTGTCAAGGTAGGAAATGACCAATCCGAAACCTTCAATACAAGGCGGGGTCTCAGACAAGGCGACTCGCTATCTTGTGTGCTCATCAATTTGCTGATGGAGAGTGTCATAAGGAAAGCTGGAGTGCATCGGATGGGCACAATACTGGGACGCAAATGTGTCCAGCTCCTTGGTTACGCTGATGATATTGATATCACTGGTCGTACCAAGCGTGATGTGACTGCGGCTTTTGGAGCTATTGAAAGAGAATCGGCTAGAGTTGGTCTTGCAGTGAATATGGGCAAAACAAAGTTTATGGTGTGCAGTAACAGAGAGTCGCGGCGTCTTGACTCGCATCTTACTGCGCTAGACTATGACTTTGAGTCGGTCAAGGACTTTGTCTATCTAGGAACTGCAGTGACCAGCAACAACGATGCCAGCCTGGAGATCAAGCGGAGGATCACACTTGCCAACAGAAGTTACTTTGGGCTCAGTAGGCAAATGAACAACAGAGCCCTCTCTCGAAAGACGAAACTAACACTCTACAAGGCACTCATCATCCCAGTGCTTCCATATGGTGCGGAAGTCTGGAAGGTGACGTGGTCAGATGCAGTCGGTCTTGGTGTCTTCGAGAGAAAAATCCTTCGCAAGATCTTCGGAGCTGTTTGCGTTGGCGGAACCTACCGTATCAGGTGGAACGATGAGCTGTATGAGCTATACGCCGATGTGGACATAGTCAAGCGAATTAATATTCAGCGCCTTCGCTGGCTTGGTCACATTGCACGTATGGAGGGAACAACTCCAGCTCGATCTGTTTTTGATGCGGTGGTTGGCGGACAACGTAGGAGAGGAAGACCTTGCGCACGTTGGAGGGACCAGATGGACGCAATTCTGGCAACGCTTGGTGTCACCAACTGGCGGAGTCGTGCAAAGGACAGAGAGGCGTGGAGGCAAATTGTGCATCAGGCTGTACTCCGTTAGGGCTGTTTATGCCATAAATATGTATACTTATTCATTAAGAAGCGGAAATCCGTTTCTTTTTTGCAAGTGTACGAAACTTTTTTTTATGACTTAGCGCATTTGTTTTATTTTCGTAAGCTCGCTCGCGATCAAACCCTCAGCTTGTGCGAAAATCAGGCGCCAGCAGTGGAATGAGTCATGTGTTTTATTTTCGGACCTAGGTGTATGGGAGGTCCTCGAAGGAGATGTCCAAAATAAAAATCCTTTCTTAGTGCTCACTCTACCTGCATGAAACATTTTGTGAAAATTTCAGCCTTCTAGATCTTTTTGTTTATGCTGTGGGATTGTCGACAATCAGGAAAAACTCTTTTATATATAGATACTGCAAGTACCATAGTATATTGGTTTTGTGCAATGTCCGTCATGGTGTCTGTCCGTCCGTATGAACCAAACTTTTTTCAACACCCGCAAAGCTAGAGACTTGAAACTTTGCAATTATGCTTATCTATAGCCGGTACAGGAAATCGATAACTTAAAACCGATAAGACCATATATTTCTCACATTCTTACAGCTAGAATTACCAAATTTTGCACGAAGATAGCTATTCACGTCCCCAAAAAACCAAATTTTGTGTCAAGATAGGTAGTGACAATCCTCAAAAAACAGCATCAAAATTTTGGATGCAACGCCCACTCCTTCCGCCCTCAACCTGCCTGCTCCTTGAGATTCGAACCGCCTATAGTTTTCACATTTTTTGGGATAGAGCCACAAAATTTTTAATCTATATAGGTAATGACGTTCCCCAAAAAACTGCATAAAAGTTTTGGATGCCACGCCAACTCCTTCCGCCCCCATTCACCCTGCACCTTGAAATTAGAAACGCCTATAGTTTTCACATTTATGGGCTAGAGCCACAAAATTTTGTATCTATGTAGGTAATGACTTTCCCCAAAAGACTGCATCAAAATTATGGATGCAACGCCCATTCCTTCCGCCCTCATCCTTCCTGCTCCTTGAAATTGGAACCGCCTATAGTTTTCACATTTACGGACGAGAGCCACCAAATTTTGTGCCAAGATAGAAAGTGACGTTTGCCAAAAAAAATACATCAAAATTTTGGATGCCACGCAAACTCCTTCCGCCCTCATCCTCCCTGCTTCCTGAAATTGAAACCGCCTATAGTTTTCACATTTTACGGGCTGGAGCCACCAATTTATTTATTTTTAACATTGTTGAATTGAAAATATGGCATCTAATTAGAAATATTTGTTCGTAAATAAAACACTATGAGTGTGTTCAACAGCTCGTTTCATCGTTTTATGTTTCATAGTTGAAAGGTCACGCAACAACAACGTGCATAGAAAAATGTCTTGAAACGATGAAACGCCCCAGCCTATGTATACAAAAAGTGTTTCATGTTTCATGAAAGTAAAGATGGGAAGAGCACGATATTTAAGCGACATTTGCTATCGATCTTCAGTATTTTTCAGTATATTTGGTGTCGTTTTGTGCAAAAAAGTATGAAAACATCTGATTAATGGTCGCCGCAAACAAAAGTAATTTAAACTGGTTTTGTTCGATAAAATAAACCAGTAATTATCTCATTTATAACTGTGGAATCAACAACTGTTTAGAAGCGCAAGAGTCCCAAACATATATTTAAATCTTTTAAATGGCATTTTTTCTTAATCCAGGCAGCAGAAGCGCAGTCACCGCAAATGTGTAACGCATTGAAACGCAAAATTCCATTCACGAGCTAAGCGTTTCAACTATGAAACATGAAACGCTGAAACGGATCTGTTGAACACCACATATGTTTTTTCCATCTTATTATACCCCGAACCCATAAAATGGGTAAAAGGGGTATAATGGTTTTGTGCAAAAGTATGTAACATGCAGAAGGAAGCATCTCCGACCCCATAAAGTATATATATTGTTGATCAGCATCAACAGCCGAGTCGATATAGCCATGTCCGTCTTTCCGCCCGTCCGTCCGTCTGTCCGTCTGTATGAACGCGTGGATCTCAGAGACTACAAGAGCTAGAGACTTTGAATATAAGTTCTCCTATACTATAAGCAGAACAAGTTTGTTTAAAATTATCGATAACTATTCTGGTTTTCGATATACACATGTAATCGATTACAAAAAATCTCGAATTTGGAAAATAAAAAAATGAGGGTTGAAATAATGGGTAACGATAGAACTTTTCTGAAAATTTCATCGTAATCGGTTGAGAAACACCAGCGATATCGAAGATTGAAGTTTAGGTCACAGATGCATACAGGCAATGACTGTACGCGTTAAGTATGGGGATCGGGGTATCTCCTAGTCGGGAAATCTCGACTAGAGCCTTCTTACTTGTTTTATTATAACAACGTCGTTAATAACGACGTCCTCTCCAGAATCTTTATATTTATCAGATTTTAATATCATGCTCAGTGGCGTACCTAGGATATTTAGCGCCCGGGGCAAAAAATGCTTTCCCCCACCCCATCGTTTTATGTGAGGGATTGAGAGATATGGTGACAGAAAATATTGATACCAGACAAGATGCAGCGTTGTTTATTACTCCTATAAAAACATTTGATTCCATCGCTCTTTTGTTATTTTGGGCAGAAATTCTCGTATCATTTGATAGAGTTCAGAAACGGTTACAAGAAGAAGAATCAGATTCACTTATGTACTTGGACAATTGCAAATGTTGACAGTGAAACTGAATGATTGGAGAATCGACTTGTGCGACCATTTCGTATGCTAAAGAAAAATGTAACGAGTGGGGTGTGAGCACCGTCAAAAGTAAAATTGTAAGAGTAAATTTAACAAAGATGAGCTTCTCAAAATATAAGTAAAATACAAGAAACTTTACGAGTTGTATCCAGACGACATAGACAACGTAGACTTGTTATTAAAAAGAGCGAAGGAAAACAAAAGAGGGAATAGGATTTTCGCCTGAACAACTTCTGTTGTATATTTCATCAATGGGACGAGAAGCTTGCAAGACATAAGCGACAGTTTTGCAAATATTACTTACCGTACCTGTTTCAGTTGCTTCCTGTGAGAGATCATTCAGTGAACTTTAATTGGTAAAATCCCACTTGAGATCAAAGTAGAATGTTAAAGCTCGCAATTCTATCAATCGAAAGTAAAACTGCTGCAATGTTAGATTACGACGACATAATACGCAAATTTGCAGCAGTTAAATCGAGAAACGTTAATTTTTTTCATAGATGTAAATCTCAATATGATTGTTATAAAAAATGTTGTATACAAAAATATTGTTGTGCATAATTTCTCAACTTTGAGGAACAGCGGAGCTCATTTTGCAGCCCCCTAATCGGGGCGACTGGACCCCCGGCCCACCCCTAGGTACGCCACAGATCATTCTAAAATATTTAGGGAGCAATGTGTAGTTAAAGCAGCACATCCCACTTCTTTTAAGTCCATGCCTCTAAATTTACAAGAACTTCAGAACAAGGACCGTAATCATTATAAGTTATATTATAAAAGTTACATGTTAATGGGTACATTTTGATTTTTTTTATTTTCCTTAACGATAATCATTATTTTTGAGTTATTTTATAAAACTTAACCATAATCATAATATTTGATAAAAAAAAAAAAAAAAAAAAAAAACCATACGGGGGTGTGCCAGAAATCTCCGGAGATTTTGGCTCGAGCTGATTTTCAAATCTCTAAAAACCGTCGGTGTACCAGAAGTTAGGGAGATTTCATTTTTCGGTAAAATGTTTCGGACCAAATACGTAAAACGAAAATGGCCAAAAAGAGTTGCTACCTTTCAAAAATGAAAATTGCCTAAAATGTATTTGCTATTTTTGTCTTTGTTTTCAAGGTTGGCCTCATGGCATTAGTGTTATATTTAATAAATGGTTAAATAGGTTTTATCTCTTGTAGTTCTTATTCAAAACAAATATTTAATATTTTGCCCGCCAAGTAACTCATGTTGCTTGACAGCCCTGCCGTGATATCTTGCTTGAACAGCTGTTCTACGTACTTCGTAAATGGCGAATCTGGTTTTGTTTACATTTTAAAAGTGCAAAAGGTGAACGGTGTTTTCCCCTATGGACCAATAATAAAATAAATGTAAAACAAATAACTAAATGCAATTTTAGTTTAACCTACATTTTGGCTGCCACCGCCACCTCAACACCGTTGCCACCTCATAAAAAAAAGGTTTGCTGCAATAACTTAGTTAAATTTACAACAAACTGTACACTGCTCAACCATGCAATTATGTTACCTTAAAGTACGATTTTTTTTATGTTTATTTGTCACAAAAAAGTGTCTTTAAAATTGATCTATTAAAGACTCCGAATAATAGTTATTGTTAACCAAACAATGTGGCAGCTCCTTTGTTAGGGACGGTTTTGCACGCTTACACAGAACGGCAAATAGTCTTAGAGATTTGTTAAAGATTTATTAATATCGAAAATCATGAATTAAAAAATGTATTGAATTCCAATGTATTTGCAATATGCAACTAAGCTCAAAATTACCTTTTAAAAAGTAACATTTTTTATGCATTAGACATTTAATATTGCTTAAATTAACCAAATCTCGGGCCAAATTTGTTGAGGTTTCAAAATCATCTCGAACACCTAAAACCAGCTCGAGGTTGGTTTTAGGTTGAAATCGGGTTGGTTTTGATGGCTGGCACACCCCTGATTATAATTCTTTTTGTTGCCTTGATAAAAGAACGACTGACAATTGGTACCTCAAAAAACGAGAGTGCTCCCTCAGATGACACTACCTTATTGATTGTATCATGGCACGAAGCATTAAACTTTCACACAGACCGGTCATGCCAATTTAAAAAAAAATCAAAGTATAAAAAGAAAATGACGGTAAAATACGGAAAAGCATTGTACTGTTCGTTAGTACATCTACGTCCAAATATAAACTAAAATAAAATAAAAGGATAGAAAAAGGGCACGTCTACGATATCCCGGGCGCCAAGGTTTGATGTTTGATTCTTGTAGAGCTCGACAAAATAAGACGAAAATATTAAATGCAACTTATCGCTTAGTTATCGAGATATCAATACTTCAAAATCGAAAAATTAACATAATTTAGTATGCGTGCATATAATTTTTTTTACGAAATTGAATAGACTTCAGACAAAATAAATTAAAAAATTATAAGTAATACAAATCATTTAAAATGTCGCAAGCGCAGGTTTACCACATCAAGTTCTTTTCCGCTATTAATATTTCTCTACACACAGATTTTTTCTTACTTTTCTAGAATTACACCACAAAGTGACACAAAATGTCAGAAAAACATCCAAATTCGTTCAAGGTTTTAAAATGTATTTTAAGTTCTTTTAATGAATTAGTTGGAACTGAGAAAAACGGTATTTCGTTTCTAGAAGAAATAGGATTGAGTGAATGCACCACAATGTTGTGGGCTGCCAATGCAAGTTGAAAGTGACTCACACTCTAAATTTCGCTGGAAATGGAAAAAAAAAAAAAAAAAATGGGTTCTTAATCCTGCAGAAAAACTATAAGCCGTAGCTTAAAAATGTCAAAATAAAATGTATATTGGTTAATTTTCCGACTATGAAAACAGCTGTTTTTGAAATTATTGATCTAATGAGATTAGGTCACACTGAGCAATTTACTGGTTGTAAAAGCCAGTAAATTTTAAATTTTTTACTTTTACACACAAATAATTTTCTTGGAAACCCTTCTCTTGTCATTCTGATCAAAAACACAAATCAAATTGTTTTTTAGTCAGTTTTGTTTTGTTATATTCATTTTTGCATTTTAGTTGCTTAATAAGAAATTGTTGCTCAATTCACTTTAACCATCGATTGTATTGTCATCGCACTGGCAACCAGCTGACTGGGCACACATACGACAATACCGACAAAAGAAACGTAAAAACTGCACTCACTAGCTACAGTGTATTATACATAGAAGTTTACGCACATAGCATAGCTTGTAGATACCCTAAATGATTATTATGGTCCAAGTTTTATAAAATTACTCAAAAATAATATTATCATTCAGAAAAAACGTATAAATCATAAATTTAAAAATCACAATCATAATCATAATAAAAATTCAAAGATGGAAAAAATATATGGTGCTTTTAATTTTTTTTATAGGTCCATTATAAGTGCGTGATTTTCTTATTTTAAAATAAATAGATAATCATTATTTACGGTCCTTGAAAGCAATAGCTAATTATACTTTGATATTTAAATATCATAGTATATTTGTTTTGTGCAATGTCCGTCATGGTGTCTGTCCGATCGTATGAACCAAACTTTTTTCAACACCCGCAAAGCTAGAGACTTGAAACTTTGCAATTATGTTTATCTACCACCTAATTTTGTGTCAAGATAGATAGTGACGTTTGCCAAAAAAATACATCAAAATTTTGGATGCAACGGCCACTCCTTCTGCCCTCATCCTTCCTTCTCCTTGAAATTGGGACCACCTATAGTTTTCACATTTTTCGGACGAGAGCCACAAAATTTTGTGTCAAGATAGATAGTGACGTTCTTCCGCCCCCATCCTCCCTTCTCCATGAAATTTGAAACGCTTACAGTTTTCACATGTTTTGGGCTAGGGCCGCCATGTTTCATAGTTGATAAGTCACGCAACAACAACTTGCATAGAAAAATGTCTTGAAACGATGAAACACCCCAGCCTATGTGTACAAAAAGTGTTTCATGTTTCATGAAAGTAAAGATGGGAAGAGCACGATATTTAAGTGATATTTGCTATCGATGTTCATTATTTTTCAGTATATTTGGTGTCTTTTTGTGCAAAAAAGTATGAAAACATCTGGTAATGGCCGCCGCAAACAAAAGTAATTTAAACTGGTTTTGTTTGATAAAATAAAGCAGTAATTATCTCATTTATAACTGTGGAATCAACAACTATTTAGAAGCGCAAGAGCCCCAAACATATATTTAATTCTTTTAAATGGCATTTTTTCTTAATCCAGGCAGCAGAAGCGCAGTCACCGCAAATGTGTAATGCATTGAAACGCAAAATGCCGTTCACGAGCTAAGCGTTTCAACTATGGAACATGAAACGCTGAAACGGAGCTGTTGAACACTACATTTTTTTCCATCTTATTTTATTTATAGCAACGTCGCACAGTGGGGCCTCTGCCGGAAAAGCGTTGCATAAATCATTTTTTTCATGAACGCGTTTGGCAAAAGTAAAACATGTAATCGACAGATAATACTTCAAAAATAATGGATCCAAAAGATTTTTGAAATCGGTTAAAAATTATGGCTGCTAGAGCTTATCAAAGTTGAGAAATTTTTCGTGAGTACGAATCAATGACAATTTTTACGAAAATTCGCCAATTTTAAAGTGAATATTGGGCGACATAAACAACCGATCTTCGATCCTTTTTTTTATATGAAAAGTATGTTCAATGTTAGTATTTTGTTGTTTAAATTTTGAATATAACTGAAATACTTATCAAACTAGAAACGTTTAAAAAATACACTAAATTTTCCTTATTTTTGAACTTTCGTGGAATAGAACTCACAGGGATGATACGGGATAATTGTGGGACCACTTGCATGTGATAGATGAAATATATACCTTTCATATGTTTTTGGTCTAAATCTGCGGAAATCTGCGGAAATCGAGATAAATCCAAAAAACTAGGTGTACCTCGCGTTAAAAGCACGCGGCAGGTATAAGGAAGAAGAAGAGCGCATGCAAATTTGGCTGTAGCGGGTGTGTTGTTTATTTATAACATTGCTATATGTTGTATTATAAGTACTACCTGACTATATGTACCCCCTTTAAGAAATGTTGAGTCGGCTTGAAAAGGGTGTGAAAGGCAGGTAAATATAGTTTTAGTTGATGGAAAATTTCGCAATTACAGGTAATTTTTTTGGGAATTTTCCCGTTTACCTATTTTGAATGAAAATCAATACCTCATGTTTTTTTTGGGTTTTTACCAAAAACATTGGAAAAGGCTTATACCATTTTTGCTTTTTGACCTAGCTTACCCAAAATATATGGTATATAGTGCAAAAAATTTCACTTGATTGCGACAGTTGTTTTTTAACTTCATAAGAGAAAACACTACAAGCAATTTCCCGGTTGACTAGTATTTTTCAATATAATTCACTAACTTTTTATTTAAAAGCGCAATAATGAATGTAAAAAATTCTACGATTTTTGAACTTTTTTGTGCCTCTGAAAATAAAAACGATTTCGAAATGGCATTGCTTAAAGAGATGGGCGTACTCGAAAACGCTAGTACGGAGCTTAAAGCAAAAATTAAATCCATTCACGCTAACTTGAAGCAAAAATGGAACTTGGTCCATAGACATTTGACATCTTTCAAAAAAAAGAATGAAAATTGGCTTGAGCAATATTCAACATTCGGCTATTCAGAAGTGGAAGAAGTTCACCCATCGACTAGCCGAGGAAGAGGAAGGCCGCATAAAACTATGGAAGAGTGTTCAGCTTTTACAAGGAAACGTAAACTTGAGGATGCTACGGACAGCATTAGAACAGAACATCTGTCGAAAGCACTTTCATCGAAGTATGTGAAGGAACAAGAGAGGACAAAAGCGACAATCACGAAAGCTGTACAGATCGCCAGTCCTTTACGGCTAAATAGGATTAAGGAAAGTATTCCAACGCCCCCAAACTCAGTCGCCATTAAGTACACTGGTGAAGAAGCGTTTTCCCTTTTTATGGACTTGGGATTAACTAAGGAGAAATATAATATTTTATGCGGCTCCTTAAAAAAACATAACGTCGACGTTCTTCCCGGATATAAAAAGATTGGATTTGCAAAAAAGGAAGCAGTGCCACCTAATACAATAATAACAGAGACAACTGTAGAAGTAAAACTCCAGGATGGTGACAGAAAATATTGATACCAGACAAGATGCAGCGTTGTTTATTACTCCTATAAAAACATTTGATTCCATCGCTCTTTTGTTATTTTGGGCAGAAATTCTCGTATCATTTGATAGAGTTCAGAAACGGTTACAAGAAGAAGAATCAGATTCACTTATGTACTTGGACAATTGCAAATGTTGACAGTGAAACTGAATGATTGGAGAATCGACTTGTGCGACCATTTCGTATGCTAAAGAAAAATGTAACGAGTGGGGTGTGAGCACCGTCAAAAGTAAAATTGTAAGAGTAAATTTAACAAAGATGAGCTTCTCAAAATATAAGTAAAATACAAGAAACTTTACGAGTTGTATCCAGACGACATAGACAACGTAGACTTGTTATTAAAAAGAGCGAAGGAAAACAAAAGAGGGAATAGGATTTTCGCCTGAACAACTTCTGTTGTATATTTCATCAATGGGACGAGAAGCTTGCAAGACATAAGCGACAGTTTTGCAAATATTACTTACCGTACCTGTTTCAGTTGCTTCCTGTGAGAAATCATTCAGTGAACTTTAATTGGTAAAATCCCACTTGAGATCAAAGTAGAATGTTAAAGCTCGCAATTCTATCAATCGAAAGTAAAACTGCTGCAATGTTAGATTACGACGACATAATACGCAAATTTGCAGCAGTTAAATCGAGAAACGTTAATTTTTTTCATAGATGTAAATCTCAATATGATTGTTATAAAAAATGTTGTATACAAAAATATTGTTGTGCATAATTTCTCAACTTTGAGGAACAGCGGAGCTCATTTTGCAGCCCCCTAATCGGGGCAACTGGACCCCGGCCCACCCCTAGGTACGCCACAGATCATTCTAAAATATTTAGGGAGCAATGTGTAGTTAAAGCAGCACATCCCACTTCTTTTAAGTCCATGCCTCTAAATTTACAAGAACTTCAGAACAAGGACCGTAATCATTATAAGTTATATTATAAAAGTTACATGTTGATGGGTACATTTTGATTTTTTTGATTTTCCTTAACGATAATCATTATTTTTGAGTTATTTTATAAAACTTAACCATAATCATAATATTTGATAAAAAAAAAAAAAAAAAAAAAAAAAACCATACGGGGGTGTGCCAGAAATCTCCGGAGATTTTGGCTCGAGCTGATTTTCAAATCTCTAAAAAACCGTCGGTGTACCAGAAGTTAGGGAGATTTCATTTTTCGGTAAAATGTTTCGGACCAAATACGTAAAACGAAAATGGCCAAAAAGAGTTGCTACCTTTCAAAAATGAAAATTGCCTAAAATGTATTTGCTATTTTTGTCTTTGTTTTCAAGGTTGGCCTCATGGCATTAGTGTTATATTTAATAAATGGTTAAATAAAAATATGTTAGGTTTTATCTCTTGTAGTTCTTATACAAAACAAATATTTAATATTTTGCCCGCCAAGTAACTCATGTTGCTTGACAGCCCTGCCGTGATATCTTGCTTGAACAGCTGTTCTACGTACTTCGTAAATGGCGAATCTGGTTTTGTTTACTTTTTTAAAGTGCAAAAGGTGAACGGTGTTTTCCCCTATGGACCAATAATAAAATAAATGTTAAACAAATAACTAAATGCAATTTTAGTTTAACCTACATTTTGGCTGCCACCGCCACCTCAACACCGTTGCCACCTCATAAAAAAAAGGTTTGCTGCAATAACTTAGTTAAATTTACAACAAACTGTACACTGCTCAACCATGCAATTATGTTACCTTAAAGTACGATTTTTTTTATGTTTATTTGTCACAAAAAAGTGTCTTTAAAATTGATCTATTAAAGACTCCGAATAATAGTTATTGTTAACCAAACAATGTGGCAGCTCCTTTGTTAGGGACGGTTTTGCACGCTTACACAGAACGGCAAATAGTCTTAGAGATTTGTTAAAGATTTATTAATATCGAAAATCATGAGTTAAAAAATGTATTGAATTCCAATGTATTTGCAATATGCAACTAAGCTCAAAATTACCTTTTAAAAAAGTAACATTTTTTATGCATTAGACATTTAATATTGCTTAAATTAACCAAATCTCGGGCCAAATTTGTTGAGGTTTCAAAATCATCTCGAACACCTAAAACCAGCTCGAGGTTGGTTTTAGGTTGAAATCGGGTTGGTTTTGATGGCTGGCACACCCCTGATTATAATTCTTTTTGTTGCCTTGATAAAAGAACGACTGACAATTGGTACCTCAAAAAACGAGAGTGCTCCCTCAGATGACACTACCTTATTGATTGTATCATGGCACGAAGCATTAAACTTTCACACAGACCGGTCATGCCAATTTAAAAAAAAATCAAAGTATAAAAAGAAAATGACGGTAAAATACGGAAAAGCATTGTACTGTTCGTTAGTACATCTACGTCCAAATATAAACTAAAATAAAATAAAAGGATAGAAAAAGGGCACGTCTACGATATTCCGGGCGCCAAGGTCTGATGTTTGATTCTTGTAGAGCTCGACAAAATAAGACGAAAATATTAAATGCAACTTATCGCTTAGTTATCGAGATATCAATACTTCAAAATCGAAAAATTAACATAATTTAGTATGCGTGCATATAATTTTTTTTACGAAATTGAATAGACTTCAGACAAAATAAATTAAAAAATTATAAGTAATACAAATCATTTAAAATGTCGCAAGCGAAGGTTTACCACATCAAGTTCTTTTCCGCTATTAATATTTCTCTACACACAGATTTTTTCTTACTTTTCTAGAATTACACCACAAAGTGACACAAAATGTCAGAAAAACATCCAAATTCGTTCAAGGTTTTAAAATGTATTTTAAGTTCTTTTAATGAATTAGTTGGAACTGAGAAAAACGGTATTTCGTTTCTAGAAGAAATAGGTTTGAGTGAATGCACCACAATGTTGTGGGCTGCCAATGCAAGTTGAAAGTGACTCACACTCTAAATTTCGCTGGAAATGAAAAAAAAAAAAAAAAAAAATGGGTTCTTAATCCTGCAGAAAAACTATAAGCCGTAGCTTAAAAATGTTAAAATAAAATGTATATTGGTTAATTTTCCGACTATGAAAACAGCTGTTTTTGAAATTATTGATCTAATGAGATTAGGTCACACTGAGCAATTTACTGGTTGTAAAAGCCAGTAAATTTTAAATTATTTACTTTTACACACAAATAATTTTCTTGGAAACCCTTCTCTTGTCATTCTGATCAAAAACACAAATCAAATTGTTTTTTAGTCAGTTTAGTTTTGTTATATTCATTTTTGCATTTTAGTTGCTTAATAAGAAATTGTTGCTCAATTCACTTTAACCATCGATTGTATTGTCATCGCACTGGCAACCAGCTGACTGGGCACACATACGACAATACCGACAAAAGAAACGTAAAAACTGCACTCACTAGCTACAGTGTATTATACATAGAAGTTTACGCACATAGCATAGCTTGTAGATACCCTAAATGATTATTATGGTCCAAGTTTTATAAAATTACTCAAAAATAATATTATCATTCAGAAAAAACGTATAAATCATAAATTTAAAAATCACAATCATAATCATAATAAAAATTCAAAGATGGAAAAAATATATGGTGCTTTTAATTTTTTTTATAGGTCCTTTATAAGTGCGTGATTTTCTTATTTTAAAATAAATAGATAATCATTATTTACGGTCCTTGAAAGCTAATTATACTTTGATATTTAAATATCATAGTATATTTGTTTTGTGCAATGTCCGTCATGGTGTCTGTCCGATCGTATGAACCAAACTTTTTTCAACACCCGCAAAGCTAGAGACTTGAAACTTTGCAATTATGTTTATCTACCACCAAATTTTGTGTCAAGATAGATAGTGACGTTTGCCAAAAAAATACATCAACATTTTGGATGCAACGGCCACTCCTTCTGCCCTCATCCTTCCTTCTCCTTGAAATTGGGACCACCTATAGTTTTCACATTTTTCGGACGAGAGCCACAAAATTTTGTGTCAAGATAGATAGTGACGTTCTTCCGCCCCCATCCTCCCTTCTCCATGAAATTTGAAACGCTTACAGTTTTCACATGTTTTGGGCTAGGGCCGCCATGTTTCATAGTTGATAAGTCACGCAACAACAACTTGCATAGAAAAATGTCTTGAAACGATGAAACACCCCAGCCTATGTGTACAAAAAGTGTTTCATGTTTCATGAAAGTAAAGATGGGAAGAGCACGATATTTAAGTGATATTTGCTATCGATGTTCATTATTTTTCAGTATATTTGGTGTCTTTTTGTGCAAAAAAGTATGAAAACATCTGGTAATGGCCGCCGCAAACAAAAGTAATTTAAACTGGGTTTGTTTGATAAAATAAAGCAGTAATTATCTCATTTATAACGGTGGAATCAACAACTATTTAGAAGCGCAAGAGCCCCAAACATATATTTAATTCTTTTAAATGGCATTTTTTCTTAATCCAGGCAGCAGAAGCGCAGTCACCGCAAATGTGTAATGCATTGAAACGCAAAATGCCGTTCACGAGCTAAGCGTTTCAACTATGGAACATGAAACGCTGAAACGGAGCTGTTGAACACTACATTTTTTTCCATCTTATTTTATTTATAGCAACGACGCGTCGTTAATAATGACGTCCTCTCCAGAACCTTTATATTTATCAGATTTCGAAATCATGCTCAGTACACGATGAACTTTTCTGATGACTTATTTTATCATTCTGTTTTAAAACTTCTTCGCAAATCTGCTCGCATTTACACGATGAACTTTTTCATTCAATTGTTTCTTTGTAAATGCAACTCTGATTTAAATTTATTGTCGATAAGCATACATTTCGCCCCGAATTCAACAAGTTCTTTGGTCCAAAATATTTTTATTAATAATTTATAAGCCACAACAATGTATTTGTAATGTTATGTAATGTCGAACGAGGGTGGGCTTGCGCCCTTCAGCACTGCGACCCACTTGGATCTATTGTGCCCCCTTACCACTAGTTCAGTTTTAGTGTTCTCAGAAACTGAGTCAGACCAGTCTGCGGGATATGCATCAGGTCCTCTTCACTGAGAGTGTATTTGCCTAACAGCGTTGCTCTACTACGTGCCAGGGCTGGGCATTTAGTGATTAGATGTTCCATAGGTTCGACATCTTCCTCACAGAATCTACAAGTTCTGTTGCTAGCAAGGCCCATCTTATGTAGATGGTCGTTGCAGGGAAAGTGGCCTGTCAACCAGCGTGACCGAACGTGGTATTTTACATACTTTTTGGTATATTTTGGGACCTGATTTCACACATTTGTATATTTATGGTATATTGGTATATATGGGTATTTTTTTTGGATTTCATGGTATTTTATGGTACTTTCTCATTGGTCACACTTATTTAATTTAATTGTCTGCTATTTTTTATTAATTTCGTCACGAGCAATAGCAAAATAAGAAAACAAAATTATCGCCATGAGTGGGAGGCGATGCCAGAAAATTGTAAGTGGCTCGGAAGGAGCGACAATAATATGGATGCCTTTTGTAAGGCTTGCCAATGTAATATTATGAGCAGACTGGCGTCGATAAAGCAACATGCCGCCACACAGAAGCACAAAGAAAAAATCAAATTTGTCTGTGGAAAATCTAAGGTAAGTACTTTTTATAAGTTTTTCATTCATAATTTTTAATCATCTTTTTCAATAGGTTGATTTGTATTTTAAAGGCCAGGAAAGCACTCTGTCTGGCGCAGTTAAGAAGGCCGAGCTAATGTTTGCTGCTGCAGTCGCTGAGCAAAACATACCCATGCGCGCAATGGATCACATAAGTGACGTCATCAACAATGCGTTTCCCGATAGCGCCATTGCGAAAGGATTTTCCTGCAAACGCACAAAAACAGCTTCGCTGGCTTATAACGTTCTGGCGCCTGTTATGACCGATTCCCTTATCGGGAGCATAAAACGAAGCGTCGCTCCCACCGGGAAATCTGTGTTTTCGATTATTATCGACGAATCTACGGACGTAACCTGCACAAAGGTGTTGGCGTGTGCAGTCATGTTCTTCGACAACGTCGCGCAAACAAAATTTTTCTTTTCTGTTGATTTGGCGGGAGAAAAAGCTGAAGATGTTTTTGGAAGTTTTTATTTGATAATTTTAAGATATTGAATATTAATAAAAAATATGATTTAAAGAGATAAATTTATTAACTTTTAAAAAATTTGTTTTCTTTGTATACATTAAATTTAATATCACGGGCATTTTAAAAGACATTTTTCATGGTATTTTCGTGGTATTTAATTAATTTTGAAAAAGTATATTTGGTATATTTTTGGTCAAAAAGTAATATTTTTCGTCGCTGCTGGAACGGTCACGCTGCTGTCAACGCCCCACAGAGTGACCTAAGTTGTGTCCTGTTTAAGGATAGAGCTTCCTTGGCTCTTGTTGCAGTAGGGCACACAAATCTTTTTGAGTGTCTGAGACCCTCTAGATTGTTCCAGTGCATTGTTTTCTTGCTCTCTAACCATTCATCTATATCAGATTGGAGTCTGTTGTTTGAATAACCAAACATCGGACTTGGGCCTATAAATGGGGCTTCCGCTCCTAATTTAGCCCTTTCATCCGCAGCCTCATTTTCTGAGTGACCTTCATGTCCTGGGACCCATACCAGAGAGACCCTGTTGTTGGTTGCCAGAACATTTAGCTCACAGTGACATTCATATATGAGTTTTGAATTGTAGCTATAGCTGTTTAGTGCTTTAAGAGCTGCTTGACTGTCGGAGAGTATACGAATGTTAACTCCTACCAATTGTCTGCTATTCAGTCTGTATACCGCCTGTAAAATAGCGAAAAGCTCTGCCTGAAAAACGGTGCATTCAGCATCCAGTGAGAGAGAGATGTGTGTGCGAGGACCCACTATGCCTGCTCCTACCCCTGATGTTGTCTTGGATCCATCTGTGAACCAGTTTTGTGCATCGTCATTTATCCAAGATGGATTGGAAGTCCATTGCTCTCTTGTTGGAAAAATAACATTGTAGTTTTTCGTGTAACTAAGGATAATTTGGCTTTGGTCTAGCGTTTTGGTCTTGTCGAGGATGTCCTCTACCCTATTCAATATACCCAGGTGTCCTCTAAGATTGCCCTTCTGGTACTTGTTGCTAACATAGAGTCCCAAAGTCTGCTTTACAGCCTCTTCCTCTATTGCTAGGTGTAAGGGAGTTAGGTCTGGAATTGCTTCCAGTCCTGATGTCGGGGTCGTCCTCAAAGCCCCTGTAATACTAAGGCAAGCTAGTCTTTGTACCTTGTTGAGTTTGTTGATAGCGGTGCTTTGTGTGGCTTTTTCCCACCATACCGCCGCCCCGTACAGAATCATCGGTCTAACCATCTGGGTGTACGCCCAGTGGGCCATTTTTGGAGAAAGCCCCCATGACTTGCCAAGCATCTGCTTGACAGCCCAGAGAGATCGAGTTGATTTCGTGGTTACCGCTCTCAGGTGTGCATTCCAAGTGAGTTTGCTATCCAGAGTTACCCCTAGATATTTGACCTCTGTACTCAGAGACACAACTGTGCCACTAACCTTTATGTCTGGAATCTCAAGAATCCTTTTGTTGGTGAACGGGATTATGATGGTCTTCCTAGGGTTGATAGAGAGCCCCTCTGAGGTACACCAATTTACCGTTTGATCAAGTGCCCGTTGCATGAGGTCCGCGAGGATCTTTTCATCTTTGCCCTTGATGATTACGGATATGTCATCTGCATAGCCTAACGTTTTGCACCCTTTTGCGTTGAGAGACAGCACTAGGTCGTCTACTAGGAATGACCACAATAAAGGAGATAAGACACCTCCTTGTGCCTTTTATGGCACTAATGCTGGCCGAGGCAAGTCCGAGATCGGATTTTATCTGTCTGCGGCACAGCATTGCCTTTACCCAGTCTACTACCTTAGGGTTCACCCCCTATTTGTCAGAGCCCGGTTCATCGAATAAAAATTCGCGTTGTCGAAGGCACCCTCTATGACCATGAAGGCGCATAAGGCGACACCCTTTGTGTCAATTGCCTTTTCTATATCGGTTGTCAAGTGATGCAGTGCCGTCACCGTGGATTTACCCTTCTAGTAGGCGAATTGCAGTTTGTAAAGCGGGTTGGCTTCTAGTATGTCAGTTCTGACGTTGCAGTCTATCAGTTTCTCCATGGTCTTTAGCATGAAAGAGGAGAGGCTGATTGGTCTGTATGATTTGGGAGAGCATGATGGCTTGTCCCCGCCCTTAGAAATAAATATTACCTTTACTGCTCTCCATGACCTTGGAATATATCCCAGCAGAAGGCTGGCCCGATATATGGGAACCATTTTCCTGATGATGACCCCTTTGCCCTTAGATAACATGGCCGGAAATATGCCATCTGGACCAGGGGATTTATAGGGTTTGAAGGAGTTAATTGCTAAATAGCTACCCTTTCGTAGCTAACTATACTTTTGATTATGGGGTCTCTGGCCCTTGTGTGCCTCAGTTCCTCCGTATCAGGGTCTCCCTCTGTGCTGCAGAATGAACAGCCAGGAAAGTGAGATCTTAGAAGAACCTCTAAAGTTTCTTGAGAATCGTTGGTGTATACACCGTTCGGGCCTTTAAGTGTCCCAATTGGTCCTCCACTGGCTTTTGATAGGACTCTTTGAACCCTAGCAGTTGAAGGTATGTCCCTAAGGTCCTCACAGAAGTTTCTCCATGAGGATCTCTTGGATTTCCTTAACTCCCTATTGTAGCTAGTTAAGGTGGTCCTGTAGTTTTCCCAGTTGTTGGTCCTTTTGGCCCTATTGAATTCTGTTCTTGCCTCCCTGCGCAATTTGTCAATTCGTGAGTTCCACCAGGGGACTCTCTTGTAGAGGCCTTAACCCTTTGTGGACAGCAGTCATTGAAGGTTGAGACTAGATCATACGTCAGAGTATTGACCGCTCTTTCTAGCTCCTCAGTATTTGTCATTTGTGGTCTATTGCCCGATAGTTTTAACGTTAGAATGTCGGAGTATTTCGTTAGTGGTTTTTGGGCTGCGGTAGAGCACAGCGCTCCTCACCGGTCCCTTAAGGTCAAAGAGAATATGCCTGTGATCAGACATTGAGGCCTCCTCAGACACTCTCCATTCTCTAACCAAGTCTATGGCTCTGTCAGAGACCAGTGTTAGATCTAATACCTTCTTTCTAATTGAGTTACCAAAAGTTGGTTCATTCCCCCTATTTGCTACTGATAAGTTGGTTGATATAAGATAGTTTAAGAGCGACTCACCTCTGTTGTTTGTGTCTGTACTTCCCCATGCTAAGTGGTGGGCATTAGCATCACATCCAACTATCAGGACCTTCCGGTGTGTTCTGCAGTATTCCACTAAGGACCTGATAGTGTCCGTTGGAACCTCTTCGGAGTCACCAGGGAAGTAAGCCGAGGCCAGTACAGCCTCTTTCTTACCCCCTTCGATTTCCAGCTCCAGTAGTATGGCTACCGTGTCGTTATCTATGAATTCTGTGAGAAGTAGAAATTTAATATCAGTGTTTATGAGTATTGCTGCCCTAGGTTTGGCCGCTGTTCTATCATATATTACCTGTGTGTTTTTAGTATTTAGGCCTCTAATACGGCCTTTGAAGAACCAGGGCTCTTGTAGTAGCCCGATGTCCTTGGTGTTGCTTGCAAACCTTCTGCTAAGTTCCGCCGTCGCCGCTTTATCGTGATGAAGGTTTGCCTGCAGACATCTTATTTTGACGGCGGATCAGCACCGGAGGCATTTGGAGAGCTTAGCGTACTCTCTTCAATCTCCATCACGCTGACCTGGTTGATGAGGTCCTCCTCTGTGGCGTCCTCACCCTTGATTTTTAGGCTGACTTGTCCAAGGCGGAAATTAACCCTTCCCTTCGATTCGTCGATTGTAGCTGCCGACTTCTGATCAACAGCCAGCACGAACATTGCGTTGGAGCCCTTCTCTACTCTCCTCAGGGCCTTTATTTTGTGCCTGTAGGAAGTTTAGCACTTTGGCCGTTTCCATTCCTGCGGATTTGGGGAAGTAGCCGACCACAATTCTGGGCTGAGGAATCTTTGATTCCTCTGTCGACCAGAGTGCAGCGCCCTCCCACGGCGTCATTTTGACCACCATCGCCTTTACCCACTCAGCTGTGTCGCAGTCTTTACAGAGAAGCGCGAGATACCCAGCTTTGTAGGTGGAGCCTAGGAAGGCTTTATCTGCCCATCCATATGCTCCAGTACCTTATCCTCAATTGCGCTGGATAAGGAATCCATTTGCGCGGTTGTTAAGGCCGTTTTGGGATAGTCCCTTGCCAATACCGGCAGTTTGATTCCTATACCAGCCTCGATTGGTTTAGCATTCTGCTGTTTTTTGTCGGCCTTGGTGCTTGTTGCTCCCTTATCCGGCACAGAGCCACGCTCCTTATTCACAATTGCTTTGGCTTGGTGATGTGAGGCAGAGGTCTGCCTTTCATTTACCTTGCCTGCGGCTTTGGAGGTGGAGGGCTTGTCATCCCTCATCTTTTTTCTGACGGTTGCCTCTGAACTTTGATTTGTTGACCTCTGGCGTTTGGGGCATGCTGTTTCCCCTCTCTTCTCCATTGGGGACAAAGCTTTGGAGTAGGCCTCTTCTTTACTAAGTCCCTGCCGCAGAAAGAACACCAGTCTCTTCTTGCCAGCGCCGCTAAGTTTTGGCAATTTGGGACCAACAACACTGTCGGTGGTTGGTGTACTGGTGCTTTGTGGTGGTTCCACCACTGAGGCACATACACGTTGGTGTTGTTGGTTTTGAGGTGTTGTCACCTCTGTGTTGTGTCCCTTCGGGCCACTCTCCTTCTCAACATCGGGTTTTTGTATAATTTGGTTCTCAATATTAATCCCACGAGTAAGATGGCAACCGGTAAAAACTACGCCGTGACGTACCGTAGTGTGTCAGATTAAAATGAGGCCGCGCCACCGTACCCCAAGTCCGCATACTAGTAACTAGGCGCCCCCCTAGCCACGCATCTCTTGGCATATGCTGTTCCACCATTAGATTGGGGATTTTATTAAAAAGAGTTTACTCTCTTTCGCCCAACTTAATTTAGCCAGGTATCCTGCCAGAGACGTGACCTACACGGGACCCTGTTACCAGCAGCCACCACGAGGAGGTATAAGTTGCACTTCCGACAGTCTGGCAGTTACGGAGCAGGAGCGGGGCTCCACACTTCGCGGTCGACGGGTCGACCACGGAGCATGGACCGCCATTCCTACTTTAGTCCCCCTACACAGGCTGACGGCCGACTGTATTTACTCATGAATCTAAGAAAACCAGATTGCGCATTGCGCAGGTCCGTTACTTTGGCTCATGTGAACAGCTGTTTTCGTGACGTCACGGTAGACTAAAACATTTTTGAGCTGTTTGCATTTTGTATGCGTTCCGTTCGAAAACAAAGTTATTTATGTTGTAAAACTGAGCAAAATGCGGTGTGCTGTAAAAAATTGCAATAATCATAACAATGATAAGCCGTGCACTATATGCATTTTTAAATTTCCTGCCAATATCGGTTTAGCGAGGCAGTGGAAGAGTTTTTGTAGTCGTGGTAATATTAACACAAAAACTTCACATATTTCCATGGAGCATTTTAAGCCAGAGGACATTAAAAATAATTTGGAATTTGAAATGGGTATGTTTTCATTTATAAATTAAATGAGCTTGTAATAAATAAGTGTTATTTTTCTGGAAGGCTTCATCAAAAGACGTTATTTAATTCACGGCGCTGTACCATCCATAAAGAAAGCAAGTGTTCAAAACGAAGAACTTCGAGTGCAACGTGCGAAGAGGCTTGAAAAGCGAGAACATAAAAAGACTATTGACTTGCTGCTAAAAGAATTTGATGCCGAGTCCGCTTCCGTCAATGGTAATCACAAAACCACAAAGTTTATAATGACTTTTTGGTAGTTCATTATTTCATCTTTATATTAATAAAATCAGCAAATGAATCCATTGTGCTCGAAGAATCAGGCGTTCTGACTGAAGCGAACGAGTCGACGAGTTGTTTAAGCGAAGAAGAAAATGATATTACCAATGATTTAAACAGCCTAAAAATAATTGTAGTGTATGCACATACGAGTTCTTATTACTCAACATAAATATTGAGCGGCAACACTTTGTTAGCCGAATATGCATAGGGCATTGCCTTTGTCACTCAGCGACAGCGTGCCAAGTGCCCGCACACATTTCAAGTGCAAACGTAATATGATATGCTCTCATTGCATTCATCGCTTAGAGCCGAGTCAGCATGTTTCCCATACTGACCGCTAATATACATATGTGCATGCATAACTCACACTCTCTGCCCGTCTTACATTTTCTTACTTTACTTATATATAATGGATATATAAAACGGCTGCTCTGCCGCTGCGCCGATAGCTAGCAAGCCTTTAGCTAAGAGAACCAAATTCATTCAATAAAAGACATTCGTAAAGAACACATGCTTATTTTATGACTGGATAATATAATGGAACATAATACAACAATACATATAATACATGGCGACCGTGACTAGAGTCACAAGGAGCAGCGTATCGGGAAGATTGCGGCAACTATACAAGGAGGATATACAAAAAAAAAAACGTCTGAGTGAGTAGAGTGTGCGTGATGGTACGTGGAGGTCAGAAAAATAAAATTAACAAAAGAATAGCACACATAAAGTGGCTGCTATTTGCTCAATCAACACCGCCCGCATGGACGACGGCGCAAAAACTTTATGATGAGCTTGAATTTTTAAAAGAAACCCTCCAAAATAGAGTACACAAGTCACAACTCACTCAGCACATCAGATAAAAGTTATAAATTAAAAAATCTTAACAAAACCGAATATTCCCAAGCCACTGCCGAAACGACCAGAAGTCTGCCCGACCGACTGCCCCGGACCTCTCAACTCTGCGGCATGCAATTCCGCATGCATGAAGCCGAAGACCAGTGCGAAGACCGGCACCGGCCCCGCCTGAGCCCATAGGCCCAGGACAACAGCAGCAGATCAACAGCGAGAGGGGCAAACCGCCACTTTCGCCTGCGAAGGAGCGTCAGTGCAGCCAACCGGCGACGACCAGCTGACGCAGAGGATGCGGATAATCTATATATATTATAATTAAATATAAAACAAAATTTTTGTAAAAGCCTGCGGAACCTTTTCCGCTCGTTTAGAAGTGTAGCCCGTAAAGCTATACGAAACTATAGGTAGGACATATGTAAAAGAAAAAAAAAGAAAAAGGCGTAAAATAGATGAGAAGTAATTCGATAAGTAAATTCAGTGAGGAAATAGATAATAATTATAATAATAATTATAATTTTAACAAAACCATAATGGGTCTAGTAGACGTTAAATCAGTGGATTCCACTGCTAACGTGATAAATAAAGTTGAACCAAATAACATTGATTTGGAATATGTAAACATAATGCTTCTAATAATTGTTATTATAATGTGTGCCAATTGCTTTTATAAGTTGTACAAACTGCATAATAAATGTTTGAGAAAAAAATATATGAGCCGAGCAAACGACTTGGACAAGATTTAAAAAAAACAAGTAAAAACGTTGCAGTCGGACGCAACCGACTGCGAAATACTTTGATACCAGTAATTAACGGTTTATAAGGGGGAATGCAGGGGCGAAGGGAGTGGGCCATGTGGTAAACATCGCCAGCTATCATGTTACCAAATTTGGTGACTTTTCCTCAAAAGCTGTGGAAGATAATTTAACTTCAAAATGTAAAAGGTGGGCGGCAGAGGTGGGCGCGGCATCCAAATTTTTGAATCAAATGTTTTTAGCTGTCACTATTTATCTGCCTACCAAGTTTGGTGGCTCTAGCTCAAAAACTGTTAAAGATATAGCCGATTCCGATTTTATAAGGCGGGTGGCTTAGGTGGGCGTGGCATTCAAAATTTTGATGCACATCTTTGGTAGATGCTGCCTTCTATCTTTCTACCCAATTTACGGGCTCTAGCTTAAAAACTATAAGAGATATCGAAATTTCCGATTTTAAATAGTGGGCGGCAGAGGTGGGCGTGGCATCCTAATTTTTGGTGCAGACCTTTTGTAGATGTCACCATATATCCTCCTACCAAATTCGGTGACTCTAGCTCGAAAAATGTGAAAACTATAGGCGTTTCCAATTTCAAGTAGAAGGGGGGGTTGGGATCGGAATCATGGGGCGTGGCATCCAAAACGTCAATATCTATCTTCACACAAAATTTGGTGGCTCTAGCCCAAAAAATGTGAAAACTATAGGCGTTTCCAAATTCTTGGTGAAAGAGGGATGGGGGCGGAATAAGGGGGCGTGGCATCCAAAATGTTGATGCATATTTTTGGGGAACGTCAATATCTATCTTGACACAAAATTTGATGGCTCTAGCCCAAAAAATGTGAAAACTATAGGCGTTTCCAATTTCATGGAGAAGGAGGGGTGGGGCGGGGGGGGGGTGATGGAGGCGGAATCAGGGGACGTGGCATCCAAAATTTTGATACATGTTTTTGGGGAACGTCAATATCTATCTTGACACAAAATTTGGTGGCTCTAGCCCAAAAAATGTGAAAACTATAGGCGTTTCCAATTTCATGGAGAAGGGGGGGATGGGGGCGGAATCAGGGGGCGTGGCATCCAAAATGTTGATGCATATTTTTGGGGAACGTCAATATCTATCTTGACACAAAATTTGATGGCTCTAGCCCAAAATATGTGAAAACTATAGGCGTTTCCAATTTCATGGAGAAGGGGGATGGGGGCGGAATCAGGGGCGTGGCATCCAAAATTTTGATGCATGTTTTTGGGGAACGTCAATATCCATCTTGACACAAAATTTGGTGGCTATAGCCCAAAAAATGTGAAAACTATAGGCGTTTCCAATTTCATGGAGAAGGGGGGATGGGGGCGGAATCAGGGGGCGTAGCATCCAAAATTTTGATGCATTTTTTTGGGGAACTTCAATATGTATCTTGACACAAAATTTGATTTCTCTAGCCCAAAAAATGTAAAAACTATAGGCGTTTCCAATTTCAAGGAGCAGGGATGATGGGGGCGGAAGGAGTGGGCGTGGCATCCAAAATTTTGATGCAGTTTTTTCAGGGACATGACTAGCTATCTGCGTGCAAAATTTGGTAACTCTAGCTGTAAGAATGTGAGAAATATTTGGTTTTATCGGTTTTCAGTTATCGAATTTATCGATTTCCCAGCCTCCTAGTAGGCGTGGCAACCCAATCTTGACACTTTATCTGTACCGTCTATAGATAAACATAATTGCAAAGTTTCAAGTCTCTAGCTTTACGGGTGTCGAAAAAAGTTGCGTTCATACGGACGGACAGACGGACAGACAGACACCATGACGGACATTGCACAAAACCAATATACTATGAGACCTTCGGTATCAAAGTATAAAAAGCGCACAAACAACAAACGATACAAAACATAGTTAAATGTTATTAACTAAGTAACGACAAGAAAATGAAATAAATAAAGGAAAAAATTAAAACAATATATATATATGCATATTCAAGTATGGATACCCAAGAGCCATAAGAAAAACATATGAAAGGGACCCATATTTCAGTAGAAGAGTTCAGCAGTTAGTATCCACAACCCCTGTTAGTGTATACGAGTTAGAAATCCTTTATATAGAGACATTTAACTGTTATACCTCACCACTGTTTCACTGCACTGCAACCCAAAAAGGAATAGTATTAACAACAATTCCGGGTGTGCAGGTTAGATCAAGAATAGATGAACATAAAATTTTAGGTAGAGTAACTGTTATGATGGTATCCAAGAAATAATTCATATCCATAATATAATGGAATGGAATGAATTATCATAGGAATTATCAAACATTAAAGCAGAATTCGACAAATCGCATAAGTCACTAACACAAAATAGACCGATACAGAAAACCACAGTTAGAAAACACGTGGAAATATTAGTTAAATGCTTCAATGAAGCCCGGATACTAATATATGAACACAAAGATAAACTTACTCAAGATCATTGGTCTCAAGTATCAAAGTTTTTGATCAGACTAAGATCCAATTTGACAACTATTAGAGAAAAGTTCGACCTCGATATATCAATACCTAATATTCTCAATACTTCAGTAACAATTGAAACTGGTGAAGAACCAGAATCAAAAGAAGTTATTAATATCGACCAAAAGGATTTGGAAGAAGAAGAAATAGACAATCTCACTATCCCCGCTCTATTAATGTCTGATTTGGACGATTCTACAGATTCAGACACTAGCTCGAGTGTAGTTGAAGAAAAATTGATTACAATGGCACAGTCAAATACTGATTTTATCAACACTGCATCAAAGCTTATACCAGTATTTGATGGAAAAGCAGAAAACCTAACAAGTTTTCTCGATGCATTGGAAATTATAGAATCAATAAAAGGCGAACACGAACAATTAGCTATTTCAATAATAAAAACAAAGCTAAAAGGTGTCGCCAGAAACCTAGTCGGAAATGAGACAACTATATCAGAAGTCATCTCCGGACTAAGAAGCAATGTCAAAGGCGAAACTGTAGAAGTATTATCAGCTAAGCTGATGAATCTACAGCAACGCAACAAAACTGCTAACCAATATACTTCAGAGGTTGAGCAGATGACAAAAGCTCTAGAAAGTGCGTACATAACGGACGGACTACCCCTTGCGTTAGCCAGAAGTTATTCTACACAGTTTGCAGTTAAGGCAATGACGAAGAATTGAGCAATTGATAAGGTAAAACTTATCATGCAGGCTGGCACCTTCAACACCATGAATGATGCCATATCCAAATTCGTAAACAGTTGCACGGAAGCAACTGGACAACCAAATACTGTCCTTTATTATAGAAATTATTCTCAGCGTGGTGGAAACCGCGGACGTGGAAATTTCAGAGGTAACTATCGTGGTCGTAATAATAATCACAACAACTACAATGGTACCAACTATAATAATAATGGAAGAGGTCAATACAGAGGAAATAATCGAGGACGTGGTAACTCAAATCGAGGCCACAATAACAATAACAAAGTGAGAATAGCCCAAAATGCATCGGGAAACTCTCAAGACCCTTTAAGTACCCAACAGTAGAAAATGTAATGGTTCATGCAATTAATCTCAGTAAGAATATATTTGTCATTTTTGCTAACGTATCCACAGGAAGAGAACTGGTTTTTCTAGTAGACACAGGTGCGGACATTTCAATAGTCAAAGAAAATTCTGATGTCTATCATGACATAAACGTTAACTATATAATAGACATAAAAGGAATAAGTCAGGAGGTAACAAAATCAAAAGGTTTAACCTCTATTGAGATACAGACAACTAAATATATAATCCAACACGACTTTCATATCGTGGATTTACATTTCGCTATCCCATGCGATGGCATATTAGGAATCGACTTCATAAAGAAATACAACTGTCAATTAGACTTCAAGCCATCTGAAGATTGGTTTATAATCAGACCCGATAACCTTAAATATCCAATTTATGTACCAATAACATACAGTTCTGGCAACAACTCAATACTTCTGCCAGCAAGATCCCAAGAGTATTAGAAAAATTCAATTAAATTCCCAAGAAGACAGTGTATTGATTCCAAACCAGGAAATTAAACATGGTATTTACATAGCTAGCACAATAGCAACAACAAAAAATGCATTCATAAGACTACTTAATACTACAAATAGAGATCAAGTAGTCAATACAAATAACTTGGCATATGAATCACTTTCGAACTACGAAGTAGTCAAAACTAATAATGAAACTAGAGAAAAGTCTGTATTATCTCAACTATCAAAGAACTTTCCTTCACAATTTAAGTCACAGCTCTCAAGCTTATGTACCAAATACAGCGATATATTCGGATTGGAAACAGAACCAATCACTACAAATAATTTCTACAAACAGAAACTGAGATTAAAGGACGATGAACCAGTATATGTCAAAAATTATAGAAGCCCACACAGTCAGGTGAACGAGATACAGAAGCAAGTCGGAAAATTGATCACCGACGGAATAGTCGAACCTTCTGTATCTGAATATAATAGCCCATTATTACTTGTCCCCAAAAAATCATCTCCGACTTCAGATTCAAAGAAATGGCGATTAGTGATTGACTATCGTCAAATAAACAAAAAATTATTGTCCGATAAATTGCCACTCCCTAGAATTGATGACATTTTAGATCAACTAGGGCGAGCAAAATATTTTTCGTGTCTTGACCTTATGTCAGGATTCCACCAAATTGAACTCGAAAAAAGTTCAAGAGATATAACGTCATTTTCAACGAGCAACGGCTCGTATCGTTTCAAGCGATTACCTTTCGGTTTAAAAATAGCGCCTAACTCATTTCAGAGGATGATGACTATTGCATTCTCTGGATTAGAACCTTCACAAGCATTCCTTTACATGGATGACTTAATAGTTATAGGTTGTTCCGAAAAACATATGCTTAAAAACTTAACAGATGTTTTTGACAAATGCAGGGAATACAACCTAAAGCTACATCCAGAAAAATGTTCATTTTTTATGCATGAGGTGACTTTTCTTGGTCATAAATGCACAGATAAAGGAATACTTCCAGATGACAAGAAATATGACGTCATCATGAATTACCCAGTCCCGCACAATGCGGATAGCGCTAGACGTTTTGTAGCCTTTTGCAATTATTATAGACGATTCATTAAAAACTTCGCCGAATATTCCCGGCACATAACAAGATTATGTAAAAAGAATGTTCCCTTTGAATGGACAGTTGAATGCCAAGACGCATTCCAATATTTAAAAAGTAAACTAATGGAACCAACATTGTTACAATACCCCGACTTTAATAAAGAATTCTGTATAATTACGGATGCAAGCAAACAAGCATGTGGAGCGGTTTTAACTCAAAACCATGATGGACTCCAACTTCCCATTGCTTATGCATCTAGATCTTTCACTAAAGGAGAAAGTAATAAGTGTACTACTGAGCAGGAATTAGCTGCAATACACTGGGCAATATTACATTTTAGACCATATATATATGGAAAACATTTCTTAATAAAAACAGACCATAGACCTTTAATATACCTCTTCTCAATGAGCAATCCGAATTCTAAACTGACACGTATGAGGCTAGAATTAGAAGAGTATGATTTCACAGTTGAATATTTAAAGGGAAAAGACAATTATGTAGCTGATGCGTTATCAAGAATAACCATCAAAGACCTACAAAATATAACTGGCAATATCAATAAAGTCACTACAAGATATCAGAATAGACAGAAAATCCGCGCGGAAAATAAAGAACAAGAATTGCCTACGCAATCTTTAAATACAGCTTCTAGGCCCAACGTATATGAAGTCATAAACAATGACGAAGTACGTAAAGTAGTGACATTGCATGTAAAAGATATGTTATGTTTATTTAAACAAATTAAATTACTGCAAGATATGATGTTAGCGATTTATATACCAATGGAATCCTAGACTTAGGTCCATTTTTCCAGAGGCTTGAACTGCAAGCCGGTATAAATAAAATCAGCCAACTCAAAGTGGCACCGTGGGAAAATATCTTTGAAAAAACTTCAATAGATAATTTAAAATTAATGGGCAATAAAATATTAAAAACATTAAGAGTAGCGCTACTCAACCCGGTGACCCTAATAGATAAACAAAAAGATAAAGAAGCTATTCTGTCTAACTTCCATGACGATCCCATACAAGGAGGTCATACTGGCATTTCAAAAACTTTAGCAAAAATCAAAAGA
The DNA here is from genome assembly GCA_018152825.1 of Scaptomyza hsui. Taxonomy (NCBI): domain Eukaryota; kingdom Metazoa; phylum Arthropoda; class Insecta; order Diptera; family Drosophilidae; genus Scaptomyza; species Scaptomyza hsui. The sequence continues at coordinate 233,834 of JAECXO010000305.1, forward strand.
CATTATTTTTGGAAGAATATGACTCGTGATATCACTGAGTACATACGAAAATGTCAAAAATGCCAGAAAGCTAAAATAACGAAACATAGTAAGACCCCACTAACAATAACAGACACACCCATAAATGTTTTCGACAGAGTGATAGTGGACACTATTGGTCCACTACCAAAATCAGAAAATGGAAACGAGTATGCAGTCACTTTAATATGTGATTTAACTAAGTATTTAGTTGCCATACCTGTTCCGAATAAGAATGCTAATACTGTCGCTAAAGCAATATTTGAATCTTTTATCCTGAAGTACGGTCCAATGAAGACGTTCATTACGGACATGGGAACAGAATACAAGAATTCAATTATAGACAATTTGTGCAAATATTTAAATATTAAAAATATTTCATCTACAGCACACCACCACCAGACAGTTGGAACAATAGAAAGAAGTCATAGAACTTTTAATGAATACATACGATCCTACATATCGGTTGATAAAACTGATTGGGACGTATGGCTTCAATATTTCGTCTGTTGTTTCAACACGACCCCCTCTATGGCACATACTTATTGTCCATATGAACTAGTATTTGGTAAAACAAGTAATTTACCAAAATAACATACATAGGTAATAACATATATATAAATATTTTTGATATATGAATATTTTTGATCATTTCATTTTCTTTATCGTAATTAAGTACATCATATAAAAAAAAAAAAAAAAAAAAAAACAACACAAAAAAATAAATAAATAAAATTTCTTAAATTTATAGATAATAAGAATTAAAATAACTTCATGAAATTACGTTATTTTTCAAAAGGAGGGAGATGTAGTGTATGCACATACGAGTTCTTATTACTCAACATAAATATTGAGCGGCAACACTTTGTTAGCCGAATATGCATAGGGCATTGCCTTTGTCACTCAGCGACAGCGTGCCAAGTGCCCGCACACATTTCAAGTGCAAACGTAATATGATATGCTCTCATTGCATTCATCGCTTAGAGCCGAGTCAGCATGTTTCCCATACTGACCGCTAATATACATATGTGCATGCATAACTCACACTCTCTGCCCGTCTTACATTTTCTTACTTTACTTATATATAATGGATATATAAAACGGCTGCTCTGCCGCTGCGCCGATAGCTAGCAAGCCTTTAGCTAAGAGAACCAAATTCATTCAATAAAAGACATTCGTACAGAACACATGCTTATTTTATGACTGGATAATATAATGGAACATAATACAACAATACATATAATACACTGTAAGTAAAGTATGTTTTAGTTAATGAGACAAATTTCTAAAGTGCAGCTTATTTTTAGGGAAGATCTTTGTAAAGAGATGGCAGTTGTGAAGCAATCTGCAAAGAAGCAAGACAAGGAATTCAAGGTTCTTAGAGAGAAATTCGAGAAAGTTGTGAAAATACATGACTACGAAATGAATGCTTCAAAGATCTGCTTAGCCAAAGCTAAAAACGAATTAAGCTGCTTGGAGGATAAACTTTTGTGTATTTTTACAAAAGGCCAAATAGCCAAATTGAAGGCGGGGGTTAAGCGCACAACATGGACCGAGGTGGACATCACCGAGGCAATTACATTGTATGCAGCAAGCGCCAAGCTTTATAAGCTTTTATATAGGAAAAGTTTTCCCCTTCTTGCAGTTCGAACGCTGCAGGCATGGGCGCAAAAAATTCATATTGATTGTGGTTTGCTGAAGCCCGTTTTCAGAATTCTGTCAGCTTCCACACATATGACAGCTATTCAAAAACTATGTGTGATCAGCTTTGACGAGATGAAGATAAGGAAAACCTACTGCTACGATATCTGTTCAGATGCAACACTTGCTCCAAAGAGCTTTGCTCAAGTAGCGATCATTCGAGGTAATTTAGTTTTTGTAATATCCTGAAATTTCAAATTTCAAATTACTTATTTGTTAGGATTAATGTCAAAATGGAAACAGCCCATATTTTATGATTTTGATTGCAAAATTACTGCCAGCATATTGACCACTCTTTTAATTGAGTTGAGAACTTGCGGGTATACCGTAGTTGCCATGGTATCCGATTTAGGCGGCGGAAATAGAGAACTACTCAATGAACTTGAAATAGACGAGGAACAATCATGGTAAACATTTCATTTGATTTTGCAATTTGAAATAATAATTTTGTTTGCTTTCCTTAACCAGGTTTTATTTCGGTGAAGAGAAAGTGCACGTTTTTGCAGACGTGCCCCACCTTATAAAACTTCTGCGCAACCACTTTGTTGACCAAGGCTTTCTTATAAATGGAAAAGGTGTTGGAGCTAACATCATTTCTGAGCTATTAAAGGTAAGCTCAGACGACGTTAGAATTACACACAAAATATCAGACGCGAATCTCACAGTCGCAAATGTAAAAAGACAAAAGGTAAAACTTGCTACAAAGCTGTTTTCCCACACAGTGGCGCAAGCCATAACAAGAGCAGCAAGCCATGGTTTGCATGAGGGCTACAACTGGAACGAGTGTCATAAGTTGTTTAAAAATGTAAGGAGAAAAGTCACTAGTTTAAACATTTCTAATATCCATTTGTTTTCTTGTTTATATAAAGACAAATGATTGGTTTGACGTTATGAACGCAAAAGTACCCCGATGCGATGCTAGGACACGCTGCCATGCCTATAGTTTGGCTCTTGAAGAGCAGAATAGAATATTGGACCAAATGACAGAAATGGTCAAAGAAATGAGGGCAACTAATAAGAAATGCTTGCTGCCTTTTCAAAAAGGTAAATAATTTTTTATTATGTTTGGAAAAAAAATTAACTTTATTTAAAAACGATGTTATACAGGAATTATTCAATCAAATAAGGCTCTAATGGGGCTTTATTCCTATCTTAAGTTAAAATACGGATGTAAGTACATCCTTACATACCGTCTTAACCAGGATGTTTTGGAAAAATTTTTTGGCGTAATTAGATCCCAAGGAAGCTTGCACGACCATCCAGATCAGCTGGAGTTTAAATATAGATTACGATCCTATATTCTTGGTCGAAATAATGGAGTTATCTCTGATGCTGCAAACATGGAGAACGATGGCACACCAGATTTGGAAAGGTTTGAAAAACCTATAACAGGTAGATTCAAAACTTTTTCTATCTAAAATTCTAAGTCTTAAGTCCTTTTAATTTACAGGCAAAATTATAAGTTCATTTAAGATTAAAGAAGATTTTAATGAACCACCTGAAAATGACTTTAGTGACATGGCTTACGACGGGTTGGAGAACCTAGCTGGATTTATATGCCACAAACTTAAAAATTACCTTCCAGACATTGCTGTAAAGCCTACAGAAAATGATTCTTATTCATGGGTTGATCACCTTTCAGAGGGTGGCCTAACAAAGCCTACTCAAAAAACAATGACTAATATACAACAGCTACACAACATTTTTGAAAGCAATAATAGTCAATCCTTGCTTATTGCAGCTGGTTTTATAAAACATCACATGGAGCAAGCAAAAAGCGTTGACTGCGACGACAAAATAAAAAAAAAAAAATTTTCGATCAAGAATGTATTTTAAAATAACACAGCTCAATCAAGAACTATTTAATGATTCTGTTTCTAAGAAAAGAAAATATGCAAAAATAAACAATTAATGTATTATGATTTTATTTCGTTTTTTTTATTTTTAACATTGCATTAAAAGTAATATTTTCTCATACAAATTCTATTGAATTCAAACTGCGCGCCACATCTGCAGTCTACTGTGACGTAGATGCGCAGTAGAATTTTTTTTGACACAGCGAATGCGCAATCTGGTTTTCTTAGATTCATGGTATTTACTATTTGCGCTAATATTTGCTTGTGCGATATTTCGTATCGATAACGTTATTATTCACATCAAACACTGTGCAACTCTGTGTTTACATGCAATCGCAATAAGGCAAAGCTAAATGAGAAAAATAAATCATTCATACAAAAGTCGTTGCCAACAAGCGAATACTTCAGTAGCAAAGACTTCATCGTGTAAAACGGGTCTAAATGTCTAGTCTCCTAGATTAATGCGTTCATCCAGATAGACAGACGCATAGAAGAATATATATATATAATATATTTATATATTATGGGGTTAGAGATGCTTCCTACTGCATGTTACATAATTTTACAGAAAACCATTATACCACTTTTCGCAAAGAGAAACAGACTCAGCTCGCGAAATGGCGGCAAACCTCGAAGAATAAATAAGGAAGCAAAAAATCAAAACGAACGCAGCTGTGATATGTTAAGGGGAACTTGCCGCTACTCGATACTAGTGTATGCTTCGAAAATATGCTGAGGCTCTCTGCTGTGTAAACATCGCCGCCTCTGGCTTCCAGTCTTTTTACATTATTTGTATATGGCAATTGCACAGTAGCAGCCAAAATGTTTGATCTTCGGCAACAGTTGGCTCTGTTAATCAGATGCATAAAACAGATTTTCCAAAAAAATCTTCGCAAACGGAGCAGGAAGCGGCGCTATGCATGTATATAAATAAATATATAAATACAATATTTTATCGCTACCTTGGTCAAATGCGAAGGTTGAACGGGTTTTTAGCCAAATTAATATTGTCAAAACAAAATTAAAAAACAAAATGCATTTAAAAACATTAAATGCAATAATTTCAATTTCACAGATATGGATTGCGTTGAAATGGAAAATGTTGCAGCTCATATAATTTGCCACAAAAATATTTAAATATGGTGTCATCAAATGATAAATATACATCGCAAGAAGATGAACAAGATATTGACGATGTAGTAGAATATTTAAATTAAAATTAAATATCTAAAAAACATATTATTTTGTGTATTATTCATTTAGACTTAGCTTATTTTAAGCAAATGTTTTTTATTTTTAGCATATTTTAATGGCAGATCTAGCTTACTTGCGTGCTCGAAACCTGGCAACACTGGCATCATGTGACCAAGTTATACTTAGACCCGTTTTACACGATGAACTTTTTGCTACTGAAACATTCGCTTGTTAGCAAAGGGAGTAGAGGGGTAACAACTGCAAGCAATGCTTCATGACTTGTTTAGTAGGGATTCATTTTTATCATTTTGCTTTGCCTTATTCCGATTGCATGTAAACACAGAGTTGCACAGTGATTGATGTGAATAATAAAGTTATCGATACGATATATCGCACAATCAAATATTAGCGCAAATAGTAAATACATTGTTGTGGCTTATAAATGATTAATAAAAATGTTTTGGACCAAAGAACTTGTTGAATTCGGGGCGAAATGTATGTTTATCGACAATCAATTTAAATCAGAGTTGCATTTACAAAGAAAACATTGAATGAAAAAGTTCATCGTGTAAAGGCGAGCAGATTTGCGAAGATGTTTTAAAACAGAATGAGAAAATAAATCATCAGAAAAGTTCATCGTGTAAAACGGGTCTTAGTATATCTTGAACATGCCGACGCAAACCGAAAACCATCCGAAGTCAATGTTGGCAGCGTAAAAATAAGTTCAGTAGCAAGCGCGCTGTCTACGAAAGGTGATGCCACTTTGCGTCGCATATTGTGATTACGTAATTATGATACTTGCAGAGAAAAATTATGATGTACTTATCGCCTTCGCGTCAAGTGGAAGGCATTAGTTTAGGGCATTTAATTCACAACTACATAGTTCAAGCTTCAACCAATACACTACCTGACTCCTAAGTTGGCAAAGTCATTTTTTATTTTAATTATTTCATAACCTTTCAAAGCGTGTTGATGCTGATCAAGAATATATATACTTTATGGGGTCGGAGATGCTTCCTTCTGCCTGTTACATACTTTTGCACAAGACCATTATACCCCTTTTACCCATTTTATCGGTTCGGGGTATAAAAATGAGAAACTAAGCCCGCGGTCGGCTCGACAGCCGAACTGCGTCTCGGGCATTTCAACCTAACTGCTATGGGTCTTCATTCTGCGAGTGCTAAGCAGCTGGTGTTAACAAAAATTACCGCAGAAAAAGTTCCTATATTGCTTATCATGCTCGTTGACCGTCGGCAGTACAAGTTTTTTTAAAATTAACGATAGCTCTTTCCGATTTCGATATGCACATCAAATCAAACATCGATTTCAGTGAAATTTTTTCCCAGATTTATGTGGCGTTTATACTACAGCGAGTTTGCTATCGATATCGTCATCGACGCAATAACGCAGAATTGGTGTTCACACTGGCACAAAAGTGCGTTATGCGTTATACGTGAAGTGAGCAGCAGCTGCTTTGTTTTGATTTCGCTGATACGAAAAATTTTTATTAAAATATTATTATAAAATTAATACAAGCAATCTTTTGGAATTGTTATGTGCAATGGAGCAGAATAATGCAATGTTGGCAAAATGCATGAATATGGCGGGAACGTCTGCAGCAACATTTGATTTGCTGGGTGACCCAGGACGCCGTCGTAGCATTTGGACACTTGTGGGCAATATGAATGCTAGTGCCGAAGCAGTTCCTCAAGCTTTAGCTATAGAGTTTTTAAATAATAATGAAAATTAAATAAACAATTCAAATTTAAGCCATTATTTTTAATTTTATTATAAATTACTCCGCATGACGGGCTCTAAGAATATTTAAAACTTATTTTTGAAACTTGGCTGAATCTTCCGCCATTCGCTCCATAACCGCCAATTTGCGCTCCTCAATGGCAACTAATTTTGCGGAGTTGTCGACCCGCCGTCGCTTTGCCCCTGAACATGACGGCTCTGTCATCGAGTTTTCGCTGCTGCAAGGCTCCTCTTCAATTAACCGCGAGAAGTCTGTAAGAATTGTATTATATTAAATATATGCAATAGTTTTAGTTCAATATATTACCTAGGCTATCGGCTGTGGGATGGTAGCCCACAGTATCCGACATGTTCAGTGCACTGGCCACGCTCTCAAAATACTCCCACATTCAGCCCTATAAATACATTTATGTAAATACGTAATGAACATAAGTTTACCAAAAAGCTCTAATTTTTATTAAACTTGCCTGTATCTTTTCATAAGGTTTTCCACCTTGTTTTTAATTTCCATGTGCGGTGGTCCATAATACTTCAATTGTTCCGCCATTTCCTTATAAATGTGGGAGTTTTTCCGGGCTCCCCGAACCAAATCAATGTTGTCTTCCCAAAGCTCTATAAGCGCTTTCGTGGCGGCAGTCGACCACAAAAATCTCTTATCATAGCCTGTAATTAAGTTAAAATGTTTTAAACATACATATTACATTAAAAAAAAAAAAAACAATTGGTCACCATTTTGTTGCGACATGTTAACAATTAATTGCTGTTTATTTTTTTTCATTGTTTGCCGGCAAACCGTTTTTTGAATTAGTGGTGATAGTTGAGAACGATATACGAAAATGGGCAGTTCCTTTTGAGTCAATCGAATATATTAGTTACGTAAACCGAATACACGCAACTGCATCCAAACTAAACTCAACTTTTTCTCACCACTAGGGCCCTATGCTATTTGTATTGGGAAAGAAGCTGCTTGTTGGCATTTAACGCAAAACGCAACCGTAGTGTGAACACCATATTACACTGTGCGCGTAAGTTATAGGGTGCGAGTTTCTTGTAGTCGAGACCATGAATCTAAGAAAACCAAATTGCGCATTCGCTGTGTCAAAATAAAAATCTACTGCGCATCTACGTCACAGTAGACTGCAGCTGTGGCGCGCAGTTTGAATTTAATGGAATTTGTGTGTAAAAGGCAGTCTTATTTAAAAAAAAAAAAACATTCTTGACTGAAAAAATGGTTTTTTGACCCTGCCAACACAGTCAACGCTTTGGGTATGTTCCCTGTGATGTCCCTTTGCAATGAGCAAAGCTTGGTGGTTGTTTGTTTTAAAGATATTGTGGAGCTAACTTGCACATTTATATCCATGCAAATTGCATACAGCAAAAATGTTGTAGTCTACTGTGACGTCACAAAATCAGCTGTTTGCTTTAGAAAAACTAACGGACCTGCGCAATGCGCAATCTGGTTTTCTTAGATTCATGGTCGAGACCTAGTGAAACAATAATAAGGTGTTCTATTCCGCTCTCCTGCTCTCTTTTACGTACTTATTTTTTGTCAGTATGCATTGATACTTTGAAGTGAGCAGTTGTGTTGCGGAAAAATGCTTGCTTATAATTATAATATTATGCATGCAAATACACACCGAATGGTTATATTTTCTTTTAAGTTTGTGTTTGTTTTTAATATGTTTCTGCAGCTAAGAATAGTACAAACATAAGCAGTGAAGTATATGAAGTCATAGCTAACTCTCTCTTGCTCACTGCTCTTTTTAAAATCTAAGTACGTCGCCACAGCGGAATAGAACACCTTGTTATAGTTTCATCATGGTCGAGACTTCTTGACTAGAGCCTCCTTGTTTTTTTTCTAATTGACATGCTTGCGTGCGTTTTAAAGTTTATTAAGACTGCCATGAACGCGTTTGGTGCCACCCTAATGGTATCCCCTTGTCTGTTACTTATAATTACAAATGTAGCTATGCCGTCGTTGCTATTTATTTTTCCTGTTTTGCACTCAGTCAAATACAAACAAAATGGCATAACGTCACGTGCGCTCTCGCGTTCTAAGGCTGCACTGTGCGTTTTGCCTTTGCTGTTATTGCGAGTGCTTCTGTTGCTGCTCCCAGCGCTTGTGACTGCGGCAGTCACAGTTAAAGCCAGCGACAGTGCCCAGCATTTAGTTTGCTTTTGCTTGTATCATTGCAGAGTGTCCGGGTTTGAGCAGAAAGAAAAACAGTTACAAAAGAGAAATCAAGAATAATTCAAAATAAAAGAGAAAACCACGAAGCAGCTACATTTTTTTTCAATTTCTTTAATTTTTTTAATGTACATGTATGTGTAAGTGTTCATCTGATAGCGGCTTTGAAGGGCTAGTGCTTAAGAGTGTGTATGTGTAAAACGCAACAATTACAGATTCGTTCACTACATTAACGGTAAATATAAATATAAAGAAAAATTCATAATTAGTTGCACTATACATATATGTACACGTCTACGTACCTTACTATGTTTGTACGCAAGAGTAAACTCAGTTTAATGTGAAGGGCGCAGTAACAGCGAAGTTGATTTTGGTCGCTGTGGACCAGTTCGTCAGCTTTTGGTTTTGTTTTTTGCGTGTGCCCTTTCAGTGTGCAAACGTACATACATATACATATTGTACATGTGCACGCATATATATACATATGTATCGATGAACGTACTTAAAAGTACATACATATATGTAAACATTTTTTATTACATATATATATTTTCTTTTTTTATGTGTGAGGTGTACTTGCACGGGTGTGGCGGGCACTACCAACATGCACTACAGACACATATTGTTCATAACGCGCGTGCTTTTATATTCCCTCATATTTGCGCTTCTCTTTGCTTCACCTACACAAGCAGACGCTCCTACATACATACACATACATGCACTTGTACATATATACAAGATGTATTTAACAAGGTGAGCTCATTTGTCGCAGCTCGGTACCAGTTGATGAGTAGAGAGCTGTGTTGCTCATCGATATCTCATAGAAATATTATCAATTTCTATGTGAATAAAAGCAGCTAATTTGTGCACGTCGCAACATCACTAAATCACAATAAGACATTTTTAATTTTTTAAGATACATTTTTGACACATTCAACATTATCCGCAAAGTCTGTCTAATACCAGCAACAATAAATCTTGCGATACATCGGTACTGCAGCATAGCAATGGTTTTCGACTTTGACCTTTGACAAATTTATCGATTTTAATGAGTGGGATAATTAAACAGCTTATAATGAGAATACATAGTAAAATTTAACCAATAGCACCTAAGATAAATTAATTATATTATGTAGCTCTATGCTCTTAAAACATTGATTTGTAATTAATCAAAACATCGATTAGATTTATTTTCATCGATGTCCACTTACATCACTAGCGACTGGCTTAGCTCATGGTGAAATAATAATAATTGTTTCACCATGGCTTAGCTGGTACCGAAATTCGAGCGAGCTGTCAAATTTGAGCTCACCTTGTTAAATATATCTTGCATATATATACACAAAAGCAATACAAGCACGCGCAAGCTCCATGAAGCTCTCCCGATTTCTTCCCCCATATTACATATTATCTCTCGTTCTCTCGCTCTCTTTTTCTTTGCTTGGCCCGACTGGCTGTTTGTCAACGTTGACGTTGCCGCCTGACCGATTTCATTATACGTTGTTTAGCCGTTGCGCGTCGTCGTCGCAGCAAGCAGCAGACAACGTCAGTTCATTGCGTCAGTAATAACAAATTACTATTTTTTTTCTGGTTCCGATGCCACAACGATTAAAACCTAGAAGTGGGTGCAATTTTGCAATTTGTTTTTTGCAAAGTTAACGGTAAAAATATTTGTTCATTTTAAGGCTTAGCTTTCTTATTGCCATATTCGCGCGTGTGTAAGTGTTGAGTGTACGCGAGCTTTTATGCGTGGCCGTGCCACAAAATGCGTGCCTTGGCTCATGCAGCTGACGTCTGTGTGCATTTTTATTGTTTTTCTTAAATTGTATTAACACAAGCCATACAAAAGCTCCGGTGTGTGTGTGTGTGTGTTTGTGTTCGTATTCGTATTTGTTTGTCATTCAATAACGGCAAAGGCTATAACAATAAAAACAACAACAATATCAACAAACCAAAAGTCATTTGTATTTGGTCGAGTTCTTTATGTGGCTCTCCTACATTTGCATCTAACACACACACGCACTTTACGCAAGCAAGCAACAAACACAAACATCTCTTGCTCTTTCTGACGGTCAGAAAATCGTTTGGCTATTTTTATAAGCAGCAGCAAAATCAACAACGACTACTGGGAAAGCACATAATCGCTCTTTTCTAGCGGATTCCCAACACTTTTATTTTTATTTCAAAATTAGCAACAATAATAAACCACACGTTCGCGAGAACTAAACGAAATGCAAAGAAAGTGCGTGGCCATGTGTGCTGTCATGTGTGTGCCCCTCTCTCTCACTCTTCTCAACTGTGTGTGTTTGCTTATTTATGAAACTATAACCTCTAGTACGGAGTACCCGCCCAGAAACAGCACAGAACTAGTTACCAAAGATGCAGTTACTAATTCCTGCTTGATTGTTTTTGTATGCTATAAAACTGTTAACATTCACGGCGGTGCCCTACAAGGGGCATCACCTCCCTTAACATTACTTTGCGCTAGTGCAGAAAGACTTCTACAAGGGCCAAAATTACTAATTGCAGTACTGGCTCTTTTTTTTTTAACTCCAAAAGGACTTCTTTATCGTACATATATAGTTGGGGTTTTTATGTTAAAACTTGAAAATTTATCGTCCGGTAGCAAATCGTATGATGCATGCTGACATATCTGAAAAATCGCGCCGCTATTTAAACTCCATCCAGAGCAAAATAGCTTAAACTATAAGTTAACGCTAGAGAATTTCGAAGAAAGTATTATATTTATATGTTAACACACATACTTTTAAGCAGAAGTACATTTACCAAGCATGATCAAAATTGCACTTAAAGTAGCAAAAATAGAATTACAAAAGCATCTTTATGCATTTAGTTGAGTTGAGCGCGCGCTAAATCTCTTTCTCTCGCTATCCGATTAGCGAAAGCCAATTTGTTGTAACTGTTTTCCCTCTCATCATGTGAAAAAACCTTTTAAAACTGACTACGTGCGCATTCCTCTAGCTCTTAAGAAATAGTTCGAAACTTGCGGAGTTTTAAAACTAACTCCACACTAAACTGTAAAGCATAAAAGCATTGACAACGTCAGAGTTTCTTATTTTTGTGCTTTGTGTGCTGCCAATTTTGCGCGTTTCTGCTTTGCTTGCTTTGCACTCTCTTCATTTTGATTCCACAGTCAATTATACTAGGTAGTGTAATTCAGTCGCGCGCGTTACCTTAAAAAAAATGCGTACATAAGAGAGAGAGCGAGAGCAAGAGGGTAATGAATTTGTGAATACGCTTCTGTCGTTACACAGAAACACAACTAAATGATTAAGGTCCAATTTCTCAATGTCCAGCTAAACTTGGAATAAGTTAACTTCGGAATAACTTTTATGCTCGAGCTATACTGGTTTGGTTTTCTCAAAGCCAAAGTAACCTATCACTATCGCCGAATTGTGCTGCCAACCTTAACGGGGATTCAGCTGTTGTTTTGGTCTTGTTTTTGCCTGTGACTCCCAAACTGCTGCATGTTGCACATCAAAATGTATATATAATAGCTTTATATGAGCCCTGTTGTAAACGGAAACGAGGGAAAAACATTTTGGTTCTTGGGGAGCATAAGCATTTTGGAATTTTGATTCAAAAAAAAAATAAACAATGCAAGTGTCAGCTTAAGTCAGCTGTTCGCCTTACGATGATTGTATTGATATTTATATATCGTTACTTAGCATCGGTATAAGTAGTAACCGGACCTCCATGCATCGGATAAGTAAGTGCTAACCGAACATTGAGAAACTCAAATTCGACTAAACTTAGAATAAGTTGACTAACCGGACATTGAGAAATTGGGCCTAAATAAATGGGATTCATAAAAAAAAAAATAATTGTGCTACATTTTCATCGATTACTCGATAAATATCGATAAATCGATAAATTGGGTTTGGTATTTTCGGTTTTTTTTTTGTTGGATGTCTTTTAAATATCATCAAAAAAAATTTAATTTTTCGAAATTTTTTTTGATATTTTATTAACTATATCTCGATAACCAGGCAAGTTATCGAAAAATTATCACTTAATATTTTCGTCTAATATTTGTGGGTGTAGCATCCAAATTTTTGAATCAAGTGTTTTTAACTGTCTCCATCTATATTCATACCAAGTTTGGTGGCTCTAGCTTAAAAGCTGTTAGAGATATAGCCGATTCCGATTTTATAAGGCGGGTGGCTTAGGTGGGCGTGGCATCAACAATTTTGATGCAGATCTTTGGTAGATTTTGCCTTCTATCTTTCTACCCAATTTACGGGCTCTAGCTCAAAAACTATAAGAGATATCGAAATTTCCGATTTTAAATGGTGGGCGGCCGAGGTGGGCGTGGCATCCTAATTTTTGATGCAGACCTTTTGTAGATGTCACCATATATATTCCTACCAAAGTTGGTGACTCTAGTTCAAACAAGTAAGAAGGCTCTAGTCGAGATTTCCCGACTAGGAGATACCCCGAACCCCATACTTAACGCGCACAGTCATTGTCGGTATGCATCTGTGAAACTTCAATCTTCGATATCTCTAGTGTTTCTCAACCGATTTCGATGAAATTTTCAGAAAAGTTCTATCGTTACCCATTATTTCAAACCCCATTTTTACATTTTCGATATTCGATATTTTTATGTTATCGATCACATGTATATATCGGAATAGTTATCGATAATCGGAAACAAACTTGTACTGCCTAGGACTTAGATGCGCTTATGTGCAAAATCTGAAGTCTCTAGCTTTGATAGTCTCTGAGATCTACGCGTTCATACATACAGACGGACGGACGGACGGGCATGGCTATATCGACTCGGCTGTTGATGCTGATCAAGAATATATATACTTTATAGGGTCGGAGATGCTTCCTTCTGCCTGTTACATACTTTTGCACAAAAACATTATACCCCTTTTACCCATTTCATGGGTTCGGGGTATAAAAATGTGGAAGATACACGCATAACCGTTTTAACAACGGCGGTAGGTGGGAGGCGTAAGGTGTGGGCGTGGCATCCATATTTTTGATGCAGTTTGTTGGAAAACTTCACTAACTATCTTGACACAAAATTTGGTGGCTCTAGCCCAAAAAATGTGAAAACTATAGGCGTTTTCAATTTCAAGGAGCAGGGTGAATGGGGGTGGAAGAAGTGGGCGTGGCGTCCAAAATTTTGATGCAGTTTTTTCAGGGACATGACTAGCTACCAGCGTGCAAAATTTGGTAACTCTAGCTGTAAGAATGTTAGAAATATTTGGTTTTATCGGTTTTCAGTTATCGAATTTATCGATTTCCCAGCCTCCTAGTAGGCGTGGCAACCCAATCTTGACACTTTATCTGTCTCGCCTATAGACAAACATAATTGCAAAGTTTCAAGTCTCTAGCTTAACGGGTGTCGAAAAAAGTTGAGTTCATACGGACGGACAGACACCATGACGGACATTGCACAAAACCAATATACTATGAGACCTTCGGTACCAAAGTATAATAATTCGTGAGTGGAGATGCTTCGCTTACAACGCTCGACTGGAGACTGAAAAATAAGGCAACAGTACGAGAGCGAGCGACTGCGTAACACTACTTAGTATAATTGTATCATGAGTCAAAATTCACTTTTACTTGCAATATAATATATTGTTCCTCATATACCAAAAAGTTTAAAACAATTTTTTATCTCTTTTGTAAATTAATAAAAACATGTGTGTGTGTTTGCATACAGTACAAGATAAGCCTGCTTGCGAATGCCTTTAAAAGCGCTAGCAAGTATGTGTCACCAAGTCTAGAATAATTGTGTACAGATACTGCATACTTGCATCCATGATACAATCAAAATCCACGTGACGAAATAACACGCCTGTGTATATATCGATATATATGTTGTTTTATAACTCCAGCAGGCATTTGAAATTCCGACATTTGACTGCGTTGCACATTGCACGCATAGTGTAACTAAATACATCTTAAAAACATCTTGATTGCACATAATAGATTTGAAACTATTCGTATAGAATGTGTCGTCAATAAATGTTGAACAATGCCAAAGTGTTGTACAACGCATTTTTATAATCAGCTATCGAAGTGCGCGGATATCGTTAAAATTTGACCACGGCCAGCAAACCACTTGCGACGCCACATAGAGCGCGGCTTTCTCAGTATTATCGGGGGTGTGCCAGAAATCTCTAGAGATTTTGGCTCGAGCAGATTTTCAAATCTCTAAAACAAAACCTTAGGTGTGCCAGAAGTTAGGGATATTTCATTTTTCGGTAAAATGTTTCGGACCAAATACGTAAAACGATAATGGCCAAAAAGAGTTGCTACCTTTCAAAAATGAAAATTGCCTAAAATATATTTGCAATTTTTGTCATTGTTTTCAAGCTTGGTTTTAGGGCATTAGTGTTATATTTAATAAATGGTAAAATAAAATATGTTAGGTATTACCTCTTGTAGTTCTTATACAAAATAAATATATAATATTAAAATCAAAAATCATGAATTAAAATATGTAACTAAGCTGAAAATTACCTTTCGAAAAAGTAACAGTTGTTATTCATTAGACATTTAATATTGCTTAAACTAACCAAATCTCTGGCCAAATTACTTGAGATTTCACAACTATCTCGAACTAGGCTCTGGCACACCTAAAACCAGCTTAAGGTTGGTTTCAGGTTGGAATTCGGTTGGTTTTGATTCATGATGCAAAGATTACAAGGTGACGCAAAGAAGTGCTCGATTTCGCATGCGCAAGAAATAGAGCGCGCAATCGATCAGCTGTAGCTCTCTCAGTACTGTGTCATTTTAAACGCTTTTCGTGCTTACATTGCTGTGGTCACTTACTTTGTTGCTTTTGGCGTGAGTGCTGTGTTTGTTGAATTTGGATCGTTTTATTCTGACAAAATGAAGTGTTCTGTAAATAACTGCAACTTCCTATTCAATTCACTGGAGAAAGGGGCAAGCTTTTTTATATATAACTGTTCTTCATAATTAATTTACACATAAAATATAATTTCAATAAATCAACATATATAGTATGATAGGCGGCATGATGCAAGCAAGTAAAAGAAAACATTGATTTTTATAGTGTTTCATACAACTTAAAAATTTTATTTCGGAAAGCATGCACCGCACCCATAGTGCGAGACGTTAAAATGTAAACAAAGCAAACTGTGACGTCACAGTTTGCTTTGTTTTCAAAGCGTCATATAGCGGACCTGCGCATTGCGTCATCAGTGTTGGAAAACAGCTCCTTTTTTTTTTAACACCAGCTAGCAGTTAAACTGCAAGAAAAGTGTCTGCAACAAATGACGTCACAAAGTCAATGTTGCGACATTAAAATTTTGACAGATGTTATGACATTATATCTTGGTGTAAACAGCCTATTAGTTTGTGGCAGCCAAACCGTCGTTAGCGATAGTTGCAATCGGTTACATACAGTGTTTTCTAGATATTTAAATGGTTTGTGAAGGTTCCCGCACCTGTTTGAAATTGTCGAGAATGGATTCGAGAACGGACAGTAAACTTATCCGGTTACACATTCAAATGCTTTCGAGAAAGTTTTGAAATTGGATTCGAGAACGTACTTTATTTAAGCATCTTGGTCACTCAGTTGTTTGCGTATTGAACAAATTTTGGTAAAATTTAAAATCCTCCAATGAAAACTTCTTTGTGAACACATCTTTAAGAAACATCAAGTGAAAAAGTTGCAGTCGGACGCAACCGACTGCGGAAAACTTTGATATCAGTAAAAGAACGGATGGTAAGGAGTCTGCTTGCAAAGGAGTGGGCCGGGTTGTAAACATCGCCAGCTATCATGTTACCAAATTTGGTGACTTTAGCTCAAAAACTGTGGAAAATAACTGAACTTCTAAATGTAAAAAGTCGGCTGCAGAGGTGGGTGTGGCATCCAAATTTTTGATTTAAATCTTTTTAATGTCACCATTTATCCTCCTACCAAGTTTGGTGGCTCTAGCTCAACAACTGTTAAAGATATAGCCGATTCCGATTTGATAAGGCGGGTGGCTTGGGTGGGCGTGGCATTTAAAATTTTGATGCACATCTTTTGAAGATGTCACCATTTATCTTCCTACCAAATTTGCTGACTGTGGCTTTAAAAATGTAGAAAATACACGCATTAACGTTTTAAAAGCGGCGGGGGCTTGGGGCGGTAGAGGTAGGCGTGACATCCAAACTCTTGGTGGCTCTAGCCCAGAAAATGTGAAAATTATAGTCGTTTCCAATATCAAGGTGCAGGGAGAATGGGGGCGGAAGGAGTAGGCGTGGCATCAAAAATTTGGATGCAGTTTTAGCTATCTTCGTGCAAAATTTGGTAATTCTAGCTGTTAGAAGGTTAGAAATATTTGGTTTTAACGGTTTTCAGCTATCGAATTTATAGATTTTCCAGCCTCCTAGTAGGCGTGGCACCCCAATCTTGACACTATCTGTCGCGCCTATAGACCATAATTGCAAGGTTTCAAGTCTCTAGCTTTAAGGGTGTCGAAAAAAGTTGCGTTCATACGGACGGACGGACGGACACCATGACGGACATTGCACAAAACCAATATACTATGATACTTTTAGTATCGAAGTATAATTATGACCGTATTAATTTTTGTATACAATATAAATATACATTATACGAACTTTTATGGCTAGTTACATGCAGACCCCTAATACTGTTTTTACGCCGTGCCGCACCATGTGTGCTGGCTCGCTATATTATTATTGGCCGTATATGTACTATACAACAGTACATTCAAGGTGCCCAACAATACCAAGCACCGGCTTGTTAACGCGCGGACCTAAGCAAAAAGCAACCCACCTCCCGCCCGACCGACCGAGGGGCGCACCGCATAGCGTACGGTTACGTAGATCACGAACATGTAGACAAATGACATAATACTAGCTTTTTAGGAGAACCAATAGAAGTGGCACTATTTATTTAGTGGGATAAATCGTTATAGTTTGAACATAAAATACGGAAAGAATTATGAATAGCATAGTTAAAGCAACAAGCGATGGGTAAAAAATTTCTTGTTCTGATCGGAACAGCAAAACTAATTTGTCTGATTTATTCAGAGGAATCAACTTCACAACTAGCATAGTTCTGCAATCAGAAAGAGACGGTAGATTTATTAGTAAAAGTCAACTGTGGTACGAATGTAGGTTAATGTTAGTATCCCAGTTAAATCCACTAAATCTGTTTGAAATTTTTGAGCAGAAAAAAGAGCATACATCATCTAGATCCATGCTGGCACGGTGAAATTAAAGATCTACAAAGGCGTTGTAATTGAGAGGCTATTAATTTCTCAAACAATTTTGGGATAGCGAAAAATTTAGAGATACCCCTGTAATTTTGAACATTGGACTTGTCTCATTTTTATGGAGAGATATAATAAATGACTCTTTCCAGATGTTAGGAAACGAGCATTGCTCAACGGACAAGTTCAACAGTTTTTGCAAAGGCTTAAAGAGACCTTCAGCGCAGTAATAAGCACACAGCTTGGTAATCCGTCCGGTCCGGGGAAAAATACAGGCTTAATACCCTGTAGATCACGTAGTAATGGACTTTCCGTGATTCTTGGTCCAAAAATTCAATTAGAGCTAGCAAAGCAACTTGATTACCAAATGCACTGTATGCTGTTTGAAAAAACTCAGCAAATAATTCGGCAATATGCGTGATCTGAGTTGGCCCACTTTTTTTCAAAACATGATGAAAGTGTTGATGACCTTCGCTTCGCGTTAACGAAGTCAAAGAACCGCTTAGGATCATGCTGAAACTGTAGACTGCAATTAGTAATTAACAGAAGAGCCAGATTTTCTGAAACTCTTCCACAGGGTAAAAGCACGCCGGTTTGTTTTTCCTACTTGGTTTACCACAAGGGACACACAAAACGAATAAGCTAAATAAAGTGTTATACAAAATACTTGCCGTATTCAAGTCCTCAGACCCATAGAGGGGTGACCACTCAGCCTGGGTTAAGAGCCGGGTAAGTTTCACAAAATCGGTGAAAATGGTTCTCTATACTGGCGTTAGGCACAGGCAGGCAAAGTTATCAACACCTCCAACGTCGGGTGGTATAAGTCTTCAGGAGTAGATATTGGAAGGGATCTTGACACAGATAGAGTGGATGGATTCAAAACAAATATCAAATCAAGCATGCTACTAAGATCCAATTATTCGGAATATCATTGATTTGACTCAATGACATACCAAACAAACCAATCAGAAAATCATTCTGCACCATGGGGGTCAAGACGCGTGAGTCCGGAGTTGATATCCAAGTGGCATCAGCCATATTAAAATCACCAAGAACCACTAGAATATCACGATCGGAAAGCATAGAAGAAATGGAAAGTGTTGCTGACAAATGTTTATTGTGAACAGAGTTGTCAGATAAAGGTGGTATATAGGAACAAGAAATATAAATACCAGCACCATTAATATTAAAGTTTACAGCAACAAACTCGATATCCATAGAACTGCCTAATATTACTGTCTCAGAGGGAAAGACCACATCAACAGCAATAAGCACCCCGCCATCTCGCCGCCGAGTGCGGTCCTTTCTATAGAAGCAGAATCTGATTGATAATATTTCAGAATTAAGTATGTCTTGTCTAAACCACGTTTCAGTGAAGGCAACGACATGAAAAGGAAAATAATGACTGTTAAGGTACAAAGTACTAGGTTTACTACAAAGTCCTGATAGCTCTGTAAAATGGATGTTGTTAGTTTTTTTGAACTATCATAAGTTGGGGGAATTATATTAGACCAGAGAGGGGAATTCAACCGGAGGCCGATTTCTCTTTTTCTTTTTATTTGCAGTATATTCCTTCACTATTATCACAACACAACTAACTTCCGACGGAACCGAATGACAAACACGCTCGACTAAGTTTAGAAACCGCAGTTTGAGGTATATGATTATTCAGTTCATTTCGTATGTCAACTATGTCAGCAATACTTACTTCCGTAGGAGCCAAAGAAATAATACCCTTGACTGAGCCCGCTTTAGGAGCCGCAGTCTGAGGTATATAATTTCTCGACTCATTACAAATGGTAGGTATGTCAACACAACTAGCTTCCGGAGAAACCGAAGGACCGGGCGCAGATGTTGCAACATCGATGGAACAGATGGCATTTTCATCTGCTTTCTTGCCAGAATACTTAAGAGAGACAGAAGATTCTTTAGGTTTTAGATTTACATTAGGCATTTCGGGAGCTCCCTTCGGATTACTAGATATGGGAGATCCAGGAGATCAACTAACCAGTGGCTTTTTACGCATTTGTGCATCAGTCAAGATAACATTGTTCCTGAAAGTTAATTCTAAAGCGGCAAAACTTTCATTAACCTTTTTCAGTTTCGCTGAAACTTGTAAAAAGCCATGATATGTCTGCCTCATAAATTTTCCCTTATTCTTTTTCACTTCTCGACATGACCAGAACGGCCACTCGAGATTGAATGTAACCTTATTGTCTTTTAAAAGGGCATAAATGTTCGCACATTTTTCATGCGCAACAGCACCGCCGCACATCCAGCAGCCAACAAAACCCATATTTAAGTTGTTGAAGCGGACTTTGCCCAATTTAGCGCGACAGGCAGACATGATAAAAAATAAATTATCAAATAATTTCCGCCATGACCATAAATTTCAAATGATTTTCTATGAATTCATTCACCTTAATTAAGAGAAATGAAACAAAACACAATTATTGACAAATGCAATATATACTTACAAGAGTTTTAAAGACTTTCTTATTTTCTAATCGTTAAATTCTAAATGTTGGTTGATTAAGCGATTTTCTATTAACTTACAAATATGTGCAATCTCAGTAATATAATGTCCATTTTCTGTTCATGGCTTTTTTTTTAAAATGATTTTTATTAGTTTTAATAAAAACATCACTTTTAAAATTTTCCGTTGCTTATACTTACGTGTCCTTAAACTTGTAGTCTTGTAATAAAAGACGGACACTTCCAGAACAATTGTATTTATAATTTTAATTTATTTATGTAGCGAACGTACGGGAAAACGTGCGCTCGCTAAAAACGGCAAAAAATTGCATGCTGGGACGATTATGGTGCGTGTCCAGTACAGAACAAAATTCCTGACATGAATTTGTGGCATAATTTGAAGGGTGCAATACAAAAAAATATAGTTCATATGGCCACTAATTTGTAGTATAAATATGGCATTTTGGCTCCAATAGCTTACAAGTTCAAAGTCACCATGAGAAATTTACTTTAAAATCAATGCGCCAGTAAGTAGAAAAAAAAAATATACTTACGTATACATACATATACATATGTATATATATATACTTAAAACACGTCAGAAAGCTCTAGTCGAGATTTCCCGACTAGGAGATACCCTGAACCCATTACCTATCCCTTACTTTCATTGTCTGTATATATAATGCCATTTAACTGAATAGGTTCATGACCACCAAGGTAGGCATTGGGTTTTAATTTCTAAACCAATATTCCGATTTACATAAAATTTTGTTTCTATAATTCTCTGATCTTATATTAACACTAGCTTCTCGGCCCGGCTTCGCACGGTTGTTGTACCCATTTCAAAAATTAAGACATTTAATGCAATCGTTCTTAATATGCGCATATAGTACATACATATATTACGGCGATCGCCCGGACTTGAGAGGTTCTTAAACTTTGTTCTTCAACCCGCTGCGTTGTGACGTTCGCAAATTTTGATCAGGGGGTCTTGCACGGGATTGCGACGCGTATTCTCTATGACTTGCAAGACGATTTTCAGTTTCTGATGAAGATTCTCCATCAAGACGTATTTTTATTGCCCTAGCCTGTAAACTTTTTCTAGAAAGTTGAGATCTTGATCTTTTTGGCATCTTAATCTTAAAATGCTAAAAAAAAAAAATAATAAAATTTAGTAGTTGACATACCGACAGCAGCGTCACCTACCGGGCTCACTTGTATTTTTAAGGCCCCAATTTCTCAATGTCCGGTTAGGCAAACTATTCTAAGTTTAGTCGAATTTGCGTTTCTCAATGTTACTTATCCGATTCTTGGAGGTCTGTTTAACACTTACACCGATGGACCTAGAATACTCAAATAAGCCTTTTGGAATTCTGCTTCATAAAAAAAAAATAAACAATTCAATTTTCAACTTGAGTCAGCTGTTCGCCTTAGGATCATTGTATCGTATTTATATACAGAAGTGACATATAGATGAAATGTAACTTTGGCTTTGAGAAAACCAAATAGCTTATTACTATTACGCGTTTTTCCGAAGAAATTAAGCATTTTTCCGTGGTGAAGAATTTTTCAAATCGGTCCAGTAGTTTCTGAGCCTTTTCAATCCAAACAAACAAATCTTTTGTCTTTAAATATTATTATAAATATAGAAAAAGATTAATCTCTCAGCGCAATAGAGTGTACAATATTCTTGGTTAGTCCGTGTTTAGCCAACACAAACAAACTGGATGGTTTTTCCACGCGAGAACGTGCCCCATATAGTTGTCCGTGGGAAAAGCATGGTGTTTCCAAATCTAAGCCACATACAGACAATGTCTGGCCCTGTGACTTATTGATCGTCATAACGAATTCCAATCTAATTGGGAATTGATTGCGTTTGAATTCAATTGATACGTCTGTATTAGTCATAGGGATTCGTGGCAGCAACACATTTTCGCCTTGAAACTTTCCATTCAAAATGATGGCTTCAATAAAGTTTCTCATTAGTTTTTTAATGACTAATCGTGTGCCATTACACAGCCGTGGTGGGTTCAAGCTACGAAGCAGAATGATCGGAGATCCAACCTTCAATTGTAAATGGTGTGTATGACACCAAGTCCCCAGGCAAGAACTGTTGTATCTTTAAATTTAACCCATTGACGTCCACATTTTTTGCTCTCAAATCGCTCTTTCTGCCAGCCAATTATGATTTTCATATTGTGTTTGTATTTCGGGATATATGTTATCGATGAGAGTATTTTGCGAGTCGATGATTGTGCAGAAGTCCGTCTGTAGTTGTATGCATCCAGTATTTTCATGCACAGCAACTTTCCCATCGCCAATATCTAACATTTGTTTAAAGAAAGTTTCGGCGGATGGATCCTGAAGCATTTTAACGCGCATGTTCACCGTCAGTTGTACTTTTTCAACATTACGCCACAGTCGGGAAGTGTTTGTCTAAAATCATGAATGAGCTGTTCTGCCTCCATCTTATAAAGTTGGCAAGAAGTAGCGAAATAAGGAACGTTTTGCCAGTTCCACCTGGTGCATCCAAAAAAAAGAATCCTCCTTGTCCTGCCGAAACTGCCAGCATTATGCGGTCGTAAATAACTATTTGTTCATCATTTAGTTATGGAACATTGCGACTAACAATGCCTGCCATTTCTACAGTAGCGTACTGTAGTTCACGATTCATATCTGTGTTGAGTAAATCAGATGCACTTCGATTCGGTGAGCTCAGACCGAAATGACTGATTGGTAAATTTGCAATAGCAATGCAATGATCCTCGATAGCAATCAACGCTTCATTGTACATTGCATCACTGAACGATATCGTTTGATAGTTGCACCTTGTACGATGTCGTTAGTCATTGAATCTTTCTGATTATCCCACAACATTTGTGCTCGGGTCAGGAAACATGTAATCAGTACTATAGCAAATAGTAGTCGAATTTGTGTTCCTGTGCAGCTTAATGCTGCTTCAGCAAGCACACTATCCTAATGATTGTCGTCTTCTAGCAAGACGATGCAACCATGCATCTTTATATGTTGGATACTGTTGTCCATCTACCTTGCGTATGTCTTGAGATGACAATGGTCCGGTAACATTCACCAACAACAGTCGCAGATAAAAGCAATCAGTCTGCCTTGGATTGACTGTATATACACGACCCAAACTATTTGATTTGAATAAACCTGGGCACGCATCAACTGCTGTCCCTTGCTTGCGGGGCATCCATTTCTTCAATTGAGCCCATGTAAAATATCGTGAAACTTCAGAGAGAGCAGTGTTTGTGCGAAGGCACAAAAGCATTCGCACGATTGCACAGGTCAAAAAATTCGGTGAGCGTAGTTTTTGATGGATTTATAGCACGATCAAGCGCTGTACCGTCAGTGAATTATACGCACTGGCCGTTTTCAAGATGGACAGCTAAATGTATAACTGCTGGATCCCGTTCATGAATTGGGAAACCGAAAATACGCCAGACAGCTTCATTGGAACTGATATACCTGCCAATTTGGTAATTCGTAATTTCATCATTTTGATTCACTGGAGGAGCATTTACATTAGTATTTTCAATTCTAAATACAGCCATATCACTTCTTTTATTCACATAATTGCAAATATATTTGATACTCTTCACCGAACTGCATGATGTCTGCGTTACTGATAGTTTTAACGGACGATTGTCCGCCATTTCCGGTACTCCTTCGACGATTTATTGGATATGCGTCAACATGTCGTGACCGTATCGTTTGCGAAATCTTTAGGAAAACACTTTGTACATTTTCCGTCTGCCATGCAAGGTGATGAACGATTCAGATTTCCTCACGGACCATGAGTCATGTTTGTAGCAACAAATTAAAATAGTAATTGATCAGTGGACGGATTTGGAATCTCTGCAGAAATCAAACTATCGATGTCTTCAGCACGTATTTTGTCGACGAACCAAATTAAATGTGAGCATAAAGTAATCCACGCTTTTGCCACTCAACTAAATACATTCAACAACGTGTGGGGCCAAATACATGCAATTTTGTAATAAAGCTGATTAAAGACTTTAATTTTTGTTTAAACACACGTGCTGTTATGTCATGACGATGTATTGCATTTTGTCATGGTAATAGCAACGATGTAATTTCTTGTCATTTCGAATTACATGTAGAAGTAATGAAAAGACACGGTCGTCCATATTCACACACGAAAGTCATAGCATCCTGTATGTATTCTTGCATGTTTCGTGGACTACCTACGTACGATGATGGTAAGATAACAGAATTACCAATTTCGGTAGTGTCAGCGTTGTTCGCAATAGCATCTCGGAAGTGAATGTATTCTTCCGCACGCAGCTTCTGTTGATTATATCGCGAGAATCGTAGTTGTTCACTCTCTATCTTCACATACATTTCGACCATAAATTGTTGGCAAAGCTCACGACAGCTTTTTAATTAATTATTTTTTGGCTCAGTTGATTTCGATTTGCAGATGCAGTTTTTTGTGTAGCTTTAGGGCCGTCCTCAACATCTTTTCTGGATGATCCGACTCGTCGCGTTGGGGGATGCTTCCTAAAATAGTGAATTTTACAATTTATTACAAAAAAAATTCAAATTTTAGTAATGAAAACTTACCAATTATTGCGCTATATAATTTTGGGAACGATTTCAAATCAATTTTCCCCTGCACGCCGTCCACATTGCATGACATCATAACTTTATCGCCCACAACCTTTTTTAAACTTTTCAATGGCAATGTATTGTAGATGTTATTGTCCTCAACTTTTTGGCGGTGCAGCTGTTTTATTATGGCGGCCTGCTCTGCCATGGCCTCTACTAATACATCAAGTTGACCTTAAAAAACAAAAAACAAAAAAATAAGTGAAAACGTTGCAGTCGGACGCAACCGACTGCAGAATACTTTGATACCAGTAAAAGAATAGACTGTAAGGAGTCTGTTTGCAAAGGGTGAATGTAGGGGCGGCAGGAGTGGGCCGGGTGGTAAACATCTCCATACAAAAGGTTGGCGGAAGAAGTGTGTGTGGCATCCAAATTTTTGAATCGTTAGACCGACGTCACTTTAAAGCATTATTATCTTCTTGCATTTTTTCTGAAAACATATTAAAAGAAATTATAATTAATATTGTTATACTTTGATACCGAAGGTACGTATATTGGTTTTGTGCAATGTCCGTCATGGTGTCTGTCCGTCGGTCCGTCTGTCCGTATGAACGCAACTTTTTTCGACACCCTTAAAGCTAAAAACTTGAAACTTTGCAATTATGTTTATCTATAGACAGTACAGATAAAGTGTTTAGATCGGGGTGCCACGCCCACTAGGAGGCTGGGAAATCGATAAATTCGATAACTGAAAACCGATAAAACCAAATATTTCTCACATTCTTACAGATAGAACTACCAAAATTTGCACGCAGATAGCTAGGCATGTCCCTGAAAAAACTGCATCAAAATTTTTGATGCCACGCCCACTTCTTCCGCCCCCATCCTGCCTGCTCCTTGAAATTGGAAACGCCTATAGCTTTCACATATTTTAGGCTAGAGCCACCAAATTTGGTGTCATGATAGATATTGACGTTCCCCAAAAAAATGCATCATAATTTTTAATGCCACGTCCCCTGATTCCGCCCCCATCCCCCCGTTGTTAAAAACGGTTATGCGTGTATCTTCCACATTTTTTTAAACTAGAGTCACCGAATTTGGTAGGAAGATATATGGTGACATCTACAAAAGATCTGCATCAAAAATTTTGATGCCACGCCCACATCTGCCGCCCACCATTTAATATCGGAAATTTCGATATCTCTTACAGTTTTTAAGCTAGTAGAGCCCCCAAATTCGGTATAAAGATAGAAGGCAACATCTACCAAAGATCTGCATCAAAATTTTGGATGCCACGCCCACCCAAGCCACCCGCCTTACAAAATTGGAATCGGATATATCTTTAACAGCTTTTGAGCTAAAGCCACCAAACTTGGTAGGAAGATAAATGGTGACAATTAAAAAGATTTGATTCAAAAATTTGGATGCCAAGCCTACCTCAGCCGCCCACCTCTTAAATTTGGGAGTTAAGTTATCTTCCACAGTTTTTGAGCTAAAGTCACAAAATTTGATAACAAGATAGCTGGCGATGATTACCACATTGCCCACTCCTTTGCAAGCATACTCCTTACCATCCGTTCTTTTACTGGTATCAAAGTATTGCGCAGTCGGTTGCGTCCGACTGCAACGTGTTTACTTGTTTAACTTTTGTATTAGTTTGAAAAACTCACCAGTAATAACCTTCATTTCCCGTCGTACAGTTTTTATAAATTTAAATTTAATATTATATTATTATACATTGTTAGAGCATTTTAAACGTTATATTTACCAATAACTATTGGCCTTGTCGTCTATTTTTTCTGAAAATATGTAATGCTTTTAATATAGGAAGAAGATTTTATAGCATAAAATACGTACCATTAATTCTATTAAAGAGATGCTCCTGCTGCCGTGCTGGACTGGATCTCTCGCTGACTGTATAAAAAATTAGTTGCATTATACAATAATTTTCTAAAATGTTTGCAAATATTTACCCGTCGAATCAAATGCAATTGTGCATATTATTTTCGGTGACGCCATTTCTGTTTTAATAAAAAACATTGTTATCCCTATCTCTTTTTTTTTGGGTATACAACCATGGTAGGTGAATCTTCTAAAGATACCAGGGCATGCCAGATTCGCAGCTCATTTTATTGTAATGAGAGCGCCTACTGACTAAACACTTGTGAATGGTACGCGAAAGCCGGAAAGAATCAAAATCCTAATTGAACATATGTAGGAGGGGTAGTACTAATAAATCTTCTTGGTATGGAATTACAACTGCCTTGCCATCAATTTCATCTATTGGAATTTTTTCTAAAGCAGACAACGGTTCAATATTCGCTAAATATATACCCAATATCTCTGATCTTAAAGCCTCTTCATAAAAGTTTCGAAGGTTTGACAATTTTCTACATACAACAAAATTATCGCTTATTTCTTCAATTCTAACAGGAATACTATTCTTAAGGTAGCAATAATTATCTGGACTTTTTGCCTTTATTGTAACCCCCTGTAAGAACAAAGTGTTTTCTTCTGCTATTTTTCTATGAAGCTGTTGCAGAATTTGTGTTGGCTTGCGGACAAAGTTTTTAAGAGTTTGTAAATAATTTTCGAACGCGTAACATGAGCCTGCAATCGGGTCGCCGATTTGCTTTATAGTATCTTTAACGTGCAACAGGCTATGGACGTTGTAAGACACACTATTTTATCCAAATACAAGAGGAAAGTTGACAACAAATAAATCTTACATTTGTTGAGAAGTATCTTAATTATTCTCTCGTTGTTTTGGGAAGCATAATAATCTGTATGCACAGTGCAGCAACAAGAATACGTAATATTGTTCACTAGTAACATTGTTCCGAAAAGCAAGGATGCCAGGTACCATACAAATTTACGATACTCCGTTGCTTTCCAGTGTGGAAGCTCTTCCAACGTCCTAGGCTTCCTAGCAAATTCTCGAGGAATATTTTGTTTAGTCAAAATTAACGCTTTTGAAATTTTTGACTTACTGTCCTTTACAATTTTATCACAAATATTATTTTTCGAAAGCCTAAGTAAAAATTGCGCATTACCCCCAATTCAATTAAATGCATGCAATCTAGAGGAATTTGTGAAACCATACAGACACCAATCCTCTCAAAGGGAGACTTTTCAATTATATATGGGCATTTTCACAGAAAGGTCAACCACAGCAAAACAAATTTTAATTCTCTGTAAGTTTGTTGTTTTACCATATACGTACAGGGAATCGATTAAATTTAACTTGAATTAACAAACATTTCATTTATTTAAAAAAAATAATTTTGAAATTTTCGAATGCAAGGTCGATAAAATGCCAAATTTCTATTTTTTTGCTCGATTTTTTATGATAAATGTTCGTAATGAAAGACATAATGCATAATAATAATTTTATTAAATCTAACACACAATTTCTTCTAGGTCTATGCTTAATAAACCATTCCTTAAGTTTATCACTTAAGGTGCACCTATTATCATTGTTGAAAACGGTCGTTTCATTGTCTCCCCCCCTCTGTCACAATGTCGTTTTCATAATTAATATAAGCAGCTTCATCGTTTCCCCCCTCTGTCACTATGTAGTAATTTGTACCGCCAACGAAAGCGTCAGAATCCCTCTTTCTCTCTTTGCTTTCAACCTTTGCCCTCTCCTCTGCGGCTTCAATTTTCCCATAAAGCTGTCCCCTTTATTTTTTAACTAACCTACGTACTTGACGCTTACCACTCATTTTGGTTTTTTCCTGCTTTCACTGTTTTCACAACACAAAAATAAATCAAATGATTATTGCAAAAGAAAATGTATACAAAAATTACAAACACAATTTGCAAAATGCAAATTCACGGCAACAAAAATGGCAAAATCACAATACGTTACTTTATGAAATTAATACTTTTGTTTAGTTAAATATTGATTTCACTTTCTTTAATTTTGAAATGTTAATGTTATTAATATTTTTACTTCAGAGTTTTTGATTAAAGCAAAGCCAAATATTTTATTGAATTTAATTGCACCAGTGAACTGCTTCAATGTCGCCGAACATGTTAATCCAAAAAATAAAGACAAAACAACAACAGCACTAAAAAATTTGAGTAGACACTCGCAAATCACAACGCAAAAACCCATTTTACCTATAAAAAGTTGCGTGTTCTATTTTTGAGCGTCTACTGTGTTAACATTTTGCATACCACATATAACTGTGATTTTCTCTCGTTTACTCTCTGCTTGAGCATGTTAACATAAGTACAGTTACCCAGTGGCGCAGATCAGAATAAGGCCTGGCCACAGCATGCATTACCGCTCCAGTAAAAGTTATGCATTACACTTTCCATCTTTTGTGTGCACAATTGTAAGCTGGAAACATTTACCGCTATTTTTTTCTATGATTTCGAAACGAAGCGATGCGTTCGTGAAGTAAATTCGAAAATCTTGTCTTTGTGTTAGTGCGTTTTGTCAAATGTCGAAGACACGCGTCATTTCATGTTCGGGCTCAAGTAAAAAAAAATGAATTCAAGTGTTTTTTAACGCCAGCTACCAAAATTGTGAGTTTATATTTTTTTTAAATATATGTATATTAAAATATAGTAAGTTTTATTTGATTTCTTATTAAAAATAATTTATAAACAGACGATGCAAACAAGCGCCTGCTCGTCCAAATCATGCAGCGAGATTTTATTTTATATATACATATGTATGTACATACATACATATATTACACAAAAAGACAAACAAGTTATAAGGTTAAGATTATTGTTAATGCTAAAATGAATTTAAACCAAATTGATTGAAAATATTGTTAATTTGTTAAAATGGAAAATTCATATGGGTTAAAAATATTGGTTTTTGAAATGGAAACTAAATGTTTATTAATTGACCCATACAATTTCAGCCCTGCGTGCATATATCACGCGCATTACAACCTTCCACAAAGTATATATCCATATACTTTTTTTTTCGAAGTATATTGAGTCGCACAACACGCGCATTACAACTCAATATACTTTTTTGAAAATGTATACTGAGTCGTACAACATGTGCATTACAACCCAATAGCGATTGCTCCAAGTCGAACCATGATACAATTAACAGGGTAGTGTCAACAGAGAATGCGCTCTCTTTTTTCGGATTCCAATCGACAGTCGCAAAGTGCCTGTCGTTTGGGTAAGACGTTGTTGCGTACGAATTTTTTTTCTGTTTGTTATTTTTGTTGATGCTCGTTTTTATAAATATTGTATTTTTTAGCGTTTTGACTCCTCTATGTATACCTGCTTAATGCTTGCACTGTTTTAGCTACGCATTGGTCTGCAAAATTTGCGACTCTTTGCGATCGGCTTGCTGCTTTCAGCAGTCGAAGTGCTGGTGTCTCCTCCGCAAATTGGACCAATTAGGCTAGTGGATTTTTTGCGTTTGACTCCTCTAAGTATAATGCTTAATGGTTTCATAGTGTGTGAATCCGCCCTTTGTTAAAATAACTTCAAATAGCCGGTTGCGTAGGGAGCTATACAAATTTTCCAGAATTTGCAATGAAATTGTTGTCCAGGCCGCTTTAATCGCCGCAACTAAAGTTTCTTTGCAGTCAAATTGTCTGCCTCCTTCATATATCTTGCGCGATAACAATCCCCACACATTTTTCATTATATTAAGGTCAGGCGAATATGGAGGCCATTCAAGCGGTTTCCGCGTTCATTCTGGAAGATACAAATTCAAGGTCGCAATGCCGTCTAAATTAAATTTCTTTTCGTCTGAAAATACAAGGTTGTGCCATTTCTTCGTCAAGCTCATGTGCTTACGCGCAAATTGCATTCGTGAAGCTTTACGTGCATCATCATAAAGGTGGTTTTTTTTTTAAGTTTCAATTGCTTCAAATTTCTTTAATATTGGGTGCTGGGAGATGGGAATTGGACGCAGCTCGAACAATATGCCTCCTGTCTGTCGCAGTGGTTGCGTGTTTGACTCCGCTCCTCATATTTTTATCATATTCGGCTTTGTTTCTTAAAGAGTTACTGACAGCATTTTTGCTTCTTCCAAGTTTTTGAGCGATTTTACGATGGCTAAGACCACTTTCATGATAGGCTTCGATTTGGCCTCTTTCGTAGTCGAACAATTGCGCTCCGCGACCCATTTTTCATCTATTAGCCATGCCCTGGCTATCGCAACTTTTTAGCTATCGTTAAAGATAGCTGACAGGGCTGCCGTTAATCAACATTTTTTTTAAATACTCCATATCGAACATTTTACTTCAATATATCACACTACAACTTCAATATTATTTCTGCTTAAATTATTCATCTCAGGAAATATTTCTTTAACATTATTTTTAAATATTGTTTAATAATACATAGATATGTATGTATATGTTAGTGTTTCATCGAATTTCACATTCCCCAGTGTACATTGGTAGCTCTAGCCAACTTACTCATATCTTATCGATAATTCTGAATTCGCAATTTGTTGTTGCTTGGCTCAATTTGGCAGCAATAAAATTTTATGTATGCTCAGAAATAAGTTTAATAAATATATAAATGAATAAAAATTTTATATATTAATTTAATAAATATTAGCTCAGAAGATCAACAAATCGGAAATTAAAAATTAGTTTTTCCGTATAAATAATTATTTGTTTGATATTTGTAATTTACTTTTCAATACGCAAGCTCGTTCGCTACCGTTTTGAAATCGCAAAAATCTTGCGATTGCAAAATCCGTAGCACAAGTTTTTGCGTTTTTGCGTCAAATCGCAAAATTTTGCGTTTTGCGATAACCGGAGCACGGCCCTATATATTAAAATGTTTCGATTTAAAAATGCTATAAAACAAAAACAGTTTGAGATTTTGCCAAATTTATAATTGTTCTGCTTAGAAATGGAATACTATTTCATTCAAATAGCTGCCGCGGCTGGCCTCACAGTAGCCCATTCGGTTGGACCAATTTTCGAGCATTTTTTCGAGAGTTTGGGGCCGTATCTCGTCAACGGCATCACGAATATTGGCCATCAAATGGTCAATTGTCTCTGGATGGTCGACATAACACTTGTATTTAACAGCGCCCCACAGGAAATAGTCAAACGGTGTCACGTCGCAGCTTCTTGGCGGCCAATTGACATCACCATTTCGGCTGATTAAACGGCCATCGAACGTTTCGCGCAATAAGTCGATTGTGGCATGAGATGTGTGACAAGTTGCACCATCCTGCTGAAACCAAACATTGTCCACATCAATACCATCAAGAGCGGGCACAAAAAATCGGTTAACATGGTGCGATAGGTGTCTCCATTGAACGTAATGCGGGTAGTTCACGTGCAGCATGCTGCGCGCAGCAAGCGAATTCATCACAAAATATGACTGTAGTAGTCGTGCGTGTGAGTCCGCTCTTGATTGAAAGCCCAAAGAGGCGGCTCAAAACTTGATCAGAGCGCGTACATCGCTGTTTTGCTGCGAGCGTGAATTCAAAATAATTTAAAATCACGCTCGCAGCATGTGTGTTTGTTGTTGTCTATTTACGCTCATTCTCTTATCTTTGCGTGCGCTCTGCATGCAAAACCAAATGCTGTATATGCCTACCTCCCTCGCACGCACTTGATCAAAGCTTATCTAAGCAAAGAGCCTGTTGTCAAGGGAGATGCTTTGCTTAAATTCACACGTACACGAGGCTGCGCGCAGCATGCTGCACGTGAATTACCCTAATAACGGTTGCTCCGCCCTCGTCTTCAAAGAAATATGGGCCAATGATGCCTCCACTCCACAATCCGCACCAAACAGTCACTCGCAATGGATGCATTGGCTTCTCTAAGGCCTCGTGTGGGTTTTCCGAGCCCCAGATACGGCAGTTTTGCTTATTGACGTAGCCACCAAGATGAAAATGAGAGTTGTTCAATTCTTCGTGCAATTTCTGCCCAATTATCTTTGTTTTGGAAATAAATTTCCAATAAAATCCAACGTTGCTCAAACGTAAACCGATTCATTTCGTTCAGCGAAAATTCTAAGAGAGAATCGGGGGTGTGCCAGAAATCTCCGGAGATTTTGGCTCGAGCTGGTTTTCAAATCTCTTAAAAAAAAAACCGTCGGTGTGCCAGAAGTTAGGGTGATTTCATTTTTCGGTAAAATGTTTCGGAGCAAATACGTAAAACGAAAATGGCCAAAAAGAGTTGCTACCTTTCAAAAATGAAAATTGCCTAAAATGTATTTGCTATTTTTGTCATTGTTTTCAAGGTTGGCCTCATGGCATTAGTGTTATATTTAATAAATGGTTATATAAAAATATGTTAGGTTTTATCTCTTGTAGTTCTTATACAAAACAAATATTTAATATTTTGCCCGCCAAGTAACTCATGTTGCTTGACAGTTGTTGTGTTTTCCCCTATGGACCAATAATAAAATAAATGTAAAACAAATAACTAAATGCAATTTTAATTTAACCTACATTTTGGCTGCTCAATGACTTGACATAAATTAAATTCTTCTTCTTACTGTAGATTTACACACCTAACAAACACTGCCACCTCAACACCGTTGCCACCTTATTAAAAAAAGGTTTGCTGCAATAACTTACTTAATAGTGCATTTACACTGGCGCCGCTAAAAAAAGCCTTAGTGGTTAGCGGCGAAAGTCATTTACATTGGCAAAAAGTCTTTAGAATCAGCTGTTTTTATACTTTAATACTTTTTGTTTACTTTTGTTGTGATTGCTGAAGAAGAAGAAATTTTAATAATGGAGCTTAATTTAAATTTATTGATGCTGGCCATGCAAATTGGTGATAGTATTAATAATACTGCAATAATTAATAATAATAATACATTTTAAGCAATTTTGTTGATTGCGAAAACGAAGAAGCGGCAGCAGCAACGGCTGCGCTAAATATGTTGTTGCAGTTTGAGTGTATTAGCACGCGAAGTGTCTGGATGCTCAAGCGCAATGGTTGTTATTTGGAGATAGATGAGCCAAAGTTGAGTGAGGATTTGTTCAAGGAGAGCTTCATGATGGAAAGAAGCCTCTTAAAAGTTAGTCTCTGCCTTGCCTCAAATAGAAAGAAAGACTCCAAGAGCGTGCATCCCACTAGATAAGCGAGTTGCGTAGCTTGTACAGCCTGGGCTCTCTTCTGAGTACAGAACCGTTGCAGGTTGTTTGGCATATCGACTGCTAGCCTGTGCAATATTCAGAAGGAGTTCTGCAAACTTGTTTGGCAAATTTGTTGACCCAATCAAAAATTGAGGTTTTGTTGCAAAAATGCTTTCCAAGCTTTCCGACCAGCGCTTTTGTTTTTGGCCGACATCCACTTGAAAATAAATTGTTTAATTACATTAATAATAAAAATATTTCATATTTTCAATAATTTTGTACCTACTTGCACATTTGTTTTGATTTTGAATCAGCAGATTCCTGTTGCCGCCATCAGTAATTTGACCAAAAGTATCGATTCATCGGTAAAAAAGGTCTTTATTTGAGCCGGTAGAATAGCGGCGCTCTAGCGGCGCGAGAAAAAGTCGCTAAATTCAAATTTAACGGACACATTTTGTATGGTAAAGGCTAAAAACATCGAAGACCTTAAGGCGAAATGCTAAAGGCGTTGCTTACGGCGCCAGTGTAAATGCACTATAAATTTACAACAAACTGTACACTGCTCAACCATGCAATTTTGTTACCTTAAAGTACGATTTTTTATACCCCTAACCCATAAAATGGGTAAAAGGGGTATAATGGTTTTGTGCAAAAGTATGTAACAGGCAGAAGGAAGCATCTCCGACCCCATAAAGTATATATATTATTGATCAGCATCAACAGCCGAGTCGATATAGCCATGTCCGTCTGTCCGTCTGTATGAACGCGTCAATCTCAGAGACTACAAGAGCAAGGGACTTCAGATTTTGAATATAAGTTCTCATATACCATGAGCGGAACAAGTTTGTTTCAATTAACGATAACTATTCTGGTTTCCGATATACACATATAATCGATAACAAAAAAATCTCGAATTTGGAAAATGTAGAAATGGAGATTGAAATAATGGGTAACGATAGAACTTTTCTGAAAGTTTCATCTAAATCGGTTGAGATATCGAAGATTGAAGTTTAGGTCACAGATGCATACAGACAATGACAGTACGCGTTAGGTATAGGGTTCGGGGTATCTCCTAGTCGGGAAATCTCGACTAGAGCCTTCTTACTTGTTTATGTTTATTTGTCACAAAAAAGTGTTTTTAAAATTGATCTATTAAAGACTCCGAATAATAGTTATTGTTAACCAAACAATGTGGCAGCTCCTTTGTTAGGGACGGTTTTGCACGCTTACACAGAACGGCAAATAGTCTTAGAGTTTTTTTTAAAGATTTATTAATATCGAAAATCATGAATTAAAAAATGTATTATATTCAAATGTATTTGCAATATGCAACTAAGCTTAAAATTACCTTTTGAAAAAGTAACAGTTATTATGCATTAGACATTTAATATTGCTTAAATTAACCAAATTTTGGGCCAAATTTGTTGAGGTTTCAAAATCATCTCGAACTTGGCTCTGGCACACCTAAAACCAGCTCGAGGTTGGTTTTAGGTTGAAATCGGGTTGCTTTTAAGGGCTGGCACACCCCTGAATATACTGAATTTAAAGAAGAAGATGAATGACATAAAACAGTTTGTCCTGACTGATGGCTGACGGCTGATTGTTGATAAACGAAAAGAGCTAGAAGCCTGAAATTTTTACCAAATATTCCATGCGGGTAGTAAGTGAGCATTATTGAATGATTCGTATATTTGACCACTCCTTCAGGTACCTCCCAAACACCCATGTAATTTTTTTCCGAATTTTTGTACAGGAGCGAGCTCACTCCGACTCATCTATATATACAAAGCAGTTTGTCCTGACTGACGGCTGATTTTTGACATATCCACAGCCTAAACGAAAAGAGCTAGAAGGCTGAAGTTCAAATATTCCATTCAGGTAGTAAGTGTTAAAATTTTATTAAAACTAACGGAACGAAGCACGCCGGCTACTTGCTAGTTTTATATAAAGTAACTATATTACATAATAAATGTAAAAAAAAATGTTTTAGCTATATAGCCGAATTCCATCACAATCAGAAAATCATTCAGCTGAACCTAATCACTTAAACCAAAAAATTTCAAAGAATTTAACGTATGAGCTATAGAAACAAAATATGCACAGTAACGGTACTTAGAAAACTCGGCACAGGAATAATAATTAATTGTAATTTTCTGTTAAGAGCGCCAGTGTGTATACACATGGAAAAGTATTTAATAATTTTTGATGAAATGTGTAACGCATCTCCGACCTCATAAAGTATATACTATCTTGATCAGCATCGAGAGCTGAAATGATATACCTATGTTCGTCTGTTTCTATGCAATCTTGTCCCAATGTTGCAAAGTCTTCTTTTAGTTGCATTTAGGTTAGGTTAGGTGAGGGCGGTAGTGTGAGGCACAATCACATATTGTAATGCCGTCCACAAAAATTGTCTCCCCGTTAGTGAGGGCTCGGTTCCAGCCCGAGGCCTGAATGAAGGACAGGATATGTTTAGGGTTAATATCCGCTAGTTCTGAGGGGTCCGATAGAAAAAAGGAGCCAAGATAGCGGTTGCTTGTTTTGCAGAGTACAGGCCAATGACAGAAAAGGTGGGAAACTGTTGCTTCCTCATTCAGGTCCCGACAGCTTCTGTAGAAATTTTCAAAATGGGCTAGCAGGCTTCAGGTGTGAGTGTCCACTAGACAGTGTCCCGTGATCGCACTGATTACGGCTGCACAGCCTAGTCTGTTTAGGCGGACTACGCTCGAAAAGCGCTACCTACAGCGCGTTGGCCAGGTTTGCCCAGCTATCTTACTTTTAGCTTCGAGTTCAAGGTATTTTCAAACGCTAGTGTCATGCCTTTCCAGCTCTTCTGCTTTGCAGTATTTCTCCAGATAAGGAATATATTGAACTGCCCTGCCATCACATGCAGAGATCTGCTGCAATTTGTGACAGATATCGAATTGGAAGATATCGCTCTGAGAGATTTTTATCCGCTTGGCTATCGGAAAAAACGCAAAATTTTGTTGCGGAGCACTTAAAGTCGGAAAGACAAGAAGGTGCCCATTGGATCGATGGACGGCTTGGAAAACACTGCAATGATCAGGAAGGCTGAAAGATTTGTTAATGGATGGGTCTTCGCAAAAGACGCCTCCCCCACCCGGCCGTGGAGATGGTCGTGGCGTGCCTGAGCCTTAATCCTCTCTTGGGGGATAAATGTTTGAAAGAGAGTCTTGAGGAACTCTTAAGGACAGCAGATGTACGTTTTAGGAGGAATGAAATGCTGGAGTGGCCGTACGTTTGTTCGGTCCATTAATTTGTTTCTCTCATTGGTAGGGCAGAGAGAGTTTCTACTAATTTCCTCATTTGATCTATTGGCAGATATGGAGTTGTTCTGAGAGCTTCTGTAGTGTACAGTCCTTGATAGCCGTGTACAAGCACATCGTGATGTGAGGTGTCATTCCCCATTACAGTCTAATGGATTTCCTACTAGTGTTAAAGGCATTTTAACACGTTCTTCCGTGTTAAGATTTCAGTCTAGCTTGCTATGGTTAAGGGTTTGTGGTCTTAATGGAAGAACTTTGTATTTTGAAGTGAAGAGGACTATGTCTGTTTTAGCTGTGTTGGGGCTGCGACAGCATCCGCTGGTGGCTTTGTCAAAATCTGTCAGATCGGACAACTATGCCATATATCTGCAATACAAATGCAAGACCTGTTGTAAGATCTACTTATAAAGTAGGCTTTTAAACTGTATGGAGTTTTCGTGTTTCCGAAAAAAATTTTCTTGTTTGTTAAATTGTTATTAGGGATGGGAATGCTCCTCCCTTTTGAGGCACGGCACGGCCCAAGCACGGTTGGAAAAAACTGAGGCTCAATACGGAATATTTTTTTTTAGTATTTTAATATTGCAAAGCACTCATATAAGTTTAATTTAACCATTAACATTAAATAGGTTGATTTAATATCTTTATATACATAATTATACTGTACTTGTGAATGTAATTAAACTCCTCCTAAACGGTTGGACCTATTTGAATGATTTTTTTTTGCATGCGTTTGGGTGGCGCCCTGGATAGTTTAGATCAGTGGAGTCCAAACTCACACAATGAAAGCGTTGCGCTTGTGTGCGAAGCAGCGAAACACGAAGGCAACGTGACGTTTGACTAGCGAATGACTGCGCGTTTGACTTTTGAGCTTCAGCCAAACATATGAGTCGTGAGAGCAAATGCAGCCGAACACGCGCATCGTACGAGAACAAGCTGCCGAGCGTTCTATTTATAGAATACACATATTCTCTCTCTATATATATGTGTCGGCTGCAACGCCGGCAGAATTTTTCTTGCCAACCATGCGTGGCTGCCTTTTCAAATTTTGGACATCGCTGGTTTAGATTCACAAATCAGCCCGGCATATGAGTCCTTCCCTCCCATACACCTGTGTCCTATACCCCGAACCCATAAAATGGGTAAAAGGTGTATAATGGTTTTGTGCAAAAGTATGTAACAGGCAGAAAGAAGCATCTCCGACCCCATAAATTATGTATATATATTCTCGATCAGCATCAACAGTCGAGTCGATATAGCCATATCCGTCTGTCCGTATGTATTAACGCGTCGATCTCAGAGACTATAAGAGCTAGAGACGGAAGATTTTGAACATAAGCTCATCTAAGTCCTAGGCAGTACAAGTTTGTTTCCGATTTTCGATCACTATTTCCGTTTCCGATATACACAAGTGATCATAACATTAAAATTTCGAATATCAAAAATGCGAAAAACGTTTTGGAAACTTAATACAAAATAATGAAAATCTGCGAAAATTTCGTCGAAATCGGTTTAGAAACATTCGAAATATCGAAGATTGAAGTTTAGTCACAGATGGATACCGCAATGACTGTGCGCGTGAAGTATAAGGTTCAAGGTATCTCTTTGTCGGGAAATCTCGAATAGAGCCTTCCTACTTGTTTCTGTTTAATATAATTCATAACTTTTCATGGCGTGCAATAATAACGTCACTTATCGTTTGCGCAGTGTAATATGGTCTTTCCATTGCTCCGTTTCCGTATATTTTATCGGTTAGCTACGAATGCTGTTTCCATTGGTCTGTCACTGAACCCTCCGATAATGAATCAGCTGTTCGGCTTGTTTTGCTTTGTGTTTTCTGCGAAACAGTGAGAAAAACTGACCAAAATTTTACATTGCAAATAAGTAACAGCTTATTGCCAACATTTATGGCTTATGTTATTGCCTACAAGCTTTATTGCTTGCATTGCAGAAGCTATATATTTTCGTATATACGTGGCAGTTATTCTAAACTGCCCTAAGCTCAAAAAAATTATCCGCCCACAATTTCAAAAGCAATCTTTTGAACCTTGACTTCCAGTTCAAATATTTCCACTATAATCCACCAAAAAACAAAATTTTTAGTTAATTTTGACTATTACAAAATATTGCGCCTACCTATTCACAATTTCTGCTATTCACAATTTTTTTTTTTTTGCGACTTTAACATTAACATCGCCTATTAACAGCAAATGAACCAGTTATCGCTTCAATTAATCTTCAGTAAATATTTACGGTCAGTTTTACTTCAATTAATTCCTTATGGGAAAATACACGCAAACTGAGCCTACGTCACTGTTAACTGAGCATAACTGAGCAGTGGAAATACGCCATAATAGGAACTATCTGCCCTTCTAGGACATCCCCATGTAAAAATTTAATCCGTTTTTTACATAGCAAAGCAGTCTAGCGAAAACTGGTTATTGCCACTTTGCAACTAGCTCGCGGCTTCAACGAAGCGTTGCTCTTTATACGCCGATGCGTCGTGACGAAAATGATTGATGCCGAACGCTTAACAGAAAAAGAGATTGAGTGAGGCAGACGCTCTAAATTTTTTTATGTTGCTATGCTTTTCGCTTTCTATTTTGGCTTTGCCTAATTTCCTTCTGACATTTAAGCACTCGTTTGACATTTTAACAATAAATTGTCTATATTAAAAGCAAAAAAAATGGTCAAGCCCAAAAATTAGACGTTTTGCTTCTACTCCACAGCTTAAGTAAATCAGAAAACATTTTAATATATCTGTGGTCACATGGAAGAGTAGCTTAAGTCGACTTAAGCGCGACTTGAGTTATTGCAATAGGAGGTATATAGATGTCAAAGCGCATAAATCTGTTTAATCAGTTTTGAAAAATAATGTTTCTTCACAAAATTATGTGCGTTTACTTTTTAGCTTAAGTTTTTTGAAAAAGCCATGCATTTGTCAAAACATCTTAAGTGCACATCGTTTTTTTTTTTTTACATATTTCGATCTTCCGTTCATCATATAACTATTCCACTTATATAGACTTAAGCTGCATAAATATTCACCTTCAAAAAAATAAACAAATTATTTTCAAAGAGCTTATGTTCAAATAAGTTTTTTTAATAAAATATTATTCTTGCGTAGAGCAATTTTAAGTGAGTGTTAGTTCTTATGATGAAATGCAATTCGATGAAATAAACCAAAAACCAATATTGCAAAACAGCTCATTTACACATAAGCTGTTAATTCAAAGCGACGTTACAAATAAACGGTACCTAATGTATAAAAGGTGTCAAATCTTCTCTATTTCCCAAATATTTTTTAGAACTTGTACCTTTCTTCTCTAATAAACTTATTAGCAACATTTCAGCATATAAATTTTTCACGAAAATCAGGTATATAAAAAAATACACAAAATTGGCGATATCTCAAAACTTCAATTTTCGACTTAAGCTACTCTTCCATGTGACCACAGATATATTTACAGTGACTTGCAGCTAGTATGATATGGTGTCAAATAAAAAGTTTAAGGTGATATACATTTTAAAATAGAGAAAAAACAAAAAATGTTTAAACACCAATTTGTTTTATGTTATATCACATTTAAGAAAGGAACTTTATTTGTTGATAAAATATTGCTTAGTTTTAAATATAAACTAAAAACTTAAAATATATCTTAAATATAAGTTGTAGCTTAAAAGATGTGGCCAAAAACCAGTTAAATATTTGCCGAATTAAAGATTAAATAAGGATGCTAGTACTTTGTATGCAATCCCTTAACCTTTAAAACGGCCTTTAACCTATTGTTTATCGAAGAGACCAGCTTCCGAGTGGTTTCCGGGCTTATTTTGCTCCATTCCTCCAGCAGAGCATTTTTTACGTCCTGTTTGCTGGAAATCTTATGATTCCGGATGTTGTTCTCCAGCACAGCCCACAAATTTTCAATCACATTTAAGTCTTGAGACTGGGCCGGGGGAATCATGACGTGGGGGCAGTTCCAGATAAGCCAGGACTGCACTATTCCGGACGTATGTTTCGGGTCGTTGTCCTGGTAGAACCGGAAATCACGTCGGATTCCTAGATTCTTGGCGATTTGGATCAAATTTTCTTTGAGAATATTGAGGTACATATTCTTATCCATCGTAGACTCAATAAACGCCAAGTTTCCGACTCCGGCTGCCGAAATATATGCCCATACCATAACACTTCCTCCTCCGTGCTTAACTGTCGCTTTTACAATTTTGGGATCCAGCTCAGTATTGGGCTTTCGGGGTACTCGGGCATTAAAGTCGTGGTTGCGCAGAACCCGGCGCACAGTATCCACACTGCACTCCTTTCCCATTTCGTCCTTCACCTGTTGTGTAAGCTTTGGGGCCGAAAGCTTGGGATTTGCCTTAATTTCCCTAATGATACGTCACTCCTCATGCTCAGTGAAAACCTTGTTCGGCGCTATTCTGCCCTTATTCCCTATCCTATTTTCGTGGGTGAAGCGCTCGATGATATGTTGCACAGTTGATGAGCTCAGATTGACCATTTGAGCAATTTTGTATATATAAGTTAACATATGTTTCCGTTTATTTCAAAACAGAAGAAAATATTTCTTGCAATACCTGCACCTGCACAATGATTGTGGTAATTTGGATAAAATAAAATCGATACCTAGACTGGTAATGAAAAACATTATTATCACGGTCTTTACATTATTAACATATTATGTATTTATCCAGAATTGTTAAAAAAAAAATCTACAAAGCCAATATGAGGCGCAGATGAAGCTGCTGGTCGATCAAATTCCTAATGAAAATGTTCTAGCTCAACTGGTGACTTAAATATATAAATATTTATAATTTATTTAAAAAATTAATAATAATAAATGTAATACAAAATTTGAATAAAACGTATATAATGTAAAGCAGGCATGCTCAGACCCATTGCACTAGCTTCTTATTTGTTTTTGTCATTCTCTTGGTATAGGCATGAGAAAGTTCGTATACATGCAATGCGCACAGCATATGCCAATGCGAATTAAAAGAACAATTTTGGGTATTTCCTTTCTTATCTTCATTCTTTGCGTATGCCGTCGAGTTCTGCAGCAACACTTTCATATGCTTTGTTGTTGCGCTACTAATCCCAATGTAATTTTGTTATTGTCATCTCAGCAAGAGAACAGTTAGAAAATTTAGCATCGGTTTAAAGTTGTCTGCGAAATGTTCAACAACGCAATTACTTTTGAGCAAACCTGATGTAAAGCATTTACATCCGGGGTGTCCACCAGTGATGTCATTTCCGCTGTTTTCACGTCAGATTTGGATTTTTTTGAAGTGTGATTGCGCGTAAAATTTGAAAATAGCGGGCAGCGGGAATCCTAGATTTTTTTAGCAAATTTAAGCAGCTTTTTTTAATTTTACTTTTACTTAATTTTGAGAGTTGTTTTAATTGAGTTTGACAGTTGAAATGTTAAAAATGTATTTCTGTCGGCAAAGTATCGATTTTTACGTTTTTTGAAAATTTCTAAAAATTACTAAAAATTATTATTTTGTATGAAAAGTTGGTAAAATAGTCATTTTGATAAATTTTCAAAATTCATAACAAATACATGAGAAGAGATTTTTGAAAAATTTCAGTCACTATTAGAATTGTTTGAAGTAACTTTTTGCATCAAAACAATTTTAGTTTAAGCCCGGGGAAATAAAGTTTCAAAAGTAGACTTTTACAAGAATTTAAAACTTTCAATGGGTACTTATTGGGTTAAGAAGAGTATTGTATCATTCAAACGGAAATTACATGACCTTTCTATTGATACCATACTTTCCATTAAGTAAGTAAGAATTTATGGGTAGAATTAACTTTAAGTGTTGTGTAAACATTTTCTTGGCTTACTGTATATAATAAGTGAATTTATTTTTTTTTGGTTAAATATGAATGTATGTCTCTATTAATGAAAAACAAACATCAGCTTTTTTCTTGACTTGTTTTTCCTGAGATTCCGCTTTTTTTTTAGCTTTTTTTTTCGTTGATCCAGCTGTTTTTGCTCAGAAAAAATGACATCACTGGTGTCCACATCGTGCCCATTTGCCCTTCGTGAATCAAACGTTTCACACAGACACAAGCCGACGTCAATATTATTAACTATATCATAATTTTCATAGCGTGCAATAATAACGCCACTTTTCGTTTGCGCAGTGTTAAGCACACCAATAAACTGACACGCTAGCCTCGCTCACGTTGGACATGTCTGATTTATATTATGTGGACGGCATTGCCGTCAAGGGAGAAGCATCTCTCGTTCGTTTATACTCCTCACTATGCGTTCGATTGACGTATTTTGCTTGGCGATGTCTGCCCAGTACGTTAACGTTCCTCCATGCTCGCCACAGTTACACAATTACATGCAGGGAAGCGACAATAGACGAAACTCGTTTGACGCAATTCCATGCATAGAGCGACGTAGTTGACGTTCGTTTATTTTAAGGTAGAATGGAGGGAAGTAACTGCCGCTCGTTTGTTTTAAGGTAGTGCATGGAGCGGCAAAACTGCCGCTCGTTTGACCTAAGCGTAATGCATAGAGCGACGTTACTGGCGCTAGTTTGTATTAAGGTAATGCATAGCGCGACGTAGCTGACGCTAGGCCTACCCAATCCCAAAGGGATTTCGTATTAGGGCGTCCTAATGTAATGCTTAAAGAGAAGTAATTGTCACTTGTTTGACTTAATCTCATGACAAAACATGGGGACTCTACGGTTGGTCAGGCGCCAAAGTCTGATGATTGATTCTTGTAGAACTCGCCCGGTTATCGAGATATAGTTAATAAAAAATCGAAAATATCGAAAAATTAAATTTTTTTTGTGAAGTTTAATAGATTTCCAAAAGAATAAGCCGAAAATACTTAACACAATTTATCAATTTATCGATATTTGTCGAGTTATCGATAAAAATTTTACAAAAAAATGACGAAAATATTAAATAAAATTTACCGATATTTCACTTAGTTATCGATATGTATTTACATACTTAAAAGTCGGAAAGTTACCAACGAAACTTGAGACAAAAAAATGAAAAAAAATTATAAGTAATACAAATCATTTAAAATGTCGCAGGCAAAAAATTTTGTTTAACAAAAATCGCGCGATTTCTCATTCTTTTGCGTGCTCAATTTTTCTCTACACACAAATTCTTGGAATCCAAGCCAAGAATAACACCACAAAGTGACACAAAATGACAGAACAACACCCAAATTTGCATCCCAAATTAAAATATTTTAATGTTTTTAGTTCTTTTAACTAATTATGTAATTAGAAATAAGGAAAAAACTATTTCGTTTTTAGAGCAAATAGGTTTGATACCGTCGCGTGAATCAACTTCACCACAATGTTGTGGGCTGCCAATGAAAGTTGAATCTGGCCAGGGCAGCA
Source organism: Scaptomyza hsui (assembly GCA_018152825.1). Classification (NCBI taxonomy): domain Eukaryota; kingdom Metazoa; phylum Arthropoda; class Insecta; order Diptera; family Drosophilidae; genus Scaptomyza; species Scaptomyza hsui. Next base: position 278,584 of record JAECXO010000305.1, read on the forward strand.
ACCAACAACATTTCTGCTACCGGTGTCGCCGCGTTCTTTGCTTTCTCGCTTTTACTTGCAATATTATATGCTTATAGCAAAGAAACAAACTAGTGACACTTCCTAATTCTGTTTTTAAACATAAAACATAAATTTAAATTTTAAATAGCTCAGTTTGATAAGATATTTATTTCAAAATACCATATTTTTACCACAGATTAGTGGATTATGGTTACACTTTACACTCTTGTGCCGCACGCTTTTAAAATATTCCCCAAATTGCTGCCAGGAAAGATAACAGAAGAGTGAAATAATGCCATTACTCGGAAGTACTTAAACAATATACAAATTAATCAGTCAATCCAATTCAAACCGACGCTGCACTGAGCCAATGCAGCTTAGTAGAATCGGGATATAAGTCACATTGCATATTAATAAGTGTTTATTTTTTTACTTTCTATCATTTCAGCGTATGTACATACACTATAAGAAACATAAGGTAGTTTTTTTTTCTGCACCTTAACCAAGAAAACCGGAGAGAGCAACTGTAGCCCACGCTAATGAGAAAAATCTAAAAAAGCAACAAAAAAAACCTAAGTATCAACTGTATGCGTGTCGACAAAAACCTGAGTGATTGTGTGTGTGTGTGTGTGTGTGTGTGCGAAACGCGGCTATGGCACAGGGCGGCATAGAAGAGCTACTTCAAGCTGCTCAATACATTGAGCAGCAAGAGAAAGAGCAAAAGCTCAAGGGATCACCGCCAACTGCGGACGGGCATTTGATGCAATTCTTCAGTGGGTTCAGCAGCGAAAGTATTGCCAGCAGCAGCATCAACAACAATAGCCCGAGCCAACTCAACAGAAACAACCCGCTAGCATTAGCAGCCGCAGCAGTAGCATCAAAAAAAATATTAACAACAACCGCCAAAAGCGCTATAAACGGCTATAGCCATCTGACTAACGGCATTGATTCACGCAGTCAAGCTATTCTGACTCACGATTATGAGTACACGGAGAGCGGAGGCTGCAGCAGCAACGGCGCCGTCGAGGTAGTAACTGGACGCAGCATCATTTCGGGTGAGTAGCAAATCGTTGTTCGATCAACTGCAGAAAGCGCCACACATTCATAGATGCGTTCGTAAACTTTCAAACCACATCATGTGTACATAATTAAAAAAAACAAAAAATATTAAAAAATACACAACCAACTGCGAAATTTCTTAATACCAGCAATAAATCAGGCTGTACAATATATTTCGGCAGCTTCGTATGCATAGGAAAAGATCTCGGGCACCGCAGTCGGCACACGCACAGCGCGCTGTAGCGTAAAAATTTCGTGTGGCCTATGCACAAATGCTCTACTGCCGCATCGGCAGAGAAGCAGGCTTCGGGCTATGCACAAACGGCTGCATATTCTGCACGGCTGCCGCTTTTAAAAGTGTGACTGTCTGAGTGCCAACACCTGCTGTAAAGAGGTTGTTTGCCAGGGGAGATGTCAACATCTTCCTACCAGGTTGGTGACTCTTGTTTAAAAAATGGCAAATATATAGGTCTATAAATTGTTGATGCAATTTTTGGGAGAACGTCATCACCTATATTGGCAACAAATTTGGTGGCTCTAATCCAAAAACTGTGGAAGCTATAGGCGTTTCTAATTAAAAATAAAACAAGTAAGAAGGCTCTAGTCGAGATTTCCCGACTAGGAGATACCCCGAACCCTTTACTTAGCGCGTACAGTCATTGTTACCTAAACCTTAATCTTCAATATCTCTGGTGTTTCTCAACCGATTTTAATGAAATTTTCTATCTTGACCCATTATTTCAATCCCCATTTTTGCATTTTCCAAATTCGAGATTTTTTCGTAAGCGATTACATGTGTATATCGGAAACCAGAATAGTTATCGATAATTTGAAACAAACTTGTTCCGCTCATGGTATAGGAGAACTTATATTCAAAATCTGAAGTATCTAGCTCTTGTAGTCTCTGAGATTGACGCGTTCATACAGACAGACAGACGGACGGACATGGCTATATCGATTGATTGTTGATGTTGATCAAGAATATATATACTTTATGGGGTCGGAGATGCTTCCTTATGCCTGTTACATACTTTTGCACAAAACCATTATACCTCTTTTACCCATTTTATGGGTTAGGGGTATAAAAACAAAAAAACAGGGGCCTTCAGATCCTATCTTTGCACCAAATTTTGCTGTATCTGTAAGAATGTGCGAAATATATGGTTTTATCCAGGGGGTGTGCCAGCCATCAAAACCAACCCGATTCCAACCCAAAACCAACCTCGAGCTGGTTTTAGGTGTGCCAGAGCCCAGTTCGAGATTATTTTGAAACCTCAAGAAATTTGGCCCGAGATTTGGTTGATTTAAGCAATATTAAATGTCCAATGAATAACAACTGTTACTTTTTCGAAAGGTAATTTTAAGCTTAGTTGCATATTGCAAATACATTTGAGTTTAATACATTTTTTAATTCATGATTTTCGATATTAATAAATCTTTAACAAATCTCTAAGAGTATTTGCCGTTCTGTGTAAGCGTGCAAAACCCGTCCTTAACAAAGGAGCTGCCACATAGTTTGGTTAACAATAACTATTATTCGGAGTCTTTAATAGATCAGTTTTAAAGACATTTTTATGTGATAAATAAGCAAAAAAAATCTTACTTTAAGGTAACAAAATTGCATGGTTGAGCAGTGTACAGTTTGTTGTAAATTTAACTAAGTTATTGCAGCAAACCTTTTTTTTATGAGGTGGCAACGGTGGTGAGGTGGCAGTGTTTGTTAGGTGTGTAAATCTACAGTAAGAAGAAGAATTTAATTTATGTCAAGTCATTGAGCAGCCAAAATGTAGGTTAAATTAAAATTGCATTTAATTATTTGTTCTACATTTATTTTATTATTTGTCCATAGGGGAAAACACCGTTCACCTTTTGCACTTTTAAAATGTAAACAAAACCAGATTCGCCATTTACGAAGTACGTAGAACAGCTGTTCAAGCAAGCTATCACGGCAGGCTGTCAAGCAACATGGGTTACTTGGCGGGCAAAATATTAAATATTTATTTTGTATAAGAACTACAAGAGATAAAACCTAACATATTTTTATTTTACCATTTATTAAATATAACACTTATGCCATGAGGCCAACCTTGAAAACAAAGACAAATATAGCAAATAAATTTTAGGCAATTTTCATTTTTGAAAGGTAGCAACTCTTTTGGCCATTTTCGTTTTACGTATTTGCTCCGAAACATTTTACCGAAAAATGAAATCTCCCTAACTTCTGGCACGCCGACGGCTTTTGCTTCTAGAGATTTGAAAACCAGCTCGAGCCAAAATCTCTGGAGATTTCTGGCACACCCCCGATCAATTGTCAGTTTTTGGAAATATGGATTTCCCAGCCCCCGAGTGGGTGTAACACAGCAATCTTGAAACTTTATTTTTAAGTCTAGCTTTAAGGGTCTCTCAACCGATTTCGATTAAAGTTTACAGACTTTCATTCTTTTACGTATACTTACTAAGACACTATTTCTTTTTCATATTTCCTAAACTCAAGGTTGTAATGTTAGTGATTACATGGGTATATCAAATTCTGAAAAAATATCGATAATTTGAAACAAACCTGTACTGCCTTAAGATAAGAAGAGCTTATGTTCAAAATTTGGAGGCTGGAATAGATTTTGCAATCAAAACACATACGGACACACGGACGAACAGACAGAGAAATACAAAAATAAATGAGAAGCTTGTGTAATGGGCCTGAGCATCCCTGATATAAACCTATGAAATAAGTAAAAAAAAATGTTAAAGGTTTTGTGCAAAAGTATGTAACAGACAAAAGGAAGTATTTCTTGTTCAGCAGCAACAGCCGAGTCGATATAGCCATGTCTGTCCGTCCGTATGTTTAAAAGCGTCGATCTCAGATACTGTAGAGCTAGAGACTCCAGATTTGTGACATATGTAAGCTTACTTAGTTCTCGGCAGAACAAGTTTTTTGAAATAATCGTCAGCATTTCCCGTTTTAAAAAAACACATGCAACAGCATTAAAATATTGAATATGGAAATTGTAGAATGTGATCTTGTTCTAATTGAAACTAATGGTAAAATAATTTAAAATCTGTGAACAATTTTTCGAAATCGGTTAAAAAACACCAGAGATTTCGAAATTGAAGTTTATTCACAGAATTTCAAAAACAATGACTGTATGCGTTAAGTCTAGGGTTCAGGCTATCTCAAAGTTAAGACTTCTCAAATAGAGCCTTGTAACTTCACAAAAGTAAAGCTTAATGAAACGTTAAAAAAAGTAAGGTAAGGATAGAAATTCTCCGCTTGTTGAAAATGTCTTATGACCTCAATATAAATCATCTGGTAATCGCTCAGGGTGAGATGAGTCTAATTTAAATGATGCTTTAAAATATTTATTATTCTGACGACGAGTGCCTGCTGTTTATACTTTGATACCGAAGGTCTCATAGTATATTGGTTTTGTGCAATGTCCGTCATGGTGTCTGTCCGTCGGTCCGTCTGTCCGTATGAACGCAACTTTTTTCTACACCCGTAAAGCTAGAGACTTGAAACTTTGCAATCATGTTTGTCTATAGGCGAGACAGATAAAGTGTCAAGATTGGGGTGCCACGCCTACTAGGAGGCTGGAAAATCGATAAATTCGATAACTGAAAACCGATAAAACCAAATATTTCTCACATTCTTACAGCTAGAGTTACCAAATTTTGCACGCAGATAGCTAGTCTAGTTCCTCAAAAAACTGCATCAAAATTTTGGATGCCACGCCCACTCCTTCCGCCCCCATCATCCCTGCTCCTTGAAATTGGAAACGCCTATAGTTTTCACATTTTTTGGGCTAGAGCCACTAAATTTTGTGTCAAGATAGATATTGACGTTCCCCAAAAAAGTGCATCCGAATTTTGAATGTCACGCCCCCTGATTCCGCCTCCATCCCCCCTTCACCTTAAAATTGGAAACGCCTATAGTTTTCACATTTTTTGGGCTTGAGCCACCAAATTTTGTGTGAAGATAGATATTGACGTTCCCCGAAAAAATGCATCAAAATTTTGGATGCCACGCCCCCTGATTTCGCCCCATCCCCCTTCTGCTTGAAATTGAAAACGCCTATAGTTTTCACATTTTTCGAGATAGAGTCACCAAATTAGTAGGAAGATATATGGTGACATCTACAAAAGGTCTGCATCAAAAATTAGGATGCCACGCCCACCTCGGCCGCCCACCATTTAAAATCGGAAATTTCGATATCTCTTATAGTTTTTGAGCTAGAGCCCGTAAATTGGGTAGAAAGATAGAAGGCGGCATCTACCAAAGATCTGCATCAAAATTTTTGATGCCACGCCCACCTAAGCCACCCGCCTTATAAAATCGGAATCGGCTATATCTTTAACAGTTTTTGAGCTTGAGCCACCAAACTTTTTATGAATATAGATGGTGACAGTTAAAAACATTTGATTCAAAAATTAAGATGCCACGCCTACCTCTGCCGCCCACCTTTTAAATTTGGGAGTTAAGTTATCTACCACAGTTTTTGAGCTAAAGTCACCAAATTTGGTAACATGATAGCTGGCGATGTTTACCACATGGCCCACCCTGCATTCTCCCTTATCTACCGTTTTTTTTACTGGTATCAAAATATTCCGCAGTCGGTTGCGTCCGACACCGTCTTTACTTGTTTTCTTATATAAATCTGAAAAAAAGTCAATATACAATTTTTTTTTGTTTAGATGTTTTTTTCATTCGATATCTCGAAAACAAAGCGATATAGAAAAATTGTATTTGATCATTTCGTTTTCTTTTGTCGAGTTCTAAAAATTCGTCCTCAGATTGCGACGCCACGGAAACAGCAGTAGTATTGCCTTTAAAGTAATGCTAAAATGTGGGTCGACAACAACAACATCCTCTATATATACATTTAAAAGGCCTACTTTTTGTTTTTATTTTTTTTTGTGGGACTTGTTAGCATAGAAACAGATGGAGACGGCCTGGCGGACACGGCTATTCCAAAACTGCTCGCGGTCCTGATCAAGAATATATATACTCTATGGCTATAATTTGTTGTTAAATCAAATGAAAAGTATTCGCAAATGTTACTATGCATGAAATGAATTTTTCGAAATGTTCCCAATATGCTTTATTTATTTTGAAATTATTTCTGGGGGGCGTTTGTTATTGGGATTTTTGATAAAGGGTGATTAATATTGGGAAGTGATCGCTTCCACTAAGTCAGTACAAGTCCACGTCGTGTGGGGGAATATGGTTGATGAGCACAATGATAGGTCTATGTGTGTCAAGGTATTGTGTGTTGTGAAATGGGTAGGAGATTTATCATTAAGAAGAATAAAGTTATTTTGTGTTATAAAATATGTATGGTATGTCCTCTTTTGTTGTGGATAGGAGATCCCCATGTTGGGTGCCAACTAATGAAATCGCCAGCTACGGTTGTAGAGTGGTTTTGCCCTATTATTTTTTTTAAGTTCTTGGTGTTGAAATATTTTTTGGTGGTATGTCTATTGAGAGTATTTGGAAATTTGTTTCTGAGTGAATTTCTGCACCCACTGCTTCTAAAGCGTTGTTGATTGAAATTTTTTTTTGGGCTGGATTGATTTTTTAATGAGTAGAGCTACACCTCCAAAGGTGTTGTGTGGGGTGTTTAGGATTATTGAGTAGTTCACAGGTATTTGAATAGGTTATGTTGGGTGTATATAAGTTTTTTGCAGGGCTATGATATGGGGGCGAACGTCTTTTAATTATGATAAGGAGTTCACTGAAGTTATTCACATAACCGCGTATATTCCATTGAAATATTTTAAGAGGCATGATTTAGATTAAATTTAAGAGTTTTGACTACTAATTTGTAAATTAATATTACTACAGTTTATTTTTGTTTGTTTGATTTGAGGTAGGTCCTTGTCGGACTGACTGAAGATTACCTTACAAATGACATTTGCAAACAACTTTCTCCAGTCAGCCTTACAGGAACCCACTTATAATATTAGTTTGTTAGATCTATTGATACTCCATTATATCAAAATTTGAGTTATCGAATTTTTTTTTCTTGTTAAAAGCTTAAATTTTTTGTACTGTTTTTCGGGGTGTAGTACGTGGTAGCACCTGGACTTTACCTTTTGAAGCAGTGAGTTTATTACTTAACTTAGTAGTTATTAATGTGCTAGGCTGGGGAAATTCAGTTGAGTCGTGATATATGACGGCGGTTCGTGGAGTGGAGGTCTTCGGGGTTTCATTGGCTTGGTGGCTTCGGCGTAGGTTTGGAAGTTAATGCTATGGTTTTTGTTGTAGATTTCATAAGCAGTTTTGTTGTCTACTTGTTGGGTGATTTCAATTGCAACTATTTCTTGTTGTTTTTTATATATTGGGCAGCTTTTGTCGGTGGAATTGTGAGTGTTGTATGTTAAGTTATTAAATTTACAATTAATAAATCCGACGTTGTTTGAGCAGGTTTCATTCTTTTCTTCATTGGTATGATGTGGAGAACCGCATGTGATGCAGGTTTTAACACTCTTGCATACTTTGTATGTGTGCCCATATCGGAGGCAATTATTACAACGTAACGGTGATGGTATGTATTGGCGAACGCTTGTTCATATCCTATCATAATAAGCAGTGGGAGGGTGGTCGAGTCAAATGTGAGAATAATCAATCCAGTCTTGATGAGATTACCGCCGACTTTCTTCATTATTTTTTTTACAGTGTTGACGCTTTGGCTTTTCAGTTCCGTTTGAATTTCTTTCGCTGGAACTTCTCTCAAGTTATTAGAGTAGATCACGCCCTTGGTTTAGTTAAAGTAATTATGGAGGTAGACGGTGACAGGCATGTTATTTGTAAAGTGTGTCATCTTGTTGATGATTTTTGGCTTTAACCAGGAGATCACCTCTAATAAGTTTAGTACACGATGAGACTGGGCACATCACAGGTAGTCAATTATTTTGTTTATAACAAAGGGGATAGAGTAAACTTTTTTTCGGTTTAGCTTTTACGCGAAATCACTATATATTTCGAACCCAGTAAATTGTTTGTACCGTTCAAAGATAAGATTTGGAGTTTAATAGATTTCCGAATAAAAAAAAAGAAAAAGAAAATACTCAATACAATTTATCGACAAATCAATAATAAAAATAAAATTAATTTTGTTTTAAAAAAATTTTCTTTTCGACGCAATTCTTTTACCACATCAAGTTCTTTTCCGCGATCAATTTTTCTCTACACACAAATTCTTTTCTTGCTTTCCTAGAATTACACCACAAGATTCCCGGTTCGGGTTCTTGTTCCAGATTATATCGGTTCTGTACCGGATCCGTACATTTTCTTTTTCATATATTATATACATTTAAAAGGCCTACTTCTTATTTTGTTTTTTTCTTGTTAAGTTTTTTTTTTTAAAACCAAACTTTAGCAAAAACGTCACTGTGCAACCTGGAACTATGTTTTTTTTTTTTTGAAGGTTTGTCACGTGATCACCCTAAAAATTATATGCGATTTATCTTGCTTCACGTAGTTAAGCCTTTCATATGTTCATTTAAGATGGGATCGGGAAAGAAATTGCTCACCATCCCATCCCGTCCCGAAATCAAATTCGCTTTTCCCATCCCGATTGTTCCGAAAAATTTTGTGTCTATCCCACGGATCCCGACATTTTCCCGAAATTTTTTTTTCAAATAAATGTAAATAATTTTTTTTTTTTTTTAAACATAATCTTACTTTAAATTTGAATTTTTGTTTAAAAACAATATTCTCTCAAAATTTTTTTTAATTAATCGAGTTCTTCCCTCTTCCAAAATTCTACTGGACGTAGAAAAAACCCTTTCGCTGGTGGCAGAAGATGTTGGAACGTTGAGCACTTGCCTGGAGAGCATTTGCAACAATGGCAAATCATTGCATTGTTGCCAAAATGTTAAAATATCGCAATTTTTCTTAAATCTATTATGCTATAATTGTTTATTTCTTCATCGATGTCGTCTTCCTTTTCGGGTTGCGGTGCACAGAATTCCGAAAACCTATGTGATAAATTTGATTTTCTTGATATTTTTTTTTTTTTTTTGATGGGCTTGTTATTGTTTCAATCATTGATTTTACTGTCAAGTGCACTTTATTCTTTTCGTCACTTGTCAAACAATTTAAATCTCTAAAGGGTGGATTTAAAAAAAGTGCCACATTGTGAAACGTATTTTGCTGGCGCACAGCGGCTATGTAAAGATATTTGACATTTGCTTTTGATAACTTTCATTGTTTCGTTATCAAATACATTTTCAGCACAATGATTTTTTAATTTTTTAAACTACAATGTGTATTCATGTATTGTTGGTTCCTTGTCGGAACTCCAACACTCCGAACAATCTTTAAACATTGACAAAAAAATTAACAATAGCGGTGTACAACAGCTCCGTTTCATCGTTTCATGTTTCATGGATAAAACGCATAGCTCGTGAACGGCATTTTGCGTCTCAATGCGTTTCATATTTTCGGTGACTGCGCTACAGCTGCCTGGATTAAGAAAAAATGCCATTAAAAAGCTTTAAATATATGTTTGGGAGTCTTGCGCTTCTAAATAGTAGTTGATTCTACAGTTATAAATGAGATAATCACTAGTTTATTTTATCACACAAAACCAATTTAAACAAGTAAAAACGTTGCAGTCGGACGCAACCGACTGCGGAATACTTTGATACCAGTAAAATAACGGTAGATAAGGGAGAATGCAGGGGCGAAGGGAGTGGGCCATGTGGTAAACATCGCCAGCTATCATGTTACCAAATTTGGTGACTTTAGCTCAAAAACTGTGGGAGATAACTTAACTCCCAAATTTAAAAGGTGGGCGGCAGAGGTAGGCGTGGCAACCAAATTTTTGTATCAAATGTTTTTAACTGTCACCATCTATATTCATAAAAAGATTGGTGGCTCAAGCTCAAAAACTGTTAGAGATATAGCCGATTCCGATTTTATAAGGCGGGTGGCTTAGGTGGGCGTGGCATTCAAAATTTTGATGCACATCTTTGGTAGATGCTGCCTTCTATCTTTCTACCCAATTTACGGGCTCTAGCTCAAAAACTATAAGAGATATCGAAATTTCCGATTTTAAATAGTGGGCGGCAGAGGTGGGCGTGGCATCCTAATTTTTGATGCAGACCTTTTGTAGTTGTCACCATATATCTTCCTACCAAATTTAGTGACTCTAGCTCGAAAAATGTGAAAGCTATAGGCGTTTCCAATTTCAAGTAGAAGGGGGGATGGGGGCGGAATCAGGGGGCGTGGCATCCAAAATTTTGATGCCTTTTTTTGGGGAACGTCAATATCTATCTTCACAAAATTTGGTGGCTCTAGCCCAAAAAATGTGAAAACTATAGGCGTTTCCAATTTCTTGATGAAGGGGGGATGGGGCGGAATCAGGGGGCGTGGCAGCCAAGTTTTGATGGGGAACGTCAGTACCTATCTTGACACAAAATTTGGTGGCTCTAGCCCAAAAAATGTGAAAACTATAGGCGTTTCCAATTTCATGGAGAAGGGCGAATGGGGGCGGAATTAGGGGCGTGGCATCCAAAATTTTGATGCATTTGTTTGGGGAACGTCAATATCTATCTTGACACAAAATTTGATGGCTCTAGCCCAAAAAATGTGAAAACTATAGGCGTTTCCAATTTCATGGAGAAGGGGGATGGGGGCGGAATCAGGGGGCGTGGCATCCAAAATGTTGATGCATATTTTTGGGGAACGTCAATATCTATCTTGACACAAAATTTGCTGGCTCTAGCCCAAAAAATGTGAAAACTATAGGCGTTTCCAATTTCATGGAGAAGGGCGAATGGGGGCGGAATTAGGGGCGTGGCATCCAAAATTTTGATGCATTTGTTTGGGGAACGTCAATATCTATCTTGACACAAAATTTGATGGCTCTAGCCCAAAAAATGTGAAAACTATAGGCGTTTCCAATTTCATGGAGAAGGGGGGATGGGGGCGGAATCAGGGGGCGTGGCATCCAAAGTTTTGATGCATATTTTTGGGGAACGTCAATATCTATCTTGACACAAAATTTGGTGGCTCTAGCCCAAAAAATGTGAAAACTATAGGCGTTTCCAATTTCAAGGAGCAGGGAGAATGGGGGCGGAAGGAGTGGGCGTGGCATCCAAAATTTTGATGCAGTTTTTTCAGGGATATGACTAGCTATCTGCGTGCCAAATTTGGTAACTCTAGCTGTAAGAATGTGAGAAATATTTGGTTTTTTCGGTTTTCAGTTATCGAATTTATCGATTTCCCAGCCTCCTAGTAGGCGTGGCAACCCAATCTTGACACTTTATCTGTCTCGCCTATAGATAAACATAATTGCAAAGTTTCAAGTCTCTAGCTCTACGGGTGTCGAAAAAAGTTGCGTTTATATGGACCGACGGACAGACAGACACCCTGACGGACATTGCACAAAACCAATATACTATGAGACCTTCGGTATCAAAGTATAATTACTTTTGTTTGCGGCGGCCATTAATCAGTTGTTTTCATACTTTGCACAAAAATACACCAAATATACTGAACATCGCGATGCAGCGATAGCAAATATCGATTAAATATGGTGGTCTTCTTATCTTCACTTTCATGAAACATGAAACAATTTTTGTATACATAGGCAGGGGTGTTTCATGGTTTCAAGAATATTTTCTATGTAAGTTGTTGTTGCCTGACGCTCTAAACATGAAACGATGAATCGAACTGTTGAACACCCTCAATATCTTTTAAAAAATTGAAATCAATATTAGATATTTTTTTTTACATCATTTCTTGAAACGAGAATTGTCTGAATTTCTGAAAAGGAATCCAAAATGCGATCAAACATGGTATATATAGAGTTCCACTTAGTTTTAACATGTTGTTTAAGAGATTTTGATAATTGGCTATTAGTTCAGAATGCTTAAAATGGCCAACAAGCATCCAACAATGCATCTAATTCTATAACGTTTCCCTTATCGAAAAGGTCAGTCATAACTAAGTTTAAATTATGACATGCACATGCGCTTATAATGTTTAAAAGCTGCCTTAACATTGGCACCATTGATATGATGTAATATAGCTACTTTGAAATTTAGATTCCAAATCATATTCTCTAATTATTTCTAGCACACAGCTCAATATATTAGCACTATCTTTTTTTCCAAGTAGAAATTCGCGATTTGCGAGGACCTTTGCATTTAGCTTAAACTCCTTACATATGTAATGTGCTGTCAATGTGAGGAAACTGCGCTGTGTGTGTTGGTCCGTAAACATGTCAGTTGTGTATGCCATAGGTTTTTTTTCCAGATCGTCTTTAACTTTGCTGTATTCTGTTGGCAACACCACGTTTGTTATGGTTTTCCTACTCTTAAGTAGTTCAGATGCGTTTATTTTTCCATACTCAGCTCCAATGTTAATAAGCGATTGTGCCAGCTGCAAAAATCCTTCACCTAATAAAAATATATATGTATATTATTTATACTAACATGTAAACTCAACCTCTTTTAATATATCACACATATTTACCTTCAGTTGTGGAAAATGGTCTTAGATCGTTTGTAAAAAATAACAGCTGATGCCGCGCCAGATTTTCCACAACGCTGGTCGGAACTTTTCTTTTTAAAAATGCGTTCATGCTTGGTTGCAAAGCGTCGCGTTAATTTTTGGCGCACTTATGCCTGTACAGTCCAGACGTGCCATTTTTTGGTTTATATGCAATAACTTCCTTACATGCACTGCACAAAATCCACAATTTGATCTTTAATCTTAATAATGTTGAAGTTTTCCCACACATCAGCTTTTGAGGAGAATTTAAAAAGACAATTTCTTCACTTTTTTTTTTGGATATTAATTGCAAAATTTCAACACGCGATGCCATAGCTGCACCAATTATTGGAAAAGAGTGACCGAATTTCGTAATAGTGAAAATACATCTAAATGCTCCCATTTATTGCACTTGCAATATATCGTGTCACTAAAAAATGCAATCGGTGGGTAATTTCGATAAATAAAGAACATTTATCGAGTACATTTTGTTTGGGTCCCGACAGGCTTACCGGGACCCGTGGGATTTTCGGGATCGACCACTTATCCCGACTTTCCCAGATTTTTTTAAAATCGTTCCCATCCCGCCCGATCCCGATAATTTTTTCGGGACCCGCGGGATTCCCAAAATCCCGATCCCGACGCCCATCTCTAATGTATATATGTGTACAGTTATGTATGTACTTACATATTAAAAATCACAAAGCATATGGGTATTTCTCTGGTGTCGATCATGACGCATTGCAAGTGGTAAAAATGTCAAAATAAGACGGATTTTCAAAATTCCTTTTTATACCCCGAACCCATGAAATGGGTAAAAGGGGTATAATGGTTTTGTGCAAAAGTATGTAACAGACAGAAGGAAGCATCTCCGACCCTATAAAGTATATATATTCTTGATCAGCATCAAAAGCCGAGTCGATATAGCCATGTCCGTCCGTCCGTCTGTCTGTCTGTATGAACGCGTCGATCTCAGAGACTACAAGAGCTAGAGACTTCAGATTTTGAATATAAGTTCTCCTATACCATGAGCGGAACAAGTTTGTTTTAAATTATCGATAACTATTCTAGTTTCCGATATACACATGTGATCGATTACAAAATAATCTCGAATTTGGAAAATCTAAAAATGGGGATTTAAATAATGGGTAACGATATAACTTTTCATTGAAATCGGTTGAGAAACACCAGAGATATCGAAGATTGAAGTTTAGGTCACAGATGCATACAGAATATGACTGTACGCGTTAAGTATAGGGTTCGGGGTATCTCCTAGTCGGGAAATCTCGACTAGAGCCTTCTTACTTGTTTACTGTATATTTGCTCTTGATTAGCCCTACAATTGGTGCTAAGGTCGATTTTAGGTAATAATTAGTTTTCGAGGTTTTTAAAAAAAACCGACGCGTACGAACATGACAACAGAAGTGGTTTTCGCGACGAGCAATTCAAACTCAGTTTTCAGCAAAAGTAAAAGCAGTATTTTTATGCGGCTGAATACGGAATACGATTTGTATTTTTTTTAAATTCAATTTAATCCAGGTACGGTCGTTACGTAACGTTCGTGACATTTTTTCCATCAAATCGGAAACTAATTTATCTCTTACAGTTTTTATACCCCTAACCCATAAAATGGGTAAAAGGGGTATAATGGTTTTGTGCAAAAGTATGTAACAGGCAGAAGGAAGCATCTCCGACCCTATAAAATATATATATTCTTGATCAGCATCAACAGCCGAGTCGATATAGCCATGTCTGTCTGTCCGTCCGTCCGTCTGTCCGTCCGTCTGTCTGTCTGTATGAACGCGTCGATCTCAGAGACTACAAGAGCTAGAGACTTCAGATTTTGAATATAAGTTCTACTATACCATGAGCGGAACAAGTTTGTTTCAAATTATCGATAACTATTCTAGTTTCCGATATACACATGTGATCGATTACAAAAAAATCTCGAATTTGGAAAATGTAAAAATGGGGATTTAAATAATGGGTAACGATATAACTTTTCTGAAAATTTCATTGAAATCGGTTGAGAAACACCAGAGATATCGAATAAGTTTAGGTTACAGATGCATACAGAATATGACTGTACGCGTTAAGTATAGGGTTCGGGGTATCTCCTAGTCGGGAAATCTCGACTAGAGCCTTCTTACTTGTTTCAATTGCCGTTGCTTTTAAATTTTTAACCAATAGAATCACGTGAACAGTGACGTCATTCTTGTGTTTGTACATGTGTAATACCACTGAGCATAGAATAACATAGAGACCTTAAATCGACTGTAAACTTATTGCCGTCAAAATGTTGAACTTCCGATCCAGGAAGAAGAAGAGTCGAAAACTTAACAGACAGAGCTGGCCGCTCAGAAAAGTGACGTCATTCTATTGCTTGCTTTGCTGTAAGCAACAGAACGGATTTGTTCTGGATCTGAAGTCGCGTGTATGTATGCGTGCGTATGTGAGCGAGCAGGCATTCACACGCACACATGACATGTATGCAGGCATGTCCAACGTGAGCGAGGCTGGCATGTGTCAGTGTATTGGTGTGCTTTACATGAAAAATTATGATATAGTTAAACTAATGCATGGTTACCCAAACTTAGGTGTTAGCTAGCTCATTTTTACGCTCCCAACATTGACTTGGGCCAAAGTTCGGTTGACGTCGGCTTGTGTCTGTGTGAAACGTTTGATTCACGATGGGTAAATGGGTACGCTGTGGACACCCCGGATGTATGTGTTTGTGGCAGAGCGGGAAAACTAACGAAAAGAAACGTTTCTGAATCGTTTCGTTTCGCTCTTTGCACAGAGCGAAATACTAACAAAACCCGATAAAATGTAACTGTAAAAAAAAAATGAGTTCTGTTCAGTTTGCGTTCGTAAGCGCAAACTAAACGTAAAGCGAAATGCTCTCATCTTGAGATGCGGACAAAGGGAATCGGAACGATATGCAATCAGGGCGAATAGTTCGCAAACGTTTGCTGCTCAATTTGTATGCACTTTTTTTCTTTTCTCTTGTTTACTTCTATGTTTCTCTCAGCTTTGTTGTTGCTGAAGTAGAACTAAAAGCCGATCATTCCGCATACGATTCCTTTGTATATGTTTCGTTCCCAAACGTTCCAAGGCACTGCAGCTGTCGGGAGAACAATATTCCAATCGTTTTGTTTGCGCTTTTCGGCAATATAAAGTTAGTGGTTTCGTTTTCCCTCACGATAATAACTGCTACAAAACATATGAATAGTTTCTAAGCTTTCGCGAACGGTTCGTTAAACGTTTCGTTTGTTTGCCCGCTCTGGTTTGTGCATTCTTGGCCGCTCTTCAATGATGAGGGAGCGAGAAAGCAGCATTTGCAGATGCTTTTGTTTCAGTTGCTGTTTGTTTGCAGCAGCCCGGCTAGTGTTTTTCGGGTAGCGAGCAGTGATGTCATTTCCGCTATTTTTCCATCAGATTTGGATTTTTATACTTTGATACCGAAGGTCTCATAGTATATTGGTTTTGTGCAATGTCCGTCATGGTGTCTGTCCGTCTGTCCGTATGAACGCAACTTTTTTCGACACCCGTAGAGCTAGAGACTTGAAACTTTTGCAATTATGTTTGTCTATAAGCGAGACAGATAAAGTGTCAAGATTGGGGTGCCATGCCTACTAGGAGACTGGGAAATCGATAAATTCGATAACTGAAAACCGATAAAACCAAATATTTCTCACATTCTTACAGCTAGAGTTACCAAATTTTGCACGCAGGTAGCTAGTCATGTCCCTGAAAAAACTGCATCAAAATTTTGGATGCCACGCCCACTCCTTCCGCCCCCTCATCCCTGCTCCTTGAAATTGGAAACGCCGATAGTTTTTACATTTTTTGGGCTAGAGCCACCAAATTTTGTGTCAAGATAGATATTGAAGTTCCCCAAAAAAATGCATCAAAATTTTGGATGCCCAGCCCCCTGATTCCGAACCCATCCCCCCTTCTCATGAAATTGGAAACGCCTATAGTTTTCACATTTTTTGGGCTAGAGCCACCAAATTTTGTGTCAAGATAGATATTGACGTTCCCCAAAAAAGTGCATCAGAAATTTGGATGTCACGCCCCCTGATTCCGCCCCCATCCCCCTTCTACTTGAAATTGGAAACGCCTATAGCTTTCACATTTTTCGAGCTAGAGTCACCAAATTTAGTAGAAAGATATATGGTGACATCTACAAAAAGTCTGCATGAAAAAGGTCTGCATGATAGTGAAAGTTAAAAACATTTGGTTTTTGAGCTAAAGTCACCAAATTTGGTAACATGATAGCTGGCGATGTTTACCACATGGGCCACTCCCTTCGCCCCTGTATTCCCCCTTAGCAACCGTTCTTTTACTGGTATCAAAGTATTCTGCAGTCGGTTGCGTCCGACTGCAACGTTTTTACTTGTTTCGAAGTGTGATTGCGGGTAAAATTTGAAAATAGCGGGCAGCGGGAATTCTAGATTTTTTAGCAAATATAAGCAGTTTTTTTTTAAATTTTTCTTTTACTTAATTTTGAGAGTGGTTTTAATTGAGTTTGACAGTTGAAATGTTAAAAATGTATTTCTATCGGCAAAGCATCGATTTTTACATATTTTGAAAATTGCTAAAAATTACTAAAAATTATTATTTTGTATGAAAAGTTGGTAAATTAGTAATATTTAGCAATTTTCAATACATCAGAACAAATACATGAGAAGAGATTTTTGAAAAATTTCAGTCACTATTAGAATTGTTTGGAGTAACTTTTTGCATCAAAACAATTTTAGTTTAAGCCCGGGGAAATAAAGTTTTAAAAGTAGACTTTTACAAGAATTTAAAACTTTCAATGGGTACTTATTGGGTTAAGAAGAGTATTGTATCATTCAAACGTAAATTACATGACCTTTCTATTCATACCATACTTTCCATTAAGTAAGTTAGAAGTTATGGGTAGAATTAACTTTAAGTGTTGTGTAAACATTTTCTTGGCTTACTGTATATAATAAGTGAATTTATTTTTTTTTGTTAAATATGAATGTATGTCTCTATTAATGAAAAACAAACATCAGCTTTTTTCTTAACTTGTTTTTCCTGAGATTCCGCCTTTTTTTTTCGTTGATCCAGCTGTTTTTGCTCAGAAAAAAATGACATCACTGGTAGAGAGCGCGCAATCGGAATGCAAGTAACGGTAAAAAATACATGCACTTGCGCTGGCTTCATTTTTTGGTGGGCTACCTTTGCCGAGATTTTTGTTATTTTGTTTCGTTTGCTCAGCCCAGCATATACATGTGTGTGTGTGTACATGTATGCAAAGGCAGCACATTTTTATAACAAGTTGTGGATACGAATAAAATTAATGCTATTATTTTTTTTTTTTTTTTTATTAATTCTTAAAATACATTTAAGTCGTTAAGAGGTGCATAATTGATAATTTGTCTAATAATTATTTATATTTGAATTATATAACTTTTATATTTTCGACCCTTAAAAGTAAATACATATGTGATGTCGATTGCCAATGTTCAAATTCAAATTTTGCGCGCATTTGTATCTGCCTGCAAAAACCTAAGAAAGACAAGGCTTCCCAGACAGGCAATTTCTGTTTTTCACTCTCTGCAACACAACTACTTTACAGTTGAGCATTTACATACAAAAGATGCACACACATTCCGAAAGAGTATTCAGAACTGTGTTTCTGTTGTGATCTAATATTTATTTATATTTTAATAATTATTTTAACACACAAAAATTCTGAAAGAGTATAAATGGTTCATAATGTCGGCAGCTGGAAGAAAAACCTCGGCTCGCGACAACCGCATGCCAACGCACACAAGTTTCAACGATCACAACAGAAACACAGTTCTGAATACTCTTTCGGAATACGTGTGCATTTTTTATATGTAAATGCACAACTGCATGGTAGTTGTGATGCTAAATTGTTTGCTGGTGTCATATAGTTAATTTGTCGAAAGAGTATGTATGACCAGAAAGTGCAAAAACGGAAATTGCCTTTCTGTTGTAGGCAGATACAAATGCGCGGCAAATTTGAATTTTCAATATTCGCGGGTGTGCCAGAAATCTCCGGAGATTTTGGCTCGAGCTGATTTTCAAATCTCTAAAAAAAACCGTCGGTGTGCCAGAAGTTAGGGAGATTTCATTTTTCGGTAAAATATTTCGGAGCAAATACGTAAAACGAAAATGGCCAAAAAGAGTTGCTACCTTTCAAAAATGAAAATTGCCTAAAATTTATTTGCTATATTTGTCTTTGTTTTCAAGGTTGGCCTCATGGCATAAGTGTTATATTTAATAAATGGTAAAATAAAAATATGTTAGGTTTTATCTCTTGTAGTTCTTATACAAAATAAATATTTAATATTTTGCCCGCCAAGTAACCCATGTTGCTTGACAGCCTGCCGTGATAGCTTGCTTGAACAGCTGTTCTACGTACTTCGTAAATGGCGAATCTGGTTTTGTTTACATTTTAAAAGTGCAAAAGGTGAACGGTGTTTTCCCCTATGGACAAATAATAAAATAAATGTAGAACAAATAATTAAATGCAATTTTAATTTAACCTACATTTTGGCTGCTCAATGACTTGACATAAATTAAATTCTTCTTCTTACTGTAGACATTTACACACCTAACAAACACCGTTGCCACCTCATAAAAAAAAGGTTTGCTGCAATAACTTACTTAAATTTACAAGAAACTGTACACTGCTCAACCATGCAATTTTGTTACCTTAAAGTACGATTTGTTAATGTTCATTTGTCACAAAAAAGTGTCTTTAAAATTGATCTATTAAAGACTCCGAATAATAGTTATTGTTAACCAAACAATGTGGCAGCTCCATTGTTAGGGACGGCTTTGCACGCTTACACAGAACGGCAAATAGTCTTAGAGATTTGTTAAAGATTTATTAATATCGAAAATCATGAATTAAAAAATGTATTGAATTCCAATGTATTTGCAATATGCAACTAAGCTCAAAATTACGTTTTGAAAAAGTAACAGTTGTTATGCATTAGACATTTAATATTGCTTAAATCAACCAAATCTCTGGCCAAATTTGTTGAGGTTTCAAAATCATCTCGAACTTGGCTCTGGCACACCTAAAACCAGCTCGAGGTTGGTTTTAGGTTGAAATCGGGTTGGTTTTGATGGCTGGCACACCTCTGTATCTGATCAATTAAACTGTGGTGCTCTGGTTGTGCACAGTTTCGAAAACTTTCGTTAGTGCGCGGTGTGCATCCAACGTCACGTAATATTACCCGCCTTTGAAAAGATTCTCCCTTTTGAACACATGCATTACAGCTATAAAAACCTGAGTGGTGTTTAACTCCTTAAATAATTGCACGCGCAGGAGCTTCGCATATAAACGCTCTAACATTTACGAAATATTCATGATTTTGGGGACTCTACGGTCATTCCGGCGCCAAGGTCTGATGATTGATTCTTCTCGACAAAATAAGACGAAAGTATTAAATAAAATGTATCGATTTCTCGCCTGGTTATCGAGATATAGTGAATGAAAAATCGAAAAATATCGAAAGATTAAATTTTTTTGATTAAGTTTAATAGATTTCCAAAAAAAAACACGAAAACACTTCATACAATTTATCGATATTTATCGAGATATCGATAAAAATGTAACAACCTTTTGTTTGTTTGATGAAGTTTAATAGATTTTTAAAAAATAAGACGAAAATATTTAATAAAATTTATAAATATACCGCTTAGTTATCGAGATTTCAATATATCAAAATCTAAAAATGAACATACAGTCGAATCCCGTTAGTTCGAAATTTCAAGGAATTGTTAATCGAGATTTACATTTAAAGAGGATAAAAAAAAAAAATTTGAATAAACGGGACTATTTGACATCATGTTCTCATATTTAACTTTATTGGAATTTAACAAATAATTTAAGTGCATTTATTTGTACGTTTTACAATTTAAGGCTCTAGTCGAGGCTCTAGTCGAGATTTCCCGACTAGGAGATACCCCGAACCCTATACTTAACGCGCACAGTCATTGTCTGTATGCATCTGTGACCTAAACTTCAATCTTCGATATCTCTGGTGTATCTCAGCCGATTTCGATGAAATTTTCAGAAAAGTTCTATCGTTATCCATTATTTCAACCTCCATTATTACATTTTTCAAATTCTAGATTTTTTTGTAATCGATTACAAATGTATATCGGAAACTAGAATAGTTGTCGATAATTGTATAATTATATTCAAAATCTGAAGTCTCTAGCTCTTGTAGTCTCTGAGATTGACGCGTTCATACAGACGGACGGACGGACAGACATGGCTATATCGACTCGGCTGTTGATGCTGATCAAGAATATATATATACTTCATGGGGTCGGAGATGCTTCCTTCTGCCTGTTACATACCTTTGCACAAAACCATTATACCCCTTTGACCCATTTCATGGGTTTGGGGTTTTTTTTTGGAAACTTTCAAACAAGAATTATCAACCTTTAAATAATTTTGCCATATCCAAACGCGACTGTTGTTTATTATCATTATTATTTTTTCAATCCATATCAATTTTTGATATGTAATTTTGAGTTGCTCGTGCACTTTAAATTCACAAATAAACAATTATAAAGAAGCAGTGTTGTTGTTTTTTCATATATATTTTCTTCTTTTTGTTTATTAACACACACATAAACGTGATAAAACCCCCAATTCGCTTCTTATTTTATTTTTGAACCTGTTTATTTGTATACAAGTTATGATTTTTTTTATTAAACTCCCCATATTTTTGTGATTTTACTTATATTATTTATGTTTTTTTATTTTTTTGTAATTATTTTTCTATTTCATGATTTTTATTTATTATTGTTTTGTTTTCTTTCATCCTTAGAGGATGAAAATTCCTCTTCGAACTTTAAATCAAACTCCTACGCCCAACCCCAACCTCAACAACAACAACCACATGTAGCAACAGGCAGAGCAACAACAACAATAACGAGTGCAACAGCAAATTTAACAGGTGCTGTCTCCACTTTCGTGCTGTTTTCATCGTTGCCGGTTTCGTCAACGAACTTAAACGCGAGCTCGGCAGGTGGCAGCACGACCAACCCCACGCCCTCTTCCACACCAACGCTGAAGCAAAAGGTGGGCGCTGGCGGTAGGAGCGCTGCCTCTGAGGTTCCGCGCAAGTACTTTGTGCTGGCGGATGCAAAAACCGGCAACCCATCAGCTCAAGAAACTTTAGCTGAAGCTGCTGTTGGAGTAAGAGCCGTAGTCGGCTATAAAACCTCGCGTCAAACTCCCAAGTCGCAATTGGCGCTTACCCCGCCACCGACGGCGCCTCGTCGCGCTATTGAGCCACATGCAAGAATCCGATCCTATTCAATGCCCTCAAATAAACTTTCAGCACAAACGGGGCATGGTGTGCTCATCGGCGGCAACAGCTCGGAGGATGCACAAATGAATTATGTGGGAGCAGGACGAGTGACGAGCACAACAAGTGCCGCCAACAAAAGCGCCACAGCCACAGGCATCTCATATCGCCAGCACTATGAGCAGCAGCACCTGTTATCTGTAGCTTCCGTATCCAGCTCGGCACCAGCGGCAGGATTTCAACTGACCGGCCATGGCAATCGAAGGCGCACAATCAGTTCCAATAGCAATGGGTAAGTTATTCCATCTTATTCGAATAATCAAATAAAAGCTTTTCCAGGTTCCGAATAAATTTTTTATATAGAACAACGTACACCATAATCTTTTACACGCGTACGTTCTGACCACAATATATTCTTTGCTTTATTTGTTTTGCTTTGCAAGTGAAGTTGTGTTGTGACGATCACTTTCCAATAATTATTTATACTTAAACTTTTAGTCTGAAAAGTCCAACACATATGGAATAGTACCGCTACCGAAAGATTTTAGAGACTTCATTTGATCGGCCTTTTCCTTAAAAACTAATGAACAAGTAAAAACGTTGCAGTCGGACGCAACCGACTGCGGAATACTTTGATACCAGTAAAAGAACGGTTGCTAAGGGGGAACGCAGGGGCGAAGGGAGTGGGCCATGTGGTAAACATCGCCAGCTATCATGTTACCAAATTTGGTGACTCTAGCTCAAAAACTGTGGAAGATAACTTAACTCCCAAATTTAAAAGGTGGGCGGCAGAGGTGGGTGTGGCATCCAAATTTTTGAATCAAATGTTTTTAACTGTCACTATCTATCTGCCTACCAAGTTTGGTGGCTCTAGCTCAAAAACTGTTAAAGATATAGCCGATTCCGATTTTATAAGGCGGGTGGCTTTGGTGGGCGTGGCATCCAAAATTTTGAATCAAATGTTTTTAACTGTCACTATCAATCTTTTTACCAAGTTTGGTGGCTCTAGATCAAAAACTGTTAAAGATATAGCCGATTCCGATTTTATAAGGCGGGTGGCAGAGGTGGGCGTGGCATCCAAAATTTTGATGAATTTTTTTGGGGAACGTCAATATCTATCTTCACACAAAATTTGGTGGCTCTAGCCCAAAAAATGTGAAAGCTATAGGCGTTTCCAATTTCATGGTAAAGGGGGGATGGGGGCGGAATCAGGGGGCGTGGCATCCAACATTTTGATGAATTTTTTTGTGGAACGTCAATATCTATCTTGACACAAAATTTTGTGTCTCTAGCCCAAAAAATTTAAAAACTATAGGCGTTTCCAGTTTCAAGGAGCAGGGATGATGGGGGCGGAAGGAGTGGGCTTGGCATCCAAAATTTTGATTCAGTTTTTTCAGGGACGTGATAAGCTATCTGCGTGCAAAATTTGGTAACTCTAGCTGTAAGAATGTGAGAAATATTTGGTTTTATCGGTTTTCAGTTATCGAATTTATCGATTTCCCAGCCTCCTAGTAGGCGTGGCACCCCAATCTTGACACTTTATCTGTCGCGCCTATAGACAAACATAATTGCAAAGTTTCAAGTTTCAAGCTTTACGGGTGTCGAAAAAAGTTGCGTTCATACAGACGGACACCATGACGGACATTGCACAAAACCAATATACTATGAGACCTTCGGTATCAAAGTATAAAAAGCTGTATCTCGCTAATCGCTCATTGGGTTGTTCCCACAAACATCATTTGGATTTAACGATGTGATTCAAGTAAAAATTTAAACGAATAAAAAAGAAACAACTAGCCGGAAGCAGAATATAGTCTTGTCAAAGTGCCCTCAAAAGGGGTATTTTTTTTTTTTTACATTTTAATAATAAAGGTTGCATTTGGACTATTGATAAATAATTGTGCTTGCTTATTGAATAAATAAAACTTCTTGAAATCCAATCTCACATTATAAAAACCATTTTTTTTTAGGGTGGGCACACGTGAGGTGCACAACAAGCTGGAGAAGAATCGACGGGCGCATCTTAAGAGCTGCTATGAGGTGTTGAAGAATGAGCTGCGACTCAAGGAAGAGGATCGCAAAAAGACATCGAATTTGACAATACTCGACAAGGCGCACAGACTTGTCATGGTATGTACTTAAGGGCGGAAAATATTCTTTGTATCTATCCACATAAATCGGAATCAACAAATAATAGTAAGATATTTTGACCAAGAAACCATGGTGTAAAACTAAATCCTAGTTTCGCTGCGAAGAATTAAGCGCTGTTTACACTTAGATATAATATCGTGCCATCTGTCAAAATTTTATGTTGCAGACACCACATTCAATTTAATTTAAGGGGGTGGGGGTATGGTTTTAAAGGCGAAAGAAATCATATTTTTTGCCATTTTTTTTCGGCGACATGAATTATATTATTTTTTTTAACTTTAATTACATATTATTGTACAAGTTTTGAATGATGTCAGAAAAAATGTTCATTGTAAAATATTGAAAAACAAGCCGGTGACGGTGAATCTCCAGAGGCGCCAAAAAAAGGGATATGCATTTTACCGGTGATGAATTTCTCGAGGTAATCACGAAAAGTTTTTTTTAATTTAATTTTGTTCTATTTTTTACATCATTTTGAAGTCAAAAACGCGTTTTTAGCTCAAAAATCGCAGTTTATTTGTTATTAAAAAATAGGAAAAAATAAATAATAATTAAAAAACTCTTCATGATTGACTTACAATTTTTACACAATATTCTCGACACATTGTACATTCAGAAAAAAATATATTAAAACAAGTGAAAACGTTGCAGTCGGACGCAACCGACTGCGGATGGTTAGGAGTCTGCTTGCAAGGGAGTGGGCCGGGTGGTAAACATCGCCAGCTATCATGTTACCAAATTTAATGACTTTAGCTCAAAAACTGTGAAAGATAACTGAACTTCCAAACTAAAAATATGGGCGGCAGAGGTAGGCGTGGCATCCAAATTTTTGAATCAAATGTTTTTAACTGTCACCATCTATATTCATAAAAAGATTGGTGGCTCAAGCTCAAAAACTGTTAGAGATATAGCCGATTCCAATTTTGTAAGGCGGGTGGCTTAGGTGGGCGTGGCATCCAAAATTTTGATGCAGATCTTTGGTAGATGTTGCCTTCTATCTTTCTACCGAATTTGGCTCTGGCTTAAAAACTGTAAGAGATATCGAAATTTCCGTTTTTGAATGGTGGGCGGCAGAGGTGGGCGTGGCATCCAAGTTTTTGATGCAGATCTTTTGTAAATGTCACCATATATCTTCCTACCAAATTCGGCGACTCTAGTTCAAACAAGTAAAAACGTTGCAGTCGGACGCAACCTACAGCGGAATACTTTGATACCAGTAAAAGAACGGATGGTTAGGAGTCTGCTTGCAAAGGAGTGGGCCGGGTGGTAAACATCTCCAGCTATCATGTTACCAAATTTGGTGACTTTAGCTCAGAAACTGTGGAAGATAACTGAACTTCCAAATTTAAAAGGTGGGCGGCAGAGGAGGGTGTGGCATCCAAATTTTTGAATCAAATGTTTTTACCTGTCACCATTTATCTTCCTTCCAAGTTAGGTGGCTCTAGCCAAAAAACTGTTAAAGATATAGCCGATTCCAATTTCATAGTTCCAAAACTGTGGAAGATACATGCATAGCCGTTTTAGGGGCTCTAGCTTAAAAACTGTAAGAGATATCGCAATTTCCGATTTTAAATGGTGGGTGGAAGGTGTGGGCGTGGCATCCAAATTTTTGATGCAGTTTGTTGGAAAACTTCACTATGTATCTTGACACAAAATTTGGTGGCTCTAGCTCAAAAAAAGTGAAAACTATAGGCGTTTTCAATTTTAAGTAGAAGGGGGATTGGGGCGGGATTTGGGGGCGTGACATCCAAAATTTTGATGAATTTTGTTGGGGAGTGTGATTACCTATCTTGACACAAAATTTGGTGGGTCTCGCCCAAACAATGTGAAACCTATAGGCGTTTCCAATTTCAAGGAGAAGGGGGATAGGGGCGGAATCAGGGGGCGTGGCATCCAAAATTTTGATGCATTTTGTTTGGAACGTCAATATCTATCTTGACACAAAATTTGGTGGCTCTAGCCCAAAAAAATGTGAAAGCTATATGCGTTTCCAATTTCAAGGAGCAGCGAGGATGGGGGCGGAAGGAGTGGGCGTGGCATCCAAAATTTTGATGCAACCTTTTCAGGGACGTGACTAGCTATATTCGTGCAAAATTTGGTAACTCTAGCTGCTGGAATGTGAGAAATATATGGATTTATCTGTTTTCAGTTATAGATTTTATCGATTTCCCAGCCCCTAGTAGGCGTGGCAACCCAATCTTGACAGTTTATCTGTCTCGCCTATAGACAAACATAATTGCAAAGTTTTAAGTCTCTAGCTTTAAGGGTGTCGAAAAAAGTTGCGTTCATACGGACGGACAGGCGGACACCATGACGGACATTGCACAAAACCAATATACTATGATACTTTCAGTATCAAAGTATAAATACCCTTAGTGTCAATGTTTAAGTATAGTCAATGAAATCTCCTAATATATATTTTTCATATAAATATAACTTATTTGAAGTATTTCAATACAAAAAAGTTTTTTTAAAATCGTATTTAAATTCAACATATTCAGCCAAATAATGCAATACCTAATTGCCAAAATGTTAGTAAACATGTATTAAACACATCTTAGGTATATTGCATTTAGAGTGCGTTAGCGGGCTCGACTTCAGAACCAAGGGGGTAATTTGAAACAATTTGAAAAATGTGAATGAAATGTATAAGGCTGGCCAGATAGCGCTATTTCGAATGTTGCCAAACATTCTCATCAGTGACCTTTGTGTTTAGAATTATTAAACTCAAACTGATCGTATATGAAACTATAGTCTGGGGCAGGCGTTAAACCGGGACGTCTCGTTAACGAGGCGGAAGCCTTACCACTGAGCTATTTCCTGACGAAAGCCCTCCCCGGCTAATCAGAGTTGTACATCAACGACTGCATTTGTAATTCTAACTACCAACTCTAAAGCTTTCATGTTTATCAATTTTCGCTAAGCTTCTACCATTAAGCAAGTACACGTAGAGGAGTCAAATCGCGTTTTCCCAACTGCCGAAAAAATGCGTTGTGGAGGCACCACCTTCATTCGGCTGCTGAAAGCAGCGAGCCGAACGCAAATTTTGCAGACCATTTGCGTAGCTAAAAAAGTGCAAGTCATTCATGCGCCGGCGCTTGACTCGGTACAGACGGAGTGCCAGCAATTTGCTGTGTATACGTCTGTATGTCAGCGACGTGATCGCCGTTAGGTGTATATATGTGTGTATGTATGTTTCTGTATGCTGTTTGCTCTGAGCTGCTGTATAATGTGGAAGGGGGATAGCAGCAGCAGAGTGCGAACAACAACAACACATGAGCATTTTTTCTGTATTTGGTGGCTCCGAGATCAAATGAAGCAAAAATCATTTGGGCGAATGTATACCTAAATACACATATATATGTGTGTGTGTATGTGCGCATGCATATTTTTTCAGTTTTTGGTGGCTCTCAAGTGATTTGGGATTTTGTTACTTTTCTAGCAACGCATATCAATGTGTGTGTGTGTGCATGTGTATGTTCATGTTCAGCACATTTGAATGTATGCGTAGCAATTGCCTTGGCTATTCTTGACCTGTCTCAATTTTTATGATTTCTAGCAATTTTATTACAAGTAAGGATATCTATAAAATTAATGTTATTAAATGATAATTTTTTATTTATTTTTAAAATGCATCTTAATCATTAAGATGCATTGTCCATAGTTCATAATATGATTAATAATAATTTATATATTTTAATATGTATATGTATATAATTATATATTATATATTTATGTGTTCTCGTGACCCTAAAACATCATAACTAAATCTATATTAAATGCCGACAGCCAATATTTAAAATTAAAATTTGGCGCGCATTTTAATCTGCCTACAAAACACAGGCAATTTCAGTTTTTTCACTTTCTGGTCATCCATACTCTTTCGAGATATTAGCTATATGACACCAGCAAACAACTTTGCCACACAACTACCATGCAGTTGCTCATTTACATATAAAATATGCACACATATTCCGAAAGAGTATAAATGGTTCATGTGTCGGCAGCTGGAAGAAAATCACAGGCTCGCGGCAACTGCGTGCCAACAAAAAACCTTTTCTCTACTCAATAAACACACACAAGTTCAAGCGATCTCAACAGAAATACAGTTCTGAATACTCTTTCGGAATATGTGTGCATATTTTATATGTAAATGAGCAACTGCATGGTAGTTGTGTGGCAAAGTTGTTTGCTGGTGTCATATAGCTAATATCTCGAAAGAGTATGGATGACCAGAAAGTGAAAAAACTGAAATTGCCTGTGTTTTGTAGGCAGATTAAAATGCGCGCCAAATTTTAATTTTAAATATTGGCTGTCGGCATTTAATATAGATTTAGTTATGATGTTTTAGGGTCACGAGAACACATAAATATATAATATATAATTATATACATATACATATTAAAATATATAAATTATTATTAATCATATTATGAACTATGGACAATGCATCTTAATGATTAAGATGCATTTTAAAAATAAATAAAAATTATCATTTAATAACATTAATTTTATAGATATCCTTACTTGTAATAAAATTGCTAGAAATCATAAAAATTGAGACAGGTCAAGAATAGCCAAGGCAATTGCTACGCATACATTCAAATGTGCTGAACATGAACATACACATGCACACACACACACATTGATATGCGTTGCTAGAAAAGTAACAAAATCCCAAATCACTTGAGAGCCACCAAAAACTGAAAAAATATGCATGCGCACATACACACACACATATATATGTGTATTTAGGTATACATTCGCCCAAATGATTTTTGCTTCATTTGATCTCGGAGCCACCAAATACAGAAAAAATGCTCATGTGTTGTTGTTGTTCGCACTCTGCTGCTGCTATCCCCCTTCCACAATATACAGCAGCTCAGAGCAAACAGCATACAGAAACATACATATACACATATATACACCTAACGGCGATCACGTCGCTGACATACAGACGCATACACAGCAAATTGCTGGCAGTCCGTCTGTATCGAGTCAAAATTTGCGTTCGGCTCGATGCTTTCAGCAGCCGAATGAGGGTGGTTCCTCCGCAAATTGGACCAATTAGGCTATTGGATTTTTTGCGTTTGACTCCTCTACGTGTACTTGCTTAATGCTTCTACCTTTCTCTATTTTTAGATTTTTAGAGCTTGATTTTATACTTTAAGCTTAATCTAAGCTTTTTATTCAGAACTATGACAAAGCTAAACTGCTTTGTATGCATTAGTTCATGTTTATTTGCTGATCAATGTTTACTTGTGAAAATTTCAGAAATTAGGACGTGCCGTTCCTTATTTATGAATAGTTTTTTCTAGTGACGTATCATTATTGAGAGTGCGTTAGCGGGCTCGACGTCAGAACCAACCAATTTGAAACAATTTGAAAAATAAGAATGAAATGTATTAGGCTGGCCAGATAGCGCTATTTCGAATGTTGCCATTTATCTATATAATTACGCTAAGTTCAAACGAAGTCAAACTACCCTTCCTTGCTAGGGTAGCAGCAAGCGATTGAATCAAAAGACTAAAATTTGCTAAACTCAACTTCTACGACAACAACAATAGAAATGAATATAGGCAACAACTAATCTTTGTCTCGCACACCGCACCCTTTCAAGGCCAAGTTTGCTGTTTTATCACTACTCTATGCTCCGCCCCTTTGTTTTGAACACCTATTTTTATCACTTCTTTATACACCGCGCTTTGTTTAGAAATTCAAAACAACAGCTAACGTAAGCAGAAAACCACAAAGCTAATCGTCTTAACATAAAAGACATGTCTAGATAAGTGTATTGTCTCCAGAGCGGGCAAACTAACGAAAAGAAACGTTTCTGAATCGTTTCGTTTCGTTCTTTGCACAGAGCGAAATACTAACAAAACCCGATAAAATGTAACTGTACAAAAAATGAGTTCTGTTCAGTTTGCGTTCGTGAGAGCAAACTAAACGTAAAGCGAAATGCTCTCATCTTGAGATGCGGACAAAGGGAATCGGAACGATATGCAATCAGGGCGAATAGTTCGTAAACGTTTGCTGCTCAATTTGTATGCACTTTTTTTTTTCTTTTCTGTTGTTTACTTCTATGTTTCTCTCAGCTTTGTTGTTGCTGAAGTAGAACTAAAAGCCGATCATTCCGCATACGATTCCTTTGTATATGTTTCGTTCCCAAACGTTCCAAGGCACTGCAGCTGTCGGGAGAACAATATTCCAATCGTTTTGTTTGCGCTCTTCGGCAATATAAAGTTAGTGGTTTCGTTTTCCGTCACGATAATAACTGCTACAAAACATATGAATAGTTTCTTAGCTTTCGCGAACGGTTCGTTAAACGTTTCGTTTGTTTGCCCGCTCTGATTGTCTCTGCTCGCTGCTTTCAGCAGCCGAATGCTAGTGGCTCCTTCGCAAATTGGACCAATTAGGCTAGTGGATTTTTTGCGTTTGACTCTCTGTATAAGTGCTTAGTGGTGACACATTATCGTTCTGTATGTTTACTTGTTCATTTCCAATATTCGAGTAAGAGGTATTGTCGTTAGGTGATAGAGTAGGTGCAGGTCCCGAGTGAGGGGCTTGCCGTTGTTGTTGGTTCCGGTTTCTTATACGCTCCAGAATACCTTTATGGATTTCGCAGTCTTTAGATATGGCATTATGTGTGTTTAACCGGCAGGTAACACAGGTTGGTGATAAATTGGGATTTGTATCCAGCTGACATTTGTCCATTTCGTGAGAATTGAGGCATTTAAAGCAACGTTGATCGTATTTACAATTAGAAATTGTATGTTCGTAGCGTCAACATCTTCGACATTGAGGAATGCCATTGCTTTTTAGTTCTTCTACAGATATACCATATTGGTTATCTAGATGTTTGATTCCAAGTAAACGTTTTTGTTTTTTTTTTTTTATCAGGTTTTTGGATCGAATGATACATGCCACAAACTCGAAGAGTGGTTGTTTTCGCGCATAAATTTAGTTTTAAACTTAGTCATTTTTAGAGGTTCTATACCGTGGCCATTTATCAGAAATTCAGAAATATAATTTTCATTTTAAAATGAAGCTACTTTTTGAAATAGAAAGTATATTATTTTCCGTTCGGATGGAGTGTAAGTATGGTATTTGATTCCAAACTCATTAAGAATGTTTAATATGACGTCATATTGGGTAATTGTACTTACAAATATTCTGTATTTATTTTTATTATCCCTTACATATATTAATATTTAATATACGTTGGGACATGAGTTTTTGTTCATTATCATAAACAACAGAGGAAAATTTTTGTATCTTTTGGGTCTTTTGGAAATGCGTTTCGTTTGTAATTTGTGGAGTGCTTATGTTTTGCACTTTATATGTATTTTGCCTTGTTATTGTTGTTCTCAAAATTTCTGAAGTCGTCAGTTTTGCTTTGGGAGAGTCAATTATTCTCTCTTCTTCACTTGAACTCTGAACATTGAAGTTTATGCTCAATTCCTGATTTGGATTTGATTTCCTACGTTTCACTGGTACCTTTTGTTCTTTATACCCCGATTCCACTAGAGCCGGATGCACGAATGTAATTGGAACTCGGTAATGTAGCATTTATTCGAATTAGATCCATATGTAGTGAATCTGAATCATATTCAATTTCGCTCATTTGGAATCGACATCTCCCAGTTGATAAATTATTTACGGACGTGGCATCCAAAATTTTGATGCAGATCTTTGGTAGATGTTGCCTTCTATATTCCTACTGAACTGGGGGGGTCTAGCTTAAAAACTGTAAGAGATATCGAAATTTCGAATTTTAAATTGTGGGCGGCAGAGGTGGGCGTGGCATCCAAATTTTTGATGCAGATCTTTTGTAGATGTCACCATATATTTTCCTACCAAATTTGGTGACTCTAGTTCAAAAAATGTGGAAGAAACACGCATAACCGTTCTAACAACGGCGGGGGGTGGGGGGCGGAAGGTGTGGGCGTGGCATCTAAGTTTTTGTTGCAGTTTTTTGGAAAACTTTAATACGTATCTTGACACAACATTTTGTGGCTCTAACCCAAAAAATGTGAAAACTACGAGCGTTTCCAATTTCAAGGAGCAGGGTGGATGGGGGCGGAAGGAGCGGGCGTGGTTTTGATGCAGTTTTTTGGGAGACGTGACTTCGTGCCAAAATTTTGTTATTCCAGCTGTAAGAATGTGTGAAATATTTGGTTTTATCGGTTTTCAGCTATCGAACGGGTAATGAATAAAGTTCCGTTCATACGGACGGACGGACACCATGACGGACATTGCACAAATCCAATATATTCAGGGGTGTGCCAGAAATCTCTAGAGATTTTGGCTCGAGCAGATTTTCAAATCTCTGAAACATAACCTTAGGTGTGCCAGAAGTTTGGGAGATTTCATTTTTCGGAGCAAATACGTAAAACGATAATGGCCAAAAAGAGTTGTTACCTTTCAAAAATAAAAATTTCCTAAAATGTATTTGCAATTTTTGTCATTGTTTTCAAGCTTGGTCTCAGGGCATTAGTGTTATATTTAATAAATGGTAAAATAAAATATGTTAGGTCTTACCTCTTGTAGTTCTTATACAAAATAAATATATAATATTTTGCCCGCCAAGTAACTCATGTTGCTTGACAGCCCTGCTTGCTTGAATTTCGTGAATGGCAAATCTGGTTTTGTTTACATTTTAAAAGTGCAAAAGGTGAACGGTGTTTTCCCCTGTGGACCAATAATAAAATAAATGTAAAACAAATAATTAAATGCAATCTTTATTTAACTTAGATTTTGGACGCTCAATGACTTTCCATAAATGAAATTCTCCTTCTTACTGTTACATTCACACACCTAACAAACACCGCAAAAGTTTCCATCTCATAAAAAAAAAGGTTTGTTGCAATAACTTAGTTAAATTGACAACAAACTGTACGATTCTTTTTTATGTTTAGTTGTCACAAAAAAGTGTCTTTAAAATTGATCTATTAAAGACACCGAATAATATTTACTGTTTTAGAGATTTGTTAGAGATTTATTAAAATAAAAAAATATGAATTAAAATATGTATTAAATTCGAATTTATGTATTTGCAATATGCAACTAAGCTTAAAATTACATTTTGAACAAGTAAAAACGTTGCAGTCGGACGCAACCGACTGCGGAATACTTTGATACCAGTAAAAGAACGGTTGATAAGGGAGAATGCAGGGGCGAAGGGAGTGGGCCATGTGGTAATCATCGCCAGCTATCATGTTACCAAATTTGGTGACTTTAGCTCAAAAACTGTGCAAGATAACTTAACTCCCAAATTTAAAAGGTGGGCGGCAGAGGTAGGCGTGGCATCCAAATTTTTGAATCAAATGTTTTTAACTGTCACCATCTACTATATTCATAAAAAGTTTGGTGGCTCAAGCTCAAAAACTGTTAGAGATATAGCCGATTCCGATTTTATAAGGCGGGTGGCTTGGGTGGGCGTGGTATTCAAAATTTTGATGCACATCTTTGGTAGATGCTGCCTTCTATCTTTCTACCCAATTTACGGGCTTAAGCTTAAAAACTATAAGTGATATCGAAATTTCCGATTTTAAATAGTGTTGTCACCATATATCTTCCTACCAAATTTGGTGACTCTAGCTCGAAAAATGTGAAAACTATAGGCGTTTCCAATTTCAAGTAGAAGTGGGGATGGGGGCGGAATCAGGGGGCGTGGCATCCAAGTTTTGGTGGGGAACGTCAGTAGCTATCTTGACACAAAATTTGGTGGCTCTAGCCCAAAAAATGTGAAAACTATAGGCGTTACCAGTTTCATGGAGAAGGGGGGGATGGGTTCGGAATCAGGGGGCTGGGCATCCAAAATTTTGATGCATTTTTTTGGGGAACTTCAATATCTATCTTGACACAAAATTTGGTGGCTCTAGCCCAAAAAATGTAAAAACTATCGGCGTTTCCAATTTCAAGGAGCAGGGATGATGGGGGCGGAAGGAGTGGGCGTGGCATCCAAAATTTTGATGCAGTTTTTTCAGGGACATGACTAGCTACCTGCGTGCAAAATTTGGTAACTCTAGCTGTAAGAATGTGAGAAATATTTGGTTTTATCGGTTTTCAGTTATCGAATTTATCGATTTCCCAGCCTCCTAGTAGGCGTGGCAACCCAATCTTGACACTTTATCTGTACCGTCTATAGATAAACATAATTGCAAAGTTTCAAGTCTCTAGCTTTACGGGTGTCGAAAAAAGTTGCGTTCATACGGACGGACAGACGGACAGACAGACACCATGACGGACATTGCACAAAACCAATATACTATGAGACCTTCGGTATCAAAGTATAAAAAGTAACACTTGTTATTCATTAGACATTAAATATTGTGTAAACTAACCAAATCTCGGTCCAGATTAGTTGAGATTTCAAAACGATCGCGAACAGGGCTCTGGCTAACCTAAAACCAGCTTGAGGTTGGCTTTAGGTTAGAATTCAGTTCGTTTTGATTGCTGGCACACCCCTGACTATGATACTTTCAGTATCAAAATATAAAAATAATAAATGTCGCTTTAAGTTTCCAATGGAGCACTTGCGCAAGGATATTGGTTTCTGGAATACAATGCTATTCTGTGATGAGTCCAAATTCAATATTTTTGCATCAGATGGAGCCTCATATGTGTGGCGTAAGAAGAATACAGAACTGGAAGCAAACAACTTAAGGGCTACAGTAAAGCATGGTGGTTGCAGATTGATGGTATAGGCCCGTATGTCGGCTTTGAAATTTTGAAGGCCAATTTGCTTGAAAATGCTGAGCAACTTGGAATTCAGATTTTATTATTATTATTATTATTGGACGTAGATGTACTAAGATAAACAGTTCATTCAAGTGGCGCAACGATACCAAGCACCGGCTTGTTAACGCGCGGACCCAAGCAAAAAGCAACCAACCTCCCACCCAACCGACCGAGGGGCACACCGCATAGCGTACGGTTACGTAGATCACGAAAATGTAGACAAATGACATAAGACTAACTTTTTAAGAGAACTACTATAAGTGGCACTGTTTATTAAGTGGGAAAATTCGTTATAGTTTGAACATAAAATCCGAAAAGGGCTATGAATAGCATAGTTAAAGTGACAAGCTTGAAGAGCAATGGGTAGAAAATTCCTTGTCCTTCTGATCGGAACAGCAAAACTAATTTGGCTGATTAATTCGGAGGAATCAATTTCACCATTTATTAGTTTATGTTAAAAGACTACACCTAGCATTGTTCTGCGATTAGAAAGAGAAGGAAGATTTATTAGTAAAAGTCTACTGTGGTAGGAAGGTAGGTTAATGTTAGTATCCCAGTTAAATCTCCTAAGGGCAAAGAGCAAGAACTGTTATACTTTGATACCGAAGGTCTCATAGTATATTGGTTTTGTGCAATGTCCGTCATGGTGTCTGTCTGTCCGTCTGTCCGTCCGTATGAACGCAACTTTTTTCGACACCCGTAAAGCTAGAGACTTGAAACTTTGCAATTATGTTTATCTATAGACGGTACAGATAAAGTGTCAAGATTGGGTTGCCACGCCTACTAGGAGGCTATGAAATCGATAAATTCGATAACTAAAAACCGATAAAACCAAATATTTCTCACATTCTTACAGCTAGAGTTACCAAATTTTGCACGCAGATAGCTAGTCATGTCCCTAAAAAACTGCATCAAAATTTTGGATGCCACGCCCACTCCTTCCGCCCCCATCATCCCTGCTCTTGAAATTGGAAACGAATATAGTTCTTACATTTTTTGGACTGGAGCCATCAAATTTTGTGTCAAGATACATATTGAAGTTCCCCAAAAAAAAGCATCAAAATTTTTGATGTCACGCCCCCTATTTCCGCCCCCATCCCCCCCTTCTCCATGAAATTGGAAACGCCTATAGTTTTCACATTTTTTGGGCTATAGCCACCAAATTTTGTGTCAAGATAGATATTGACGTTCCCCAAAAACATGAATCAAAATTTTGGATGCCACGCCCCCTGATTCTGCCCCAATCCCCCCCCTTCTCCATGAAATTGGAAACGCCTATAGTTTTCACATTTTTTGGGCTAGAGCCATCAAATTTTGTGTCAAGATAGATATTGACGTTCCCCAAAAATATGCATCAACATTTTGGATGCCACGCCTCCTGATTCCGCCCCCATCCCCCCTTCTCCATGAAATTGGAAACGCCTATAGCTTTCACAGCTTTTGGGCGAGAGCCACTCAACTTGGTGGCAAGATATTTAAGGACGTTCTCCAAAAACTGCATCAAAAGTTTGGATGCCACACCCACAGGTGTTCAGGGTATAAAAATACAGATTCAATAACAATTTTTCGGCTTGAACATTGTTATATTCTTCTATGTCATTTCCGCCATTGCCGAATTTCGATTTGCGTGTTTCCTTACGCGGTGTAAGAACAGCGCAGTAAAATGATGAATAGTAACAGAGTACGGTGTTTTAACACTGCAACTGCATATTATGCCAAAGCATTTTAAACGAGTGCACTAGTAGTGCTGAAATCAGGCATTGTTGCCGGTCTCTGTTAAGTGTGGATCTGGATGTGTTATTTCGGTATATATTCGATGAATTTGAACAAATTAACTGAAGAAACTAAGTGTCTAAAACCAATTTCGGTTTTAAGCAGAAGCTGTGTATGTTTTTGCACGTTCATTTAAATACAAGGAATTTCGGCGCGGTTCTGACTTAGATCCCACTAGTGTAATGTCTGTTACAAGTGCTAGTAAAAATCCAAAAATTTGTTTTTATAGCATAAATGAAACCTTTGAACAAGTTTTTGCCACACAATTGTATGCTTCTTGACTAATTAACTTTTGTTAAAAACCGCTGGATTGATATCGATTTAAGAACCATTGGCTGTTCGGCAAATATGTTTAGAATGATTCAGCGAATAATTTTTTCGGTCTTCAAAAAAACCGAACAAATTGAACATCCTTCACAACTCTATCTTGTCTTATCTGTTTGTATTGTAGCAACTGTCAAAAAACGATCAGCATCAGGAGGCGGAAATTGAGATCTTGGCAAAGCAAAAAATTGAGCTTCAAAAACGCCTTAATAGTCTAAAACGCCCCACGGATTACAGCATTCCATTCAACGACAAAGGTAACGTAAATAACAGCTTTAAAGGAAAATGCGAAGGATGATAGATGAGAGATGTTATAACAATCAGCTGCAATTGATTTAAACTTATGCAACAATTAAATCCAAATGCAAATACAAACTTAAGAAAGTTGACAGATCACGTCCACCTTTGCAATTGCGCTCAGCAAATAGTACTTTAAGTTTTGCATATAATTTGATACTAACCATTCCCCATCATCTACGCATTACCTTCAACTTATGTTAAACAAATTTTGTACAATTCGATGTAATGCAGTATGACTTTAGAGTACCTGTACTTGATTTTATACTCGAATGCGTTTACATGTTTTAAGTGTTTAAATTGGGCCGAGCTTAGTTTCTAAAGTTATATTTCCTACTTATTGCAGATGTCAATGAAATCGAGTGCTTAGCAACCACATCGTCATCATCATCACCATCATTGTCGTCGTTGTCGTCGTCGTTATCTCCAATATTTGCAGCAGCCCCTCTGTATGAAGGCATCGCCACGTCCCTTAATACCGCTGGTGTAAGTTGACAACAATGGTAAATCAATAATACCAAAAATACAAAAAATTAAAATAAAAAACAACAGAAAAGGCTCTAGTCGAGATTTGCCGACTAGGAGATACCCTGAACCCTATACGTAACGCCCACTGTAGTATTATTTATCTGTGACTAAACTTCAATCTTCTTCTCTGGTTTATCTCAACCGATTTCAATGACATTTTCTCAGATTACATTATTTTGTATAGAGTTTCTAAAACACATTTCACATTTTTCAAATTCATGACTATATTGTTATCGATCACATGTGTGTATCGATAATCGGAAAAAAACAAACAAAATTATAAAAGAAAAAGTAAATCTTTAAGTTCTAGTACATACAATCGTTTCACAGTTGATATTAAAACTGAGTCTAAATCAGGGGTCGGCACGCATACACTCACATTTTTTCAGCGCGTCGTCAAAAAGACGAAGGCAAAAACGTTTCTTGCTTCTCTGCCGCTGCGGCAGCCGAGCTGTGCATAGGCTTTGCCATAGCCAGAAACCGGTTTCTCTGCCGCTGCGGCAGCAGAGCAACAGCCGCGCAATTGTGCATAGGGCACACGAAGTTTCTGCGCTATGCATAGTCTATGCGTGTGCCGACTGCGCTGCTCGAGACATTTTTCCTATGCACAGTGCATACGACACTGCCGGTCCCTGGTCTAAATACAAATAAATACGATACCTTAGATGCCCAAGCAAAATATAGGATTAAGGCCCAATTTCTCAATGTCCGGTTAGTCAAACTGTTCTAAGTTTAGTCAAACTTGAGTTTTTCAATGTTCGGCTAGCAGTTACTTATCCGATGCCTGGAGGTCTGTTAATAGCGTATTTCCATTGCTCCGTTTCCGAAAGTTCCGTTTCAGTTACGAAAGCTGTTTCCATTGCTCAGTTACTGAACCTCCGTAAATAAATCAGCTGTTCGGTTTGTTTTGCTTTGTATTTTCTGCGAAAGAGTGAGAACAGCTAACCGAAATTGTACATTGCAAATAAGTAACAGCGTATTGTCAACTTTTATGTCTTATTCTTAATGCCTACAAGTTTTATTGCTTGCATTGCAGACGCAGTATAATTCAATTTTCGTATATACGTGGGATTTATTTTTAACTGCCCTAAGTGCAACAAAATTATCCGCCCACAGTTTTAAATGAAATCCTTTGAACCTTGGATCCCAGTTCAATTGTTTCCTATATGATACCAGTGGAAGATAACTGAACATCTCAAAATTTAAAAGGTGGGCGGCAGAGGTTGGTGTGGCATCCAAATTTTTGAATCAAATCTTTTTAAATGTCACCATTTATCTTCCTACCAAAATTTGTGGCTCTAGCTCAAAAACTGTTAAAGATATAGCCGATTCCGACTTTATTAGGCTGGTGTCTTGAGTGGGCGTGTCGACCAATATGTTGATGAACTTTTTTGGGGAACATCATTACCTATCTTGATACAACATTTTTTGGCTCTAGCCCAAAATATGAAAAATATAGGCGTTTCCAATTTCAAGGAGCAGGGAGGATGGGGCGGAAGGAGTGGGCGTTTCGTCCAAAATTTTTATGTAGTTTTTTGAGGGACGTGCACGCATCTGCGTGCAAAATTCGGTAACTCTAGCTGTAAGAATGTGGTTTTATCGGTTTTAAGCTATCGAATTTATCGATATTCCAGCCTCCTAGTAGGCGTGGCACCCTGATCTTAACACTTTAACTGTCCCGCCTATAGACAAGCATAATTGCAAAGTTTCAAGTCACTTTACAGATGTCGACAAAAATTGCGTTCATACGGACGGACAGACGGACCGACGGACGGGCACCATGACGGACATTGCACAGAACCAATATACTATGTACTTTCAGTATCAAAGTATAAACAGTTGAATTCCCCGTTAAGGATGGCAGCACCATTAGGTGATAGGTAACTTTGGCTTTGAGAAGCCAAATTGGTAAACTCCTGGATAGCTCGACCAACAAAGTAATTCCGAACTTAACTATCTGCAAGCTTAACTTGACATTGATAAATTGAGTCTAAGCCCGACAACAAAATCTGTAAAACAAGTAAAAACGTTGCAGTCGGACGCAACCGACTGCGGAATACTTTGATACCAGTAAGAGAACGGTTGGTAAGGGAGAATGCAGGGGCGAAGGGAGTGGGCCATGTGGTAAACATCGCCAGCTATCATGTTACCAAATTTGGTGACTTTAGCTCAAAAACTGTGGAAGATAACTTAACTCCCAAATTTAAAAGGTGGGCGGCAGAGGTAGGCGTGGCATCTTAATTTTTGAATCAAATGTTTTTAACTGTCACCATCTATATTCATAAAAAGTTTGGTGGCTCAAGCTCAAAAACTGTTAAAGATATAGCCGATTCCGATTTTATAAGGCGGGTGGCTTAGGTGGGCGTGGCATTCAAAATTTTGATGCACATCTTTGGTAGATGCTACCTTCTATCTTTCTACCCAATTTACGGCCTCTAGCTTAAAAACTATAAGAGATATCGAAATTTCCGATTTTAAATAGTGGGCGGCAGAGGTGGGCGTGGCATCCTAATTTTTGATGCAGACCTTTTGTAGTTGTCACCATATATCTTCCCACCAAATTTGGTGACTCTAGCTCGAAAAATGTGAAAACTATAGGCGTTTCCAATTTCAAGTAGAAGGGGGGATGGGGGCGGAATCAGGGGGCGTGGCATCCAAGTTTTGATGGGGAACGTCAGTACCTATCTTGACACAAAATTTGGTGGCTCTAGCCCAAAAAATGTGAAAACTATAGGCGTTACCAATTTCATGGAGAAGGGGGGGATGGGGGCGGAATCAGGAGGCGTGGCATCCAAAATTTTGATGCATTTTTTTGGGGAACGTCAATATCTATCTTGACACAAAATTTTGTGGCTCTAGCCCAAAAAATGTGAAAACTATAGGCGTTTCCAATTTCATGGAGAAGGGGGGATGGGGGCGGAATCAGGAGGCGTGGCATCCAAAATTTTGATGCATTTTCTTGGGGAACGTCAATATCTATCTTGACACAAAATTTGATGGCTATAGCCCAAAAAATGTGAGAACTATAGGCGTTTCCAATTTCATGGAGAAGGGGGGGATGGGGGCGGAATCAGGGGGCGTGGCATCCAAAATTTTGATGCTTTTTTTGGGGAACTTCAATATCTATCTTGACACAAAATTTGGTGGCTCTAGCCCAAAAAATGTAAAAACTATCGGCGTTTCCAATTTCAAGGAGCAGGGATGATGGGGGCGGAAGGAGTGGGCGTGGAATCCAAAATTTTGATTCAGTTTTTTCAGGGACATGACTAGCTATCTGCGTGCAAAATTTGGTAACTCTAGCTGTAAGAATGTGAGAAATATTTGGTTTTATCGGTTTTCAGTTATCGAATTTATCGATTTCCCAGCCTCCTAGTAGGCGTGGCAAAGTATAAACATCCGCTCCTCGTGCTGTAAATCGATTGTCAAAGGCATACAAGTAATTCAAAATCAGTGTGCACTGAGAAAAGTATATATTTACAAAAAATATGACACTTTAAGTTGCCTGATCATCATCATCGCTAGTACCAATAGCCACTGAAAAAGTGCAACTTGCGTCAGCAGCTATCGAGACGGCACTCGGGTCTATAAATTTTGGAGCGGTATACTGTCCCCCAAGGTTTATATGGACTACCGATGAATTTGAGTCGATTTTGGAACAGCATCGTTCCAAATTCATCGTTGCGGGGGACTGGAATGCGTCCAACTGGCTATGGGGAGCAGGAAGGTGCAACCAAAGAGGCCATGCGCTTGCAAATCTCGTCCTGAGTTCGGAGGTAAACTCGCTAGCAACAGGAGGTCCAACGAGGTACCCGTACGGCA
Source organism: Scaptomyza hsui (assembly GCA_018152825.1). Classification (NCBI taxonomy): domain Eukaryota; kingdom Metazoa; phylum Arthropoda; class Insecta; order Diptera; family Drosophilidae; genus Scaptomyza; species Scaptomyza hsui. The sequence goes on from JAECXO010000305.1 coordinate 320,116, forward strand.
GTAGAGGCTCACCAGATTATATTGATTTTGCGCTGACTAGGGGGGTCCAGGGTATCCATGCTGATATACGGCCGGCTATTGAGCTCAGCTCCGACCACCTACCACTTGTCATTACGCTGGATGCGTCAGCAATATCATACCCCAAGACGGAGCGACTAATCACCAGGCGCACATACTTGGAATGGTTTCAAGAGCACCTCGAGTCCTCACTACACCTCAACACTGAGATTAACACCGAAAAGGACATTGATGACGCTATCGACTCTTTCACAAATTCAGTCCAGGCAGCAGCGAGAATGGCTTCTCGCAACCCATTCCAGAGGCCCGCAGCAGAGAGGATCCCGATAACCAGAGAGATTCTACTGCTCATCGCTGAGAAGAGGCGCTTACGCGCTAGGTGGATGAGGTTTTGCCACCCGTTAGACAAGGCAGATTGGAATAGAGCGCAGATTAGGCTCCGTCGCGCACTAGTGGATCACAAATCCGCATGGTTTGATGACAGGCTAGCCAACACTGGGGTTGCAAGCGAAGCGACGCACTCGCTCTGGAAGGCCACGCGCGCTATTAAAAGGCGTTGTGCAAGAAAAGCGCCACTGGTAGACAGAATCGGAACATGGTGTCGGACTCACTTGGGGCAACCGGAGGTGTTTGCTGTGCATCTTGCCGAGCGCTTTCAGCCTTTTAATCTTGCTAGTCTGCAGCATGTCGAAGAGACACACGACCAGCTGACTCAAGCGCTTCAAATGGACCTGCCTATTAAGCCGTTTGACCCTAGCGAGATAGCTGATATTATTGCAAACCAGATCATTAAAAGGGCACCAGGTCATGACGCCATCTGCAATGCCACTTTAAAGGCACTGCCCAGTCATGCGATTCGCTACATAGCTCTGGTGTTCAACGCTATTGTGAGGCTGCAATACTTCCCTCCTCACTGGAAGCTCGGGGTTATCACCATGATCCACAAACCAGGCAAGCCGGAAAGGGAACCCGCTTCCTACAGGCCGATAAGCCTCCTCCCTTAGATCTCAAAGGTGTTTGAAAGACTGATTGCCGCCCGGATGGTCAGGATCATGGAACCTCAGGGGATTATTCCTGAGCATCAGTGCGGGTTCCGTGCTGGCCATAGCACTGTTGAGCAGCTACATAGCGTTGTCGAACAAACACTGACGGCCTTCGACAACAAGAAATATTGCAACGCCCTCTTTTTGGATATCCGGGAAGCGTTCGACAGAGTTTGGCACACCGGAATTCTGCTGAAAATCAAGCATACGCTGCCAGCGCCATATTTCGGCTTACTAAGCTCGTACCTTGAGGGACGGCGATTCGCGGTCCGTTTTCATTCGGCACTCTCTACCCAACATGATGTGGCAGCTGGAGTACCACAGGGAAGTGTCCTCGGTCCCCTGCTTTACTGCCTGTATAGCCACGATATGCCGCAGCCAGATACTAGCCTGTACGGCACATCAATGCTTGCCACCTTTGCCGACGATATGTGCGTCACATACAGGTCCCGATGTAAGTACGATGCAGCCGACGGCATCCAAGACTATGCCACAAAGTTTGCGGAATGGGCAAGGCGCTGGAACATTGGCATAAATAGCAACAAATCGGCCAATGTTTGCTTTACTCTTAAGCGGAGAACGCCACCGGCCGTGTCTGTGGAGGGGGCCCCTGTACCGCAGTCAAATACAGCAAAGTATCTTGGAGTGATATTGGATCGCAGACTGACTTTCTCAAAGCAAATAGCTGCCATCAGAACGCGTATACGTGCTTCAGTTCAAAAACATTACTGGCTTATCTGCTCGCGAAGTAAGTTGTCACTCGCCAATAAGATGACAAGCAGATTGTAGCACCAATCTGGAAATACGGGTGCCAAATCTGGGGCCTGGCTTGCGATAGCCAAATTCTAAGACTTCAGGTCGCCCAGAATAAAATCCTGAGAATAGTTACCGGGTGTGAGTGGTTTGTCCGGAACACCACACTGCATAGAGACCTGAAACTGGCCACGGTCTTCGACACTATCAATCAGCACTCGAGTCGTTACCATGATAGGCTAGGGCGACACAGAAATCGGCTGGCAAACGGACTCACTAGATATCGCCCACCTAGGAGGCTCAACCGGCGGCAACCGAGGGACCTAATACATCGATCTCCTGTGATGAGGGTCAGAAGAAACTGACGCATCTTTGCATCATTCGTATATTGGTGATAATTGTTATTGTATTATTATTGTTATTGTTATTGTAAATGTTAAATGTTAATATTGCTACACCTAACTTATGTTAGCCGGCGCGCCCAAATGGGCTGAATGAATAGAAACAAAGGACACAAAGGGGTTCCTGGCTTACCCCGTATGCTGCCTTAATAAATAAAACAGATATAAAAAAAAAAAAGTTTTGTGTATGCACTAATTTTTAAAGAAGCGGATCACACCTGTATACATGCGCAAAATTTATATTATGATTTTTTGGCCGAGCTTTGAGTTTCACCACTGAGCTGGGAAGTTACATAGAGATCCGAAATCGACAAAAACCCTTTTGAATGTTGAAAGGTGAGCGACAGATCTAGGTTGAGAGAGGAGCAAGCCGACCGCAACGCGTTGCAGTCATTGCAGGCCTAGTAAGTCGCCTACAGACTTATGCATATGCATCTATGTGTGCAGCTCGCTGTCAGCGGTCCGTTAATTGTAAGACGGCGTGGCAGAGACAGCAAAAGCATTCCTGCAGTTCGAATGGTAAAAATTGATTTCTGTTGTTGGTGAAGAATCGATTTTTTAGAATAATTTCGTATGTGCGCGCTAGGATTACTCAACTGATCTCTAAATTTGTATGAAACCCTTATGAGGGATGCGTCTCCACGGATGTATGTTTTTTTATTTGCAACCAAAACTTTCAAATCATATTAGTTGTACACGATGGTTCTTTGCTGCGGTAGCGTTAATACGTAAGTATCTTAAGTACGCAATAACTGTAAAAATATAATAATACCAAAAAACTTATTTTTTAGAATCCTCATTAGAATCCCATATACTTAACGCGTACAGTCATTGTCTGTATGCCTCTGTGACCTAAAGTTCAATCTTCGATATCTCTGGTGTTTCTGAACCGATTTCTATGAAGTTTTCAGAAAAGCTCTATCGTTACCCATTATTTCGATCCCCGTTTTTAAATTTTCCAAATTCGAGATTTTTTCGTAATCGATTACATGTGTATATCGGAAACCAGAATAGTTATCGATAATTTAAAACAAACTTGTTCTGCTTATGGTATAGGAGAACTTATATTCAAAATCTGAAGTCTCTAGCTCTTGTAGTCTCTGAGATCGACGCGTTCATACAGACGGACGGACAGACGGACGGACGGACGGACATGGCTATATCGACTCGGCTGTTGATGCTGATCAAGAATATACACTTTATAGGGTCGGAGATGCTTCCTTCTGCCTGTTACATACTTTTGCACAAAACCATTATACCCCTTTTACCCATTTTATGGGTTCGGGGTATAACAAGTGAAAACGTTGCAGTCGGACGCAACCGACTGCGGAATATTTTGATACCAGTAAAAGAGCGGATGGTAAGGAGTCTTATTGCAAAGGGGAATGTAGGGGCGGAAGGGGTGGGGCAGGTGGTAAACATCGCAAACTAATTGGTTACCGAATTTGATGACTTTAGCTCGAAAACTGAGCGGCAGAGGTGGGCGTGGCATCCAAATTTTTGATGCAGTTTTTGAGGAACGTAATTACCTATCTTGACACAAAATTTGGTTTCTCTAGCCAAAAAAATTGTGAAAATCAAAAATATTGATGAAGGTTTTTTGAGGGACGTGACTAGCTATCTGATTGCAAAATTTGGTAATTGTAGCTGCAGGAATGTGAGAAATATATGGTTTTATCGGTTTTCATTTATCGATTTTATTGATTTCCCAGTCTCTTAGTAGGCGTGGCATCCCAATATTGACACTTTATCTGACTATCCGGCTATAAACATACATAATTGCAAAGTTTCAAGTCTCTAGTTTTACGGGTGTCGAAAAAAGATGCGTTCATACGGACGGACATACACCATGACGGACATTGCACAAATCCAATACACCATAATACTTTCAGTATTAAAGAATAAAAAGAGTTTGAATGAACTGGGAATTTCTTATAATAGAATAAATTTTAAATTGGTAAAAGTGGATTCTGAATTATTCCAAAGAATCAATTCTAAATCCATTTTTTGGAGTAACCCAGCAGGCAATCGGTATCGAGAAAAGGTCTCCAATCGACAAATTCTCTAACTTTTCTCTGATAAAACTATCGAGAACGACACCCGGAAAAGTGTCGAGAAAGTATCACCTGTCGCTTAGGTTGTGGCGGCCAAACCTTCGTTGGCGATAGTAGCGATCGGATTTGTTTTTAGTATCGAAAACATGTCCTAACTGGGCCCATATCTCGCTTTCGAAAAAGTGTCGAGAATGGATTTTAAAACGGACAGTAAACGGACCCGTTTATGGTAGTTCTGCAGCTATCGAGAACGTTTCGAAAATGGGCTCGAGAACGTATTAAAAACGATTTGATTGGCGATACCAATTATTCTCTTATTATTTTATTAAACTTAATTTAATTTTGATTAATATTTTTTTATTTAAGTTAAATTTAATTACAATAAATTTTTTTAAAGCTTTGCCTAATAACATTTAACATTTAAAACATTAACATTAATAACATTTAACATTTAAAATTAACTTTCAAGAATTGTAAAAGCTAACTTAACCTAACTTTGGCATTTTATTTTCTTTATATTTCATAATTTTCGTCACGCGGTCATTGGCGTATTGAAAAAACTTGGCCGATACTCGGTCAAATTCAACATCCACCAGGGAACATTTTTTCGTGAACGCACCTTTAAAAAGTATAAAAATCGTATTATTTTTTGTATACAATAAAAATATACAATTCATTTTCTTCGAATGGCCAGTGTTACTCTCAGACCGCTGATGATGTTTTTTAAGTCTGTGCCGCGCCAAGAGTGCAGCCTCGCCAGGTTGTCATCAAAGAACTTGTGCCATGATATACATTTTTTAAAGGATTTCTTGCCAGAGGAGTACAATTCATTCACCTAATCAAATATAAAACAAGTAAAGCAGTCGGACGCAACCGACTGCGGAATACTTTGATACCAGTAAATGAACGGTTTATAAGGGGGAATGCAGGGGCGAAGGGAGTGGGCCATGTGGTAAACATCGCCAGCTATCATGTTACCAAATTTTGTGACTTTTCCTCAAAAGCTGTGGAAGATAACTTAACTTCAAAATGTAAAAGGTGGGCGGCAGAGGTGGGTGTGGCACCCAAATTTTTGAATCAAATGTTTTTAACTGTCACTATCTATCTGCCTACCAAGTTTGGTGGCTCTAGCTCAAAAACTGTTAAAGATATAGCCGATTCCGATTTTATAAGGCGGGTGGCTTGGGTGGGCGTGGCATCCAAAATTTTGATGCACATCTTTGGTAGATGCTGCCTTCTATCTTTCTACCCAATTTACGGGCTCTAGCTTAAAAACTGTAAGAGATATCGAAATTTCCGATTTTAAATAGTGGGCGGCAGAGGTGGGCGTGGCATCCAAATTTTTGATGCAGACCTTTTGTAGATGTCACCATATATCTTCCTACCAAATTCGGTGACTCTAGCTCGAAAAATGTGAAAACTATAGGCGTTTCCAATTTCAAGTAGAAGGGGGGGTTGGGATCGGAATCATGGGGCGTGGCATCCAAAACGTCAATATCTATCTTCATACAAAATTTGGTGGCTCTAGCCCAAAATATGTGAAAACTATAGGCGTTTCCAATTTCATGGAGAAGGGGGGGATGGGGGCGGAATCAGGGGGCGTGGCATCCAAAATGTTGATGCATATTTTTGGGGAACGTCAATATCTGTCTTGACACAAAATTTGATGGCTCTAGCCCAAAAAATGTGAAAACTATAGGCGTTTCCAATTTCATGGAGAAGGGGGGGATTGGGGCAGAATCAGGGGGCGTGGCATCCAAAATTTTGATGCATGTTTTTGGGGAACGTCAATATCTATCTTGACACAAAATTTGGTGGCTATAGCCCAAAAAATGTGAAAACTATAGGCGTTTCCAATTTCTTGGAGAAGGGGGGATGGGGGCGGAATCAGGGGGCGTGGCATCCAAAATTTTGATGCTTTTTTTTGGGGAACTTCAATATGTATCTTGACACAAAATTTGATGGCTCTAGCCCAAAAAATGTGAAAACTATAGGCGAGTACAATTTCAAGGAGCAGGGATGATGGGGGCGGAAGGAGTGGGCGTGGCATCCAACATTTTGATGCAGTTTTTTCAGGGACATGACTAGCTATCTGCGTGCAAAATTTGGTAACTCTAGCTGTAAGAATGTGAGAAATATTTGGCTTTATCGGTTTTCAGTTATCGAATTTATCGATTTCCCAGCCTCCTAGTAGGCGTGGCAACCCAATCTTGACACTTTATCTGTACCGTCTATAGATAAACATAATTGCAAAGTTTCAAGTCTCTAGCTTTACGGGTGTCGAAAAAAGTTGCGTTCATACGGACGGACAGACGGACAGACAGACACCATGACGGACATTGCACAAAACCAATATACTATGAGACCTTCGGTATCAAAGTATAAAAATAAGCAATGCAAGTGTCAGCTTGGGTCAGCTATTCGCCTTACGATGAGTGTATTGATATTTATATATCGTTACTTAGCATCGGTATAAGTAGTAACCGGGCCTCCATGCATCGGATAAGTGAGTGCTAACCGAACATTGAGAACCTCAAATTCGACTAAACTTAGAATAAGTTAACTAACCGGACATTGAGAAATTGGGACTAAAACAAACATAATTAAGAAATTGAACTAGTTTGTTGCCTGTCTATCAACATATAATACTGCATAAAAAACCATAAAAGCAAAGAACGCGGCGACACCGGTTGCACAAATGTTGCTGCTTCCTGTCCTGGGCACAACAAAATATATAATTTTGTATATTCCTCGCCCAGCGCCAGTGTGTACATAGGTTTCGAGAAAGGGTCCGTTTTCGACAAACTTTTCTGTAACAAAATGCAATATATTCTTTCAAGAGTTTTGAAAACATCCTCAATTTCGGATAAGTCTTTGAATGATGTGAAAGGCTTTGCGAATATGCGCAAACTCAGTTACATATTTCCTGGTTTTCCTATTACTGGTTCGTTTTAAATAGCATTAAACAATTTATTTTAAATTATCTATTTGAAAATTAGTTTGTTGTTTGTACTTACCTGTTTATATGTTGTTATATGTAATGAGTGGTGGTCGCTTACAGAACTATTGTACTCATTTGAGTAATTTCGATTTAAAAACTGTCATCATCGAATACATTTAATACAAAAAGCGTACGAGAAAACGGACGCTCGCTAAAAACAGAAGTGTTTGCCGGCTGGGATTGCTGGATACCCAGAACACATTCCTCCTGCGGTGATTTAGTATGAACATTTTTTTTTTCCTGTGCTGGATACTCACCTTAGAGAACGGATGGTAGAGCTGGGAAACTATCGATGGCAATATTGAGGTATCGAATTTTTACCTTTCTGAGCCGCAATCGATAGTTTTTAGTCGCTATCGATGGTGCTGGGCATTTTTTACATCACTTTCATTACCTTCGACAATATTTTAATTCGAAACATTCGGATGAGAATGTAGATCCCCTTTAATACTGGAAGTTACATATACAAATTTGCACTAAACATAAGGAAAAACTTAAATAACATTTCTTTAATTTCAGCATAATGATTCTAATAAGAAACATATAGTACCTCAATTTGTATGTGTTCCCGCCACATCTACAGAGTCTGAGCGTATGTACAGCAAGGCTGGACTTGTAATTAGTAAACGGAGGGCTTCGCTTAAGGCGGACAATGCTGACACACTTCTATTTTTGCAAAGAAATGCATGGATAGAATAACATTTTTGTTAATTTCTTAGTCAAAACATATGACTTCAATTTTCTTCTTTTGTTAGACACTCTCTAACTCTCTAATAGAGAGTAGATCTCCGATTTAGTTCCTTATATTTTTTATATCAAACTGAAATTGTACAATAATTTTGATCTCTGATATTTTTAGTTGTAGTTCGAAATTTCTTATAATTTTAATTTGTATAAAGTAGAGTACAATAACGATACTATCGATTGTATCGAATTTTCGTTCTCAAAACATCGAAAATATCGAATGGGGCCCTTATCGATAGTTTCCCAGCTCTAACGGATGGTACGGAATCTGATTGCAATGTTGGAATGCGGTGGTGGCAGGAGTGGGCAGAGTGGGGATCATCGCTAGCAATTTTAATACCAAATCGAGTGACTAGCTCAAAAAGTTAAAGATATAGCCGATTCTGACAGAATTGGGTGTGGCATTAAAATTTTTGTTTAGAACTGTCACCAGCTGTCTTCCTATATAATTTGGTGACTCTAGCTCAAAAACTTGTAGCAGATAAATGAATTTTACATTTCAAAAGGTGGGCGGCAGAAGTGAGCGTGGCATCCAAATTTTTTATGCAAATCTTACTACTGTTACTAGCTGTCTTCCCATGAAATTTAGTGACACTTGCTTAAAACCTGTGAAAGATATACATGCATTCCTATTTTGGAACGGGGCTGGTGGCGGCAGGGGTGGACGTAGCATCCAAATATTTGGTGTTGGTATTTTGGGAATCTCATCGGCTATTTTGATACAAAATGTATCAAAAGATACATGCATTTCCGTTTTTTTAAAAGCGTAGGAGCGTGGTGCGTAGGTTACGGGCGTGTCATCAAAATGTTTGATGCAGATTTTTGGTAAATGTCACTATCTATTTTCCTACTAAATTTGGTGACCTGCTCATAATATGTGGAAGATACAGGCATTCTCGTTCTTAAAAGGTGGTTGCTGAAGGCGATAGGTGTTCTGAAAGTATCATAGTATATTGGTTTTGTGCAATGTCCGTCATGGTGTCTGTCTGCCCGTCTGTATGAATGCAACTTTTTTCGACTTATTTCGTAAAGCTAGAGACTTGAAACTTTGCAATTATGTTTATCTATAGCCGGTACAGGAAATCGATAACTTAAAACCGATAAGACCATATATTTCTCACATTCTTACAGCTAGAATTACCAAATTTTGCACGAAGATAGCTATTCACGTCCCCAAAAAACCAAATATTGTGTCAAGATAGGTAGTGACAATCCTCAAAAAACAGCATCAAAATTTTGGATGCAACGCCCACTCCTTCCGCCCTCAACCTGCCTGCTCCTTGAGATTCGAACCGCCTATAGTTTTCACATTTTTTGGGATAGAGCCACAAAATTTTTAATCTATATAGGTAATGACGTTCCCCAAAAAACTGCATCAAAGTTTTGGATGCCACGCCCACTTCTTGCGCCCCTTTCCACTCTGCTACTTGAAATTGGAAACGCCTATAGTTTTCACATTTTTTGGGCTAGAGACACCAAATTTTGTGTCAACATAGGTAATGACGTTCCCCAAAATATTCATCAAAATTCCGCCCCCATCCGCCACGCTCCTTGAAATTTAAAACGCATATAGTTTTCACATTGTTTGGGCAAGTGACACCAAATTTTGTGTCGAGATAGGTAATGACGTTCCATAAAAATATTCATCAAAAATTTGAATGCCACTCCCACACATGCCGCCCCCCACCCCCCGCCGTTTTTAAAACGGTTATGCGTGTATCTTCCACATTTTTTAAGTAGAGTCACCAAATTTTGGATGACACGCTCTTCCAAGCCACCCGTTTTATAAAATTGAATCGGCTATATCTTTATTAGTTTTTGAGCTAGAGCCACCAAACTTGGTAGGAAGATAGATATTGACATTTAAAAAGATTTAATTCAAAAATTTGGATGCCACACCCACCTGTGCCGCCCACCTTTTACATTTGGAAGTTAAGTTATCTTCCACAGTTTTTGAGGTAAAGTCACCAAATTTGGTAACATGATAGCTGGCGATGTTTACTACTTGGCACTCGCCTTCCGGTCCAGCATTCCCCCTTTGCAATAAGACTCCTTACCATCCGTTCTTTACTGGTATCAAAGTATTCCGCAGTCGGTTGCATCCGACTGCAACGTTTTCACTTGTTAAATATATGAGAAACGATATTTATTATAATTATTATTATTCGCAAGAAACAAAATTAAACTAGCCTCTTTCTGATGATAATGTACACATGTAGGGACGAGATTTTGATTTTATAGGGGAAATTTTTAACAAAAATGTTAGATAGTAATAAATTGTTTACCACTATAAATTATTTTTTTATTTTATATATAAGGAACACTTTATTTCATAACTTTATTTACACAAGTGTGGGTGTTTTACATAGTGAAAGTATGAGTACAGGACCGTGGGCCTTTTCTACTAAGATATATTGCGTCTGTATGAAGAGATTTAATTCTATTAATATGATACAGATTATTTAGGGGAAAAGTAAGTATATACAAAAACCTCATAAATTGACTTATAAACTAGAAATTAAAATTAAGTCTAATGGCTAGTGTGAGACTATTAAATATTTTGTAAATGTGGATAGTTGGAATAATTACATCTGTTAATAAAGTTCGTGTGCAGCCTAGTCAGTCTTGCTGAAGCTAGTTCCACTTTGGCTATATTGTGTAGCTCCGAGGTGGAGTAATGCCAGGGGAGATTGAGTATCATTTTTAATATTTTGTTTTGTACAACAACCTGTGTTGCAACGTCAGCCCAGACCGGAGCTCCGTTAAAAATTGTGGACTGAAAGATTGACCTAAATAGATACATTTTATTTTCTAGACTCAGGCGAGAATTCCTGTTAATGAAAGAATATAAAACTTTAATTAACGTGTTAGTTTTTTTTATTTATATGCTGGACGTGATCTGAAAAATTTAGTTTCTTATCTAATATGACGACTAGATATCTAACGTTGTTGTCCCAGTTAATGTCCACCTGATTTAGACTTATGTGATTTAAAGGAATACAAATATTTTTCCTTTTCCTTGTGAAAAAGATTGCTTGGGTTTTTTCCAGCATTAACAAGAATTTTCCATTTTGTAAAGTAAGCAAAAAGAGTGTTAAAGCCCACTTGGAGTGTATCTGAGATATCAGTTGCGAGGTTTCCAGAACAGAGAATTGCAGTATCATCCGCGAAAACGGATGCAGTGCATCCACTCAAGACAGGGAAGTCGGATGTAAAGATGTTATATAATATTGGGGAAAGACAGGAACCTTGTGGACACCCGGCATTAATATTAGTTGCACTTGAATGGGTGTCGCCTAAGTAAACAGCAAAGGATCGGTCACTTAAAAAACTTCGTATTATTTTAATAATCCTTAATGGGAAATGTAACAGATTCAGTTTGTACACAAGTCCCTCGTGAGATACGGAGTCAAAGGCCGCTTTAATGTCTAGTAAGACCATACCCGTAGATTTGGAACTGCTAAAGTTGGACTTGACAATTTTTTTAATTCTACATAGAGTGAAAACACACGTCTTCTTTGAGTTCTGATTAGATACTGATTTTATTCTTACAAATCCTAGTCCTTATATACTAACAAGATATCTTAGCGTAGGTCTGCTGTGGCACATTATCGCCAGCAGACAGTCGTATCTTTATTTGTTTAGGCTATTTTCCATACCCTTCGATACTTATCTATTTTAAAAATTTGTGTAGGTCTTTATACAATCTTTGGTGACCTTATGTTTTGCTATGTTTTATATATATTTTTAGCTATCGTTGCAGCTGCACGCAGCTCGGTTTACAGTTTAGTTTTGTATATTTAACCAAGACTCAAGCGGACTCGGTGTCAAGTGTTCATGCGTTAACATTCTGCGGCGGGCCAACAAAGGTGATGGCCCGTAGTTTATTAGTTACAGCTATTTTCCTTATTACATATATAATCAAAATTACTACCAAAATTAATACAACTATTAACGAAGCATGTCCAGACACGTGATGAAAGTTTAAGCCATTTATCTCTACGTGGATGGTTTTTTAATTGTTGAATTTTTCCTAGTAGCCTATTTAATTCCTCAGAAGTACTAATATTGGTTGCTGTTAATGGATCCCACATAATTTTTGGTTTTTCCTTTACCTCTCCTATGTAAGAGGGAATAATAGTTTCTTGTCTTTCTGATTATATTTTTTGGTGAGCAATCAATAATTTATCTTCTGTTCTAGCTGTACAGTCGGATCTAATAGATAATATTCCTTGTTCTGGCAAGTTCACTAATTCTGGTGGTGTTTTTTCACATTGTATCCTAGCTGTCGTGTTACGCAGGTTCTTAAAAAGCCAAGTGCTCCTGCCTTCTAATTCTACCCATGGGCCATCTTGCTGGATGACAGTTTTCGTCTTTCATTATAACTATTTGTCCTTTTTGTACATCCCGTGACTCTTTTTATACCCCTAACCCATAAAATGGGTAAAAGGGGTATAATTGTTTTGTGCAAAAGTATGTAACAGGCAGAAGGAAGCATCTCCGACCCCATAAAGTATATATATTCTTGATCAGCATCAACACCCGAGTCGATATAGCCATGTCCGTCCGTCCGTCCGACCGTCTGTCCGTCTGTCCGTCCGTCTGTCTGTCTGTATGAACGCGTCGATCTCAGAGACTACAAGAGCTAGAGACTTCCGATTTTGAATATAAGTTCTCCTATACCATGAGCGGAACAAGTTTGTTTCAAATAATCGATAACTATTCTAGTTTCCGATATACACATGGAATCGATTACAAAAAAACCGCGAATTTGGAAAATGTAATAATGAGGGTTGAAATAATGGATAACGATAGAACTTTTCTGAAAATTTCATCGAAATCGGTTAAGAAACACCAGAGATATCGAAGATTGAAGTAAAGGTCACAGATGCATACAGACAATGACTGTACGCGTTATGTACAGGGTTCGGGGTATCTCCTAGTCGGGAAATCTCGACTAGAGCCTTCTTACTTCTTTCCACTTACTTCTTTGTTGAAGAGTAAATATATAATCTTCTTTCCATTTTGACCAAAACTGTTTTTTCATTCTCTGAATCAATTTCCATATATCCAAGTTGCCTATTCCCAGCTGTGTTTCTGATTCTATGCTATCTAATGTTGGTCTTCCAATCAAAAAATGCCCTGGTGTCAATACTTCGTTATCGTCAATGTCTTCTCCGTACGTATACAAAGGTCGTGAATTTAACACTGCTTCTATTTGCCACAATAATGTTGACATTTCTTCGTATGTTAAAATGTTGTCACCTATTACTCTTTTTAAGTGATATTTCACAGATTTAACTCCCGCCTCCCAAATACCTCCGAAGTGAGGTCCTGCCGGCGGGATAAAATGCCATTGGACTTTTTTTTTTTTTTACTTTTACTGTATATTTAGTTAGCAACAAAATATTAAATGGGCTTAACTAACATAAGTTTATTTATATTTACTTTAAAAAGGAAAAATTTTGAAATTTACTTCTAAACGTGGACTGTTTTTTTTTTTCATTTTTTTTAATTTAAGGAATCTTGCCATCGCTTGTGGTCTTGATTCTCCTAACTCTTTCTCTTCTTTAAACGGAATTGTTACTGTATACCTTCCATCTAATTCTCTTTTTGCTGTTTTGGTAAAATTTTCCTCGCAGATTTTTGTTTCTGCATCTTCTTCATCCTCCTCTTCAATCTCCCAAAACCTTTTCAAATCTCTAGTTTCAATTATTGACGCGACTATTTTTTCCTCTTTTGGATTTGGTGCACCCAGAAACAATCCACCCAAATTCTGTATTCTGACCAAGAAGCCCGTCGATTTTAACTACTCAATTTTTTTAAATGTGAGTATACAGGTCAGTTCCGATAACTATATCTACTCGACCTGGTTTGTTAAATTGTGGGTCAGCTAATATATAGTTTTCCCATTTATGTGTATCAATATTAATTGATTTTATTGGGAGCGCTTTCATCAGTTTTGGCAAAACTATTGCATCGACTGAAAGCGGCTCTTTATTGGGGTCTAAAGTATCTACATATACTTTGACCTTATATTTTGAAATGCTAGATTCTGTTGAGGACACTCCAGTGATCTTTGTGCTCTCTCTCCGTTTAGGCAATTTTAGCATTTGGACTGCCTCCTCAGATATGATTGTAGTTTGCGACCCACCATCAATCAATGCTCGCAACTTTTCATATCCTCCACTTGCTGTTTATACTTTGATACCGAAGGTCTCATAGTATATTGGTTTTGTGCAATGTCCGTCATGGTGTCTGTCTGTCCGTCTGTCCGTCTGACCGTCTGTCCGTCTGTCCGTCCGTATGAACGCAACTTTTTTCGACACCCGTAAAGCTAGAGACTTGAAACTTTGCAATTATGTTTATCTATAGACGGTACAGATAAAGTGTCAAGATTGGGTTGGCACGCCTACTAGGAGGCTGGGAAATCGATAAATTCGATAACTGAAAACCGATAAAACCAAATATTTCTCACATTCTTACAGCTAGAGTTACCAAATTTTGCACGCAGATAGCTAGTCATATCTTTGAAAAAACTGCATCAAAATTTTGGATACCACGCCCACTCCTTCCGCCCCCATCATCCCTGCTCCTTGAAATTGGAAACGCCTATAGTTTTCACATTTTTTGGGCTATAGCCACCAAATTTTGTGTCAAGATGGATATTGACGTTCCCCAAAAACATGCATCAACATTTTGGATGCCACGCCCCCTGATTCCGCCCCCATCCCCCTTTCACCAATAAATTGGAAACGCCTATAGTTTTCACATTTTTTGGGCTAGAGCCACCAAATTTTGTGTGAAGATAGATATTGACGTTTTGGATGCCACGCCCCATGATTCCGATCCCAACCCCCCTTCTACTTCAGATTGGAAACGCCTATAGTTTTCACATTTTTCGAGCTAGAGTCACCGAATTTGGTAGGAGGATATATGGTGACATCTACAAAAGCTCTGCACCAAAAATTAGGATGCCACGCCCACCTCTGCCGCCCACTATTTAAAATCGGAAATTTCGATATCTCTTACAGTTTTTAAGCTAGAGCCCGTAAATTGGGTAGAAAGATAGAAGGCAGCATCTACCAAAGATGTGCATCAAAATTTTGGATGCCACGCCCACCTAAGCCACCCGCCTTATAAAATCGGAATCGGCTATATCTCTAACAGTTTTTGAGCTAGAGCCACCAAACTTGGTAGGCAGATAGATAGTGACAGTTAAAAACATTTGATTCAAAAATTTGGATGCAGCGCCCACCTCTGCCGCCCACCTTTTACATTTTGAAGTTAAGTTATCTTCCACAGCTTTTGAGGAAAAGTCACCAAATTTGGTAACATGATAGCTGGCGATGTTTACCACATGGCCCACTCCCTTCGCCCCTGCATTCCCCCTTATAAGCCGTTCATTTACTGGTATCAAAGTATTTCGCAGTCGGTTGCGTCCGACTGCAACGTTTTTACTTGTTTTACTTTGACTATTGCAGTCGCCAACAGCGCTTGTCTTTCTACCACACATGTGTTCACTCTTTCTTTTCTTTCAAAGTGAAGCATTGTGTGGTGGGATTTGTTGAATTTTGCACATAAAATTTCGCTTGTGCATCTCTTAGCACTCGAGTGCTTCAAGCACCTTGAACATAATTGTGCCCTTTTAGCAAAATCTGCCCTTTCTATTGGATTCATGCCTTTAAATTTAAAGCATTGCAATGCATAATGCCCTGCAACCTTGCAAATTTGGCAATTTTCCGAAAAGTCCTTATTGACTTTCGGTTTTTTCTCCTCGTCCTTCAATGAGCCAGAGCACTTTACTTTTGCTCTAGATACTCCATTACGTCGGACAGTTTTTGAACTTCTTTTGTTCTTTTTACATGATTTTCATTCGATTGCAAAGTTTCTTTAATAAACTTGCGAATAATCATGTGTGCAAAAATTACATCAACTTCTTCTGGTACCCGTTTTCAATTTTATTAAATATATTGATTCATTAATTGAATCAATAAATGCTTTTATGAGCTTTGCTGAATCACTGTTCAGTACTGGCAACTCTTTAAGCCGATTTAATTGATTTAATTGTTCTGAAAATATTTTCCGTGTATTTTCATAGCGCTTGGTTAGCAATTCCCAAGTCGCGTTGAAATTTTCCGCGGAGCCTATTAGCAAATGCGACAACATGCATCTTGCTTCTCCTTTTAGAGCCATTTTTAAATAATTAAATTTAAGAGATGGACTCAAATCTTCTCTAGATAGAACTAATTTATTAAATAATTCTGAGAAAAGATCCCACTCTTTGGAATCCCCATAGAAGGTGGGTACCTGCATTTTTGGGAGCAACGGAAGCTCCTCTGATTTTTTGCAACCTTCAATTTTTGGTTGGCAATTGCTTTCGATTTGCTCTACTAGTTCATGTATTAGATTTTCTACGTCGAACCCTAGCGTTTTAATCTCCCTATCGAAAGTAATATTAGTTTCAAACTTCTCTTTGAAATATAATATACTTTCTTCTATTCCTTGCCAAAAGAAAATTGTATCTTTTTTTTCTCAAATTGAACATTTTTATGTTGTTTTCTTTAATGTCTTTTTGCGTTTCCTGTAGGTAGCTATTCAATATGTCTACTTGCCTATCGAACTCTTCTGCCTTCCTATCTACGCTACCTGTTTTTGCCATCGTTTCTGGCACTTTGCTACTTTGGCTCATAGGTGTCTTTTTTCCTTTAATTTTTTCAATCACCGTCATTATTATATTATATTGCTTTGAATTGAAGTAATCGTGATCGACTACTCCAATTTTGCACAATATACTATGGTTGTCTTGAAAACTATTTTGTAGAGTTTCTATTTCTGACAAGTCTACCACCCCTTTAGCTGCCTCACTCTTTCAACTATCTGTGACTGCTTCGTCAATAACTTTATAGTTTTGTCTGACAACATTTTTTTTTTTAATGGAAATTTTAAGTAGAAATATTTTAAAAAAAAATTAAGTTGATCTATATAAATTGAATTTTTTTATAGAATTTTACGTTGAAAAAATTTTGTATATTACGTGACAAATTTTTTTTTTTTTTAAGAAACAATTTAATAGTACTTAAGTTTTTTAACAAATTCAATACAATTGTTGGTTATTAGTAGACTGTATTTAAAAAAATATTGTTATTATTTTTTTGTTATTGCGAGGCGATCTTGCCGCCGTTTTCGCATGGGTTCGCCAAAAGGCGCACTCGCATTTTATTGTTTATTTTTTTTATCCATGTTTAAGCAGACGCTCTATTTCGTCTATTTGCTGCCACAGATTCGACGCCTCGATCCTTTCCAGTAGCTCTGCTTTTGTCTGTGCAGTCACAATCTGCAATCCCTCGAAGCTCTGCTTTTATTTGCAGTCACAATCTGCAATTCTTCGCAGCTCTGCTTCTTGTTGTGGTTTCTCACAGTGATAGTGGTAGCCTATATCGCTACATATATGTGGAACCAACTTCTCGGCTACCTCCCTCAGCTTCTTGTAGCGGTTGGACAGCGAGCTGCACTTCCAGGTCTTGATTCAGCGTGCAGTTTCCTGCACCGCTCGAAGGACCAAAATGAATGCAGTCACAATTTTACGGCTGCACGCGCTGCACTATAGCTGGTTGTAGCGCTCTCCGCTAGCTTCCCAGCTTTTGCAGATGCTGCCGACAGAAAACCAAATTTTTCGGCTGCAGGCGCTGCACTATTGCTGTTTGTAGCGATCTCCGCTATCTTCCCAGCTTGCAGATGCTGCCAGATGGTTTCTGCGTCTGGCGTGCTGTTTTAACTGCACTGGCAGAATGTCTCTGTTTTTCAAGCGTGCAGTTTCCTGCACCGCTCGAAGGACCAAATGAAAACACACGTCTTCTTTGAGTTCTGATTAGATACTGATTTTATTCTTACAAATCCTAGTCCTTATATACTAACAAGATATCTTAGCGTAGGTCTGCTGTGGCACATTATCGCCAGCAGACAGTCGTATCTTTATTTGTTTAGGTTATTTTCCATACCCTTCGATACTTATCTATTTTAAACATTAGTGTAGATCTTTATACAATCTTTGGTGACCTTATGTTTCGTTATGTTTTATTTATATATATTTTTAGCTATCGCTGCAGCTGCACGCAGCTCGGTTTACAGTTTAGTTTTTTATATTTAACCAAGACTCAAGCGGACTCGGTGTCAAGTGTTCATGCGTGAACATAAAGGGTGCACAGTATTGTGTTCACGGCGAAATCCAAACTGAAGGGGTGGAAGGACATCATTTTTTTCAGTAAAAGCAACTAATCTTTGCTCGATGTCTTTCTCCACAATCTTTCTTACTGATGAGAGAAGGCTAATACATAGGTCTATAAGAAGTAGGATACTCAGAAGGCTTGTTCGCTTTTAAAATGGTATTGACTTTGGAGCTCTTCCATTTCTGAGGGAAATATCCTAGGCGAATGCAGTCATTAATAATAAATGTCAGAAATTTTACTCCTTTCCGAGGAAGAGCTTTAAGACACACATTTCCAATATTGTCAAGGCCTGGAGTCTTCTTGAATTTAAGATCTTTTAATATCAAAGAAACCTCATGAAAACCTCATGATGAGTCGTTGTCTACATGCAGGGAGTCCAATGAGCCTATGTAGATGGTGACCTCAGAGATTGTGGATGGATCACTGAGACTGCTTGAATGGGCATGGTTTAAGGCGAAAATTGATGCTAATAATTCTGTTTTCTGGTCCGCACTTACGAAATTTATTTGATTGTGCTTTAGTGTAGGTATTCCAATGTTTTTCTTTTTTATGACTTTTGTAAACTTCCAAAAGGGGGAAGAATTTTTTTCTAGTGAGGATAAAAGGTTATTCCAATTCTCATTTCTAAGTTTGGATAACTCAATGTTTAGTAATTGACTATACCATCTAACTAAAGTTAAATCACCTCTGTTTCTGCGTCGCAACCAATTTCGACGGTGCCTGTTCCTTAGTTTTATCAGGGAGATTATGTTAGGAGGCAGAGCTTTTGGTGTAGGTTTGGTTTCTTTTTTTGGAATACTACGTCCCAGTGGGCGATCGGTTTCGAGAATGGGTCCGTTTTCGACAATTTCTCGATCTTTTCTCTTACAAAACTGTCGAGAACGACACTCGAAAAAGTGTCGAGAAAGTATCACTTGTCGCTTAGTTTGTGGCAGCAAAACCTTTGTTTTCCTATCGAAAAAGTGTCGAGAAAGTGTCGAGAATGGATGTAAAAACGGACAGAAAACGGACCCGTTTATGATACGAGAATGGTTCGAAAATGGGCTCGAGAACGTATTAAAAAAGATTATATTTGAGATAGTAAAAATTCCTTTTTTTATTAAATTTATTTTCATTTAATTTAACTTAATATTTTTTAACTTATATGTAATTTAATTATAATAACATTTTTTTCTTAATATTTCACAATTTTGTCACCCATTCATCTAACATCCCCCAGGGAAAATTGTTTCGTGGACGCATCTGTAACAAAGTATAAGAATCGTATTATTTTTTGAATACAATATAAATGTACAATTCACTTACTTCGAATGTTCAGTGTCACTCTCAAACCCCTAATGCTGTTTATAAAGTCAGTGTCGCGCCAAAGGGTGCTGGCTCGCCTGGTTGTCATTCACCTAATCAAAGGCAAAATAAATAACACATTTAGTTATAAATGAAATATATACTTACAAAATTGTTGAAGACTTCCTCATTCTGAATTTTTTCGGAGCCAAAAATCTTCCCGTTTCATATCCATGGTTCTTTTTATACCCCTAACCCATAAAATGGGTAAAAGGGGTATAATGGTTTTGTGCAAAAGTATGTAACAGGCAGAAGGAAGCATCTCCGACCCCATAAAGTATATATATTCTTGATCAGCATCAACAGCCGAGTCGATATAGCCATGTCCGTCTGTCCGTCCGTCCGTCCGTCAGTCCGTCTGCGTGAACGCGTCGATCTCAGAGACTACAAGAGCTAGAGACTTCAGATTTTGAATATAAGTTCTCCTATACCATGAGCGGAACAAGTTTGTTTCAAATTATCGATAGCTTTGCTAGTTTCCGATATACACATGGAATCACAAAAAAATCTCGAATTTGAAAAATGTAAAAATGGGGGTTGAAATAATGGATAACGATAGATTTTTTCTGAAAATTTCATCGAAATCGTCTGAGAAACACCAGAGATATCGAAGATTGAAGTTTAGGTCACAGATGCATACAGACAATGACTGAGCGCGTTAAGTATAGGGTTCAGGGTATCTCCTAGTCGGGAAATCTCGACTAGAGCCTTCTTACTTGTTAAATAACACTAAGCTATTTTTATTAACATATATTTAAAAATTAGTTTGTTGTTTGTACTTACCTATTTATATGATGACTTGTTGATGGTCACAGAACTATTGGATTCATTTGAGTAACTCCGATATGAAAAGTGTCATCATCGATAACATTTAATACGAGAAACGTACGAGAAAATGGATGCGCGCTAAAAACGGAGGTGTTTGCCCGCTGGGGTTCTTTAG
Organism: Scaptomyza hsui; assembly: GCA_018152825.1. Taxonomy (NCBI): domain Eukaryota; kingdom Metazoa; phylum Arthropoda; class Insecta; order Diptera; family Drosophilidae; genus Scaptomyza; species Scaptomyza hsui. The sequence goes on from JAECXO010000305.1 coordinate 340,646, forward strand.
CTGCAAAGATCACGGAGTTAAAATCGTTTATTAGCTTTTCCATGTCATCCTGCGATCTAACGGAGAAGGAGTCACAGTCTGGTAATAATCGGTTGATTATTCTACCGAAAACAACCCAATTTGCATTTTTGATATCATAGAAGAACTTTTAATTCTGATGTGATTTAAGTGGAGTAATGCTTTGACTGGGAGATGATCAGAGCCTAGGTCATTCAACGCTATAGGATTTGTTAATAGCTGGCAGTTATTTGTAACAAAAATATCGAGCGTAGAGGATTGACTTCTAGCACTTGCTGGTATATAGGAGTGTTCGTCTGGAAAAAGAACTGACAGACCACCAGTTAATAAGAAATCGTACAGCAATGATCCCAAAACATTTGCACGGTTACAACCCCAGAGTCTGTGTCGGCTATTAAAATCCCCTCCGAGCAATACGTTTCCAGGAAGGGAGGTTAGTAGTCGAATGTCATTTGAAAAGTTTAGTTTTAGATTGGGATCTGCTCGTCCCCCTGCGAAATAACAACAATAGAGTGAAGTACAGGTACCTGCATTATTGATAATATTTATGCCAATAGTTTCTATGGAATTTGTGTTAGGGAGGGGTAGCAGCCTATGACGGATGGATTTTTTTGATAATAATAGCTACCCCTCCTCCTCTTCTACTCATGCTTAATTGATAATGAGCTGTTGAGCCAGGATTCGGTTAATAAACAAATATCTATGTTTTCCCAGTTAAGAAAAGCAAAAAGCTATTCTTTCTTGTTTTTCACGCCTCTAGCGTTCCAAGTTAAAATAGAGAGATTATTATCCATTATGTAAGAAACTTACACGCCATTGAAGCTATCACTTCGAATTGATCTGCCTTGGTTTTGCAGTTTCTTAAATTCTTTATAAGGTCGAATGTTAAAGACTTAACACCTCCAATGAAAAAAGCTCATTGTTAACACTTGACGTATGATTTCCTATTTGGTTAACCCATTTGGAGTTTGAACGAAAAATAGGTTGGTTTAGCGCGTTTGGAAATACATTAGTATTTTCAAGCTGCGGGGGCTTAGAAACATTAGTAGTATTTGGTCTTACTCGGTATGACTGATATTGAGATCTTAACTTTAAGTAGCTTATCCTGCTAGGGCAGTTTGAATCGTTGGATTTGTGAGGATCATTGCAGTTTGCACATTTAACAGCTGATCCTTCCGGGCAGTCTGAGGTTTTGTGAGATCGCGCACAGATTGAGCAGTATGTTTTGACGGCGCAGCGGTTGGAACCGTGTCCAAAGATATGGCAATTGTAGCATTCAGTTATTTGGTTACTGTTCTTCTTTTGATATTCCCATTTCACTTTAACATAGTTGTTAACTGAGTGGTGAAGTAGACCACGTATAAAATTAGTACAGTGTTGTTTGGTCTCTTTCGCTGGACGAGTCTAACATCATGGCAGTTAAGGCCTAGGCCTATTAGATCATTTTTTAAAGATGTGGGATCCATTTTGTCTAATCCGAAAAGCAACGCTTTGTAGTTCTTATCATTTTTGTCCGCATGAAAGAAATACTCGAATTTACCACGCAATACACTGCATGCGGCTTGGAAGTCTTTTATATCACCGCAGTGGAGCTTGATTGCAATTCAGATCTTTTTAATGGAATATTGCGTGCAGTTAACTTCTTTACAAATGGCATAAAGTTGTTCCAGTGTGCATTTGAGCACCGTTATTGGCGGAACGAACACTTTGTTTTTAGAAATGATTTGCTCGAGCTCAGCATCATTCTTATCCGTGATTTCTATCTCTTCGTTTGAGTGAATAAAAGTTTGCAGCGCCGAGTAGTAGTTTTTGTTGGCGTCTGGACTTTGCCCAGTGTCTAATTTTGGCGCTTTGCGCTTCACTTTCGGCGACATAGCTGTGTCCCTTACTGATAAAGGTATTTTTTTTGTTTTGTTAATATTGGTTTTGTTCTTTTTCTTTTCGTTTGTCAAGCTGATCCGTAAGTACGCGCGTACAATAAGAGCTCTGACACAAGACTGCACTATAAATTATCCACGTTTAATAAGGAACATTTTTTTGTTGCTTAGTAGAACAATGTTTTCCGGGTCATCTAGTATATTTATATATAAATCTTTGTCTCTCTTTTCATATGTATATCGGCCTTGCTCCCTTATTCTATGCATGCAAAGCAGTTGCAAAATGCTGTGGCTATAACGGCGATGTCACCTGTGATAAACAAGACCAGCCCAAACAACAGCAGCAAACACAACATCGGCAACAACCACAATGTTACTTCTGCCACTGTTGGCAAGGCACAGAATGTGATTCCAATAATGAATCCCGCCGCCACTGCAACGGGCCTGTTTGGGGACAGCAGCCCAAACAGCAACAAATTTAACAATAACAATATTACCTCTGCCGTCACCAGCTTCACAGAGAATCTGAATCAGAAAAATGACACCGCGGCTGTTGCTCCAATGACCCTGTTGAAAGCGAAATGCATTAACAACAACAGCACCAGCAACAGTTGCATCAGCAGTAGCTCACCGACAGGCTCATCGACGCTGACACAAAGCAGTCCAGCAAGCAGTCCAAATGTGACGGGAGGCACGCTTACGACACGCGTCTCCCCAACACCATCGACGCCATCGCCTTCGCCGAGCTCCTCATCGAGCGGTGTCTCGTCGTCGGTCTCATTTATTGGCTCCTCGTCGTCGTCGTCGAGCTCATCATCATCATCGTCGTCAAGCTCATTAGCGGCAAGCTCCTCGCCGCCAATAATGACACAGACGCATTTGCTAGCTGCTACGCGCAGCACAAATATTAAGTTCCAAGCCAGCACTGGTGGAAGCGTTACAAGTGTAACAGCAACAGCACCCAGTACGGCAGCAAGTACTGCTGCAAGTGGTAATTCCCCGAAAGCAAGCATTTTGTTCATTCTTCTTACAAATTGATATTGTATTCTTTTACAGCGCATTCAGCTGGCTTCCATCAGGCGGACAAGGATCACAATTATAATTTCTTGTTACGCAGCGGCACTGCGGCTCAGTAAGAGACAACAACAATACCAATAATAATAATAATAATAATAATAATAATAATAATAATAATAATTATAATGATAATGATAATAATATTATTAATAATAACATAATAATAAAAATTTAAAAGAAGAAAACAACTGAATTGTGTGCAACGGCTCCCACCTTAAAAAAACATGTAAAATAACGATGAACACGCAGCAAAAACTAATCTCTATTTTTTCATTTTGTCAAATTTTCTTTTAAATAACAACGACAACACTTATACACAGCAACAACAACCAAACATAACAGTTCCGCCCGACAATTGACAATTGAAAGTCAGTCAACAAAAAAAGGAAACTTAAAGACAAAGATATACACATTTTAAAAACAAAAATTATTTTTAATAAATATTTATTAAAAAAAAGGCAAGTAAAATGGCATCTTGTTGGCTACAACACCTTACACACACACCTTCACCAAACCATAGCTGTACCAGTTGATCAAACGTATGAGTGCGAAAGGGAAAGCAAAATATTCTGCTCTCTTGCCCTTTAACTTTGTGAGTGCGAGGGAGATAGATATCTGTTTTGCTTCTCTGCTATTTTGCTCTGATTCGACACACAACACTAAAAACAGCTGGGCGACTGGTCTAGCTGGTACCGAAAATCGAGCGAGCTTACAGGAATGAGCTCACCTTGTTAAATGCACCTTGCACCAAACCACCCAAGCACACACATACAAAAAAGGTATATTATAGTGCTGCAAAAACAATTTATATTTTGTTTATCAATTTGCTATAACTTGCAAGTGTTTGTTTATTTTCATAATGTGTCGGATAATAAAATCACATAATCCTAAAAAAATTAACACAAAAAATTAATTAAGAGGTTAAATTTTCATTACGTTATGTAAAAAATGTTGTGTATGTATGTTCATATATAAAAGAAGGGAAGGAAGGCATCGCCGACATTGTTAAGTATTTATAAAGGTTCACAGCTTATTTTGAACCGGCATAAAAAAAGTTGCAAATCGCTGTTACTTCTGATTAATCGGTCTTTAAATGCTTTCTACATGTTTTTGGGGTCGCTGAATACGAATCTAAGGTTCGTTTCCTTTATAAGATCATGGTTTTGAAAAAGCCTCAAAAAACCAATATTTACAGTTGTCCGCTTTTCTCCAGCAAACGAGGATTTAGACAATACCTCATAAAATGTCCATATGACAGTTGTTATTTAATGTTTCTGTCAAAACCCTGATCTGATGGAAAAAAAGGGCCTCAGATTCCGATTCAGCGACCCCATAAACACTGTGAAGTATTGTCAGAGCTTCGGGTTTTTAAGTTTTTCTTTGAAAATCGCGAAGTGTATCCTTACACTTTCACAAAACGAGGTGTATCTCAGACATTAATGAAATTTTTGGCGGGAAATTTTGCACAGCTTTCACTAACAGTGCCACCAAATTAAAACAAAACAAATGAAAACGTTGCAGTCGGACGCAACCAACTGCGGAATACTCTGAAACCGATATAAGAACGTGTTGTAAGGAGACTGCTTGCAATGAGGAAATGCGGGGGAAGCCCGTTCTTAAGCGTTGAGTTCTTAAGAAAAGGGGCGTGTCAAATCAAGTTTTTTAATGCTCCTCATATTGAGGCAAAAAATTACCAACATCCGACCAGTATATCATATAGCTCATATAGGAACAAACAGTAAATAATTGAATTTCTGCATGGAAAAATTTTTTGGTTACTAGTAATAAGCATTTGTATGATATTTTAGAGGTTATATAAAGAACAGCATCGTTTGATTTGATTCGATATTTCAGTATTTGTCAAATTTCGACTGTATTGGCATATTTTAAACTGAGGTTTTGCTCTTAAAAGTTAAATATCTCAAAAAGTGCGCAAAAGTGCACATTGAGACTTTATGCCCTGGATTAGGAATTAATAGCTCTTAAAAAATGACATCATACTTACAACAATCACTTTCAAAGATTTTTGTAAAAGTCTATGCAAAGTTAGATTTACATTCTAAAAATGACCGATGGACACCACCTGCTAATTGTACACAAAAAATACAAAGACACGTACAAAAACATGAATCTAATGATGCAAAACACAAAGTACATACCCGTACTATAAACATCCATCGCCAACTCATGTCTTTAACTTCTTTAAGTTTAAGATTTGTTGATTTTCATTTAACCTGTAAATTTTCACCCAAACTACATACGTGCAGTTGGGTTGAAACATCTTTAACTGTTAACATAACAGAGGTCTGTTTACTTAACATATTCTTTTAAAAACATAAAAGTTAAATGTATTTACAACCAGAGCGGGCAAACAAACGAAACGTTTAACGAACCGTTCGCGAAAGCTAAGAAACTATTCATATTTTTTGTAGCGGTTGTTATCGTGAGGGAAAACGAAACCACTAACTTTATATTGCCGAAGAGCGCAAACAAAACGATTGGAATATTGTTCTCCCGACAGCTGCAGTGCCTTGGAACGTTTGGGAACGAAACATATACAAAGGAATCGTATGCGGAATGATTGGCTTTTAGTTCTACTTCAGCAACAACAAAGCTGAGAGAAACATAGAAGTAAACAACAGAAAAGAAAAAAAAGTGTATACAAATTGAGCAGCAAACGTTTGCGAACTATACACCCTGATTGCATATCGTTCCGATTCCCTTTGTCCGCATCTCAAGATGAGAGCATTTCGCTTTACGTTTAGTTTGCTCTCACGAACGCAAACTGAACAGAACTCATTTTTTGTACAGTTACATTTTATCGGGTTTTGTTAGTATTTCGCTCTGGGCAAAGAACGAAACGAAACGATTCAGAAACGATTCTTTTCGTTAGTTTGCCCGCTCTGTTTACAACAGATTTGCATTAATAAATAGTTAATATAAGTACATGTAAAAAATTACTAATTGCCAGTTTTTTGGCAAAATATTCCATAGTGCAATGGTCCATATTAAAAAAAATTAATTTTGCCTAAAATAGCTTAAATGTACATGTTCAGCACTGCAACAGCAACAATAACCACTGTTTAAAAAACTAAAACATTTTTGTACGTTGTTTTTTCATATATATTATCTCTCAGCGCAATTGAGTGTCCAATGTTCTTGATTAGTCCGCCTTTAGCCAACACAAACAAACTGGATGGTTTTCCCTCGCGTGAACATGCCACATACTGATAATGCCTGGCTTTGTGACTTATACCCCAATTCCACTAAAGCCGGATGCACGGATGTAATTGGAACTCGGTAATGTTGCATTTATTTGAATTAGATTCCTATTTAGTGAGTATGAATCATATTAAATTTCGATCAGTTGGAATCGACATCTCCCAATTGATAAATTATTTACGGACTTTGGCTGTTACGAAGATGCTCATCTTTCGTTAACAATGGAGCCTAACAGTGCTGAAGCCAACAAAAATACCAAATTTCTTACTGATATACCGCGATATTTGGTTATGGACAGTGCCAAATTGAACATAACAGAATATCAATCAGCTGTCAGTGGCTTTTTTATCGGATTTCTGGTAAAATTTTGCGGAGTTTCAGTTGGATTGATAGTGGAACGACCTGCATTACCGACTTCGCTGTTATGATAAATGAAGCCTAGTGGAATCGGGGTATTATTGATCGTCATAGCGAATGCCAATCTAATTGGGAATTAATTGCGTTTGAATTCAATTGACACATCTGTATTAGCCATAGGGATTCGTGGCAGCAACACATTTTCTCCTTGAAACTTTCCAATCAAAACGATGCCTTCAATAACGTTTTTCATTCATTTTTTAATGACTAATCGTGTGCCATTACACAGCCATGGTAGGCTCAAGTTACGAAGCAGAATGATCGGAGATCCAACCTTCAATTGTAAATGGTGTGGTGGCATGCCTGACAAATCCAATGAATTTAAAAACTCAATTGGATAATTCACAGTTTCGTTGGTATCGCAAACTGCATCGATAGATTTGTATGACACCAAGTCCCCAGGCAACAACTGTTGTATCTTTAAATATAACCCATTGACGTCCACATTTTTTGCTGTCAAATCGCGCTTTTTTTTGCCAGCCAATTATGATTTTCATATTGTGTGTGTACTTCGGGAAATATGTTATCGATGAGAGTATATTGCGAGTCGATGATTGTGCAGAAGTCCGTCTGTAGTTGTATGCATCCAGTATTTTCATGTACAGCAACTTTCCCATCCCCAATATCTAACATTTGTTTAGAGAAAGTTTCGGCGGATGGATCCTGAAGTATTTTAACGCTCATGTTCACCGTCAGTTGTACTTTTTCAATATTACGCCACGTCGCGATGATTTTAAGCAAGCGCTGATTTCAACAGCGTACGTCGAACTTGGAATAACGGGAAACGTTTGTCTAAAATCACCTGAAAGGAGTAACAAAGTGCCGCCAAACAGTTTTTTACAATGTTTGCAATTGAACTCCTCCGAAATGGCTCGACCGACATGATAAGAAAACAAATACTTACAGAAACCAACAGCTCAGTTGTTTTATAAAAAAAACTATTGAGCGAAACTAAAGTAGATGCCAAGTGGAACTTGGTATGGGGCAAAATGCGCTGCCTAAAGTTGCAGCTAAACAAAGCCAATCAATGGCTCGGATCGACCGGTGCTGGAAATGACGATGGAGACGGCGTGCAGACTGTGAAGGGTAAGTTTGGTGGTTGCAGACTTATGTGTTTAAAAATTTATAGCACTTTATTAATTTAGAAAAGTTGAACAAAATGTGTCCACATTACGACCAACTGGCGGATATTTAACAAGGTCAAGGAAGTTGAAATGATTGTGATGGGTTCGATGGATTACTCTAGCGCCATTGACAGCGGTAGCTTGGAAAGTTTATACGATGCAAGCGCGTCGGGTATTGATGATTCTGCTGGGGATGACATCACCCTAGGAATAAGACAGCCAACAAAAAAGCGCAGGACGCTAACATATACCGATATAATTACCGAGTTGGAAACAGAACGGTTAAACTTTCGTAAACAACAGCTGGAAGTTGAGGAGCACAAACTGGCTTTGGAGCGATATACGCACAATTGGATGAAGGAAATGAAGAGCAAGAAGTTAGAGCTGGAGGCCAAGAAGGTCGAACACGATTTTACTTTAATAAAATTAGAACTAGAACTTAAATATAAAAAGAGTCAGTAAGATTCATGTATTAGTTATAAGAAAAATATATTCATGTATCAGTTATAAGAAAAATATATTTGAGAATGTTTGTGGCGGTCGGGGGTGGTTTGGTGTGTGTAAATTTGACTTTTATTAAATATTCATGTGTAGGTTTTCCGTGTGGTGTTTAATCCAGTAGTGCGTAGAGTTAGTCTTATGTTATTGGTAATAATTGTGGTAATTGTATCTAAGTGTAATATTAAAACGAGTACACGACGTGTGTGTTCGAATATGGAGTTTTGACTAAATGTGACAGCGCTCAGAACCAACTGTTGAAGCTCTGTTAATGTTGGCAGAAACTTCAACGGTAAGCTTGAAACTTCGATATATAAGTAAAATGTTGGATATGTTTCATGGTTCTGAGTCAATTACATTTTTCTGGCATCAACATCCTCCCCCTCTTGCAATGCATTGCAATGGAACTACTGGCCGCAGGTCCCGGACAGAATCCAGCCAAACACCGAGTTCTGGGCCATTGGTAGACCATTGGCACTCGGGAGAACACCGTTAAGAATGATGTGAGGATACACATCTGCCCCGAGTGCCAAGTATACCGTCGACGGATGGTACCATCGACCGTCGGCCAGGACAACACTCCGAAAATGCTCGGTGTCGGCAGTGATGGGCCTCTGCGGAGTGCGGCAGCCAAGGTTGGGATCGAGACGGAGGATGACTTCGTTGCAGAAGTCGGTCATCCCTGATCTCAGGATCACCGTGCTGACACCTTCCGCTCCAACACGGGTGACGGATAGCCCGAAGGCCGTTACCAGAGAAGTGGCGATGCGGCTGGTGGGGCTGCACGGGTCGACCAAGACCCGGATGTCGAAGATTTTGACTCCAGTGTCAAGCTTGATCACTGCCGTTGGAAGGATGCTCACCGCCTTGTGCTGAATCAACGACATTAAAGATGTTTGCTTGCGAGGTGACGGCAAGGGAGGATGAGGAGCGGTTGGAGACCGTGAGCGAGGAACATCTGCTGTCCGTGGTTCAGCTTCACGCCCACGCTCTCTCGACGGGCGGACGTTGCGCTGAGCCTCCTTGAAATGTAGCAGCGTGTGATGGCCTCGATGGCAGATTCTGCACGTGCCCGCACTGCGACAGGATTGCCCGGAGTGCTGATGTGCCAGGCAGTTCGGGCAATTCTTGTTGATGAGAACGGCTCGTAGGTGCTTCTCAGCCGTGAGTCGCAAGAAGCGCTGGCACTTCCGCAAGGCGTGGACTCCTCGACAAACCCTGCACCGAAAGGAGTCGGTGCCGATGGGACGGCTGTGCTGCGTTGGCTGGTGTGAAGGCATAATTCTTTCTCTACAAAGAAAAAAAGAACGTCCGAAGTGGAAAGAGAGTATAAATATTTTTACTCATTGGGAATTGACAATTAACACAGAGGTACGTGGACAGCACAGGACGAGTGGTTTTTTTTGTTTAGGAATAAAATCAGACTCGAAGGGCTCAGGAATTTTATCTTCCATCGGAAGTAGAATGAGCTTTGCGATCGGCCTACGTATGGTGCCACGAGTGGTGAGCACATCTACCACGCGAACCTTGTCGTCACTGCCAGGAATGGTCAGGGTTATTCGACCAAGACGCCACTCGTTTGTCGGCAAGTCATCCTCTTTAACGACGACCATATCACCGATTCGCAAGTTCCTTACAGGTGACTGCTTTTTCGTTCGCTTAAGGAGTTCTTTAAGGTACTCATCTTTCCAACGGAAGCAGAATTGTTGGTGGAGAGCCTTCAAACGTTGCCAGCGACTCAGAATAGAAGTGGCCTTTTCGTGTGTTTCTGGCTCGGAGACAGAAATAAGGGGGCCACCTGTCAAGAAATGGCCCGGAGTTGGGGCAAGTAGGTCCATTGGATCTTCGGACATCGGAGAGATTTGCCTAGAGCTGAGACAGGCTTCAATCTTCGCCAGTAGCGTAGAAAGTTCTTCAAAGGTGTATTTGACCGTGGATGTGGTCTTAATTTTAATTATTGGACGTAGATGTACTAAAAATAGACAGTACATTCAAGTGGCAGAGCGATACCAAGCACCGGCTTGTTAACGCGCGGACCCAAGCAAAAGGCAACCAACCTCCCGCCCAACCGACCGAGGGGCGCACCGCATAGCGTGCGGTTACGTAGATCGCGAAAATGTAGACAAATGACATAAAACTAACTTTTTAAGAGAACTACTAGAAGTGGCACTGTTTATTAAGTGGGAAAATTCGTTATAGTTTGAACATAAAATCCGAAAAGGGCTATGAATAGCATAGTTAAAGTGACAAGCTTGAAGAGCAATGGGTAGAAAATTCCTTGTCCTTCTGATCGGAACAGCAAAACTAATTTGGCTGATTAATTCGGAGGAATCAATTTCACCATTTATTAGTTTATGTAAAAAGACTACACCTAGCATTGTTCTGCGATCAGAAAGAGAAGGAAGATTTATTAGTAAAAGTCTACTGTGGTAGGAAGGTAGGTTAATGTTAGTATCCCAGTTAAATCTCCTAAGGGCAAAGAGCAAGAATTGTTTTTGTACTGATTCTATTCTATCCTGGTGAATCCTGTATTTGGGATACTAGATACAAGATCCATATTCAAGAACAGGACGTACCAGAGACGTGTAAAATGTTTTGGTTATGTAGGGATCGTCAAATTCTTTCGACCAGCGCTTAATGAACCCCAAGGTACTAGAGGCTCGATTTGCAACTGAAGAGAAATTTAAGTTTCGGGTCAAATAGGATACCTAAGTCATCAACCTATTCAATGCGATCGAGTGGGCTTCCATCAAGAAAATATATATTTGAAAAAGGAAGGCATCTATAAAAAGACATGACTTTACATTTGTTGCAATTAAGATTTAGTAAGTTAACACGACACCACTTTTGAAAATTATCTAAATCAGTTTGTAGTTTTTGAGCAGACAACAGAGCAGTACCCGACATGCATAATTTTACATCGTCAGCATACATCAGCACTCGAGAGTGATCAATAACAGATGGAAGGTCATTGAAGAAAAGTGTAAATAATAAAGGTCCAAGGTGACTTCCTTGCGGAACACCGGAAGTGTCATGAACCACCTTAGAGACAGCGCCATTCAAACTGACTCTCTGTGTTCTATGAATTAAATATTCCCTTATCCACCGAATAAGATTGCTTGGAAAACCTAAAAGATGAAGTTTATGAAGTAAAAGGTAGTGATAAACCGAGTCAAATGCTTTACTGAAATCATTAACAACTAGTGAAGTAAATTCTAACAGGTTAGTGGTAGTAGATCTTTGTTTCATGAATCCATGCTGGCACGGTGAAATTAAAGATCTGCAAAAATGTTGTAATTGAGAAGCTATTAATTTCTCAAACATTTTTGGTATAGCAGACAATTTGGATACACCCCTATAATTTTGAACATTAGACTTGTCTCCTTTTTCATGGAGCGGAATAATAAATGATTCTTTCCAGATATAAGGAAATGAACATTTGTCAATAGACAAACTCAACAATTTATGCAAAGGCTTTAAGTGGCCATCAGCACAGTACTTAAGCACACAGCTTGGTACGCCGTCAGGTCCCGGGCTTAATACCCTGTAGATCACGTAGTAATGAACACTCCGTGATACTTGGTCAAAAATGCAATTAGAGGCATCAACCTGATACGGGTAAGGCAGATCAACCTGATTATCAATTGAACTGTATGTTGTTCCAAAAAATTCGGCAAATAAATCGGCAATGGCCTGATCCGAATTGGACGACTTGTTTTCAAAAGATAAATTAGATGGAAGTGTTGATGACTTTCGCTTCGCATTAACGAAGTCATAGAACCTCTTAGAATCTTGCTGAAACTGTAGTCTGCACCGACTTAGGTAATTTTTATAACATGAATTATTCATGACTGAAAAACTGGAAGGCGCAATCAAGTATGATGAGTAATGAATAGAAGAGCCAGATTTTCTGAAACTCTTATAAAGCTTAGATTTTCGATTTTTAAGGGCAGTCAACTCTCGTGTAAACCACGCAGGTTTGTTTTTCCTACTTGGCCTACCAAAAGGGACACACATGTCCAATAAATTGTCTAAGGTAAAAAATACTGATTGCCGTATCCAAGTCCTCACAACCATAGAGGGGCGACCAGTCAACCAGTGCTAAGAGCCGGGTAAGTTTTACAAAATCGGTTTTTCGAAATTGACGTAACCGTCTTAATGGTTCACTACACTGGCGTACGGCACAGGCAGGCAAAGTGATCATCACCTCCAACGTCGGGTGGTATAAGTCTTCGAGAGTGGATATGGGAAGGGATCTTGACACAGATAGAGTAGATGGGTCCGAAACAAATACCAAATCAAGCATTTTACCAAGAGAATTTGGAATGCCATTGATCTGACCCAATGACACTTCAAATAAACCAACCAGAAAATCAGTCTGCACCATGGGGGTCAACACGCTTGAGTCCGGACTTGAAATCCAAGTAGCATCAGCAATATTAAAATCGCCAAGAACTACAAGAATATCACGATCAGAAAGCATAGAAGAAATGGAAAGTATTGCTGACAAATGTTCATTGTAGACAGAGTTGTCAGATAAAGGTGATATATAGGAACAAGAAACGTAAATACTAACACCAATAATATTTAACCATTAAGCAAGTACACGTAGAGGAGTCAAACGCAAAAAATCCAATAGCCTAATTGGTCCAATTTGCGGAGGAACCACCCTCATTCGGCTGCTGAAAGCATCGAGCCGAACGCAAATTTTGACTCGATACAGACGGACTGCCAGCAATTTGCTGTGTATGCGTCTGTATGTCAGCGACGTGATCGCCGTTAGGTGTATATATGTGTATATGTATGTTTCTGTATGCTGTTTGCTCTGAGCTGCTGTATATTGTGGAAGGGGGATAGCAGCAGCAGAGTGCGAACAACAACAACACATGAGCATTTTTTCTGTATTTGGTGGCTCCGAGATCAAATGAAGCAAAAATCATTTGGGCGAATGTATACCTAAATACACATATATATGTGTGTGTGTATGTGCGCATGCATATTTTTTCAGTTTTTGGTGGCTCTCAAGTGATTTGGGATTTTGTTACTTTTCTAGCAACGCATATCAATGTGTGTGTGTGTGCATGTGTATGTTCATGTGCAGCACATTTGAATGTATGCGTAGCAATTGCCTTGGCTATTCTTGACCTGTCTCAATTTTTATGATATTTTAGCAATTGTATTAAAAGTAAGGATAGCTATAAAATTAATGTTATTAAATGATAATTTTTTATTTATTTTTAAAATGCATCTTAATCATTAAGACATGCTTAGATTCGCTCAATTCTATGAATGTATTCATGATGCAGGTGTACCTATGCCGAATGTGACCACAACACGAGAATGAGCCAATCAGAAAACAAGTAAGAAGGCTTTAGTCGAGAAATCCCGACAAAAAGATACCCTGAGCCCGTGTATTAAAATGACTTGCAGCAGTGCAGTTTTTCTTGACTCAACTTTAATTTAAAATATTTCCGGTGTTTCTCTACCAAATTTTCACAGAAGTTATAAAGTTATCCATAGATTCAACTCCCATTTGTACATGTTCTAAATTCGAGATTTTGTTGTTATCGATTGCATATGTATATCGGAAACCAGAATAGTTATCGATATTTCAAAATAAACTTGATCTGCCTATGGCTTAGGAGAAGTAATGTTCAAAATTTGAAGTCTGTAGCTCTTATAGTTTTTGAGATCGACGCGTTTATACATACGGACGGACGGACGGACGGACGGACAGACTGAAATGGCTATATCGACTCGGATGTTAATGCTGATCAAGAATATATATACTTTATGGGGTCGGAGATGTTTCCTTCTGCCTGTTACATACATTTGCACATAACAAATATACCCCTTTTTTTTACCCATTTCATGGTTTCAGGGTATACAAATAATGTAATATTTTACGCATCGATTGCTTGCAAAACAAAGGTTTCTCATAGTTTTTAGCAACAGTAAGATAACAGAGAGAAGAACAAAGAAGAATAAATGAAGCGGTTAATGGTACTCACTGCAAGCGCATACACAGCTGAGCGAATCTATGCATGTCGGCAACATCTGTGTGAGTCGCGCTCCCAAAGAGCGGCTTAAAACTTGATAAGCGCGCGCTTCGCTCTTATGACTGCCGCTAGATATAAAATAATTTGAATGCAATCATGCGCCTTTGTTGCTGCCCATTAACGCTCACTCTTTCGTTTATGCGAGCACTCTACTTTGTGCATCAAAACATTTTTTGTTAAAGCCAGGGGAAAAAGTTTCAAAAGTAGACTTTTACAAGAATTCAAACGGAAGTTCAATGGCCTTTCCATTGATACCATACTTTTACCATACTTTCCATAAACATTGCACATACCTAAAAAAAAATATGCCGTACAAATTAATAGTGGTTGGGGCTCGTCCATAAATATAAATGAGTTTGTCCTGATTGTCGACATTGCTGCAAACAAAAATAAAAAGAAAAATCGGCCTCCGATTGTTTCCCCCTCCTTGGTGGATGGGCCTATTACTTCTGATAGTTCAAAAAACTAACAACCTCCTTCACACTTGTCAATTTCGTTTTTGTACGCCCCTTCCCCTCTAACCCACAAACGATTTTCGTCATTCGTTTTTTTTCATGTTTCGTTTTGTGTATGGCCCGCGTGCGTTTCTTTGTATATGCCTATTCCTTTTGTGTGTATATTGCTAAAGTGTTTTAATACAAATGCATAATTGCATGAGTGTGATGACTTTCGTTTTCGTTTTACCCACGCGTAATTTTTACTAATTTCTTGTCTTCTTTGGACTCAATTTTTCGCAGTGAGTTAAAATAATATATTTCTAAAATTGGCTTGTTGTATTGAGCGGGTTTATAAGCAGCTATTGTGCATATACATTTATTGCAATTTAGTCTATTTATTTGCCGGTTGCAATAATTATTTTACTCGCAAACGTGCGCATGCAGTGTTCAAACAAATATATAAAACGACTTGCAATCAAGCCAAATTTTACATTCTATAATAATTAATAATAAAGAACTAAATAAATAATATATATATATATATATATATATATATATATATATACGCACAAAGCGTCTTTCCGAGCAAACAACATTTTTTTTTTGTGTTTTTAGCACTTCACTCTTGTTGTTTTCTCTTATCAAATTTATATCCGAAACCTAATGAAACACGTCTGCTTGCGACAAATGCACTCAATAATAACTAATAGCTTAATGGAAAAATATTACCGCTAATGATATTAGCAACCTGGTCAAAGTTATGCGCTGACGTCTGCAAGCCGTCATTGATGCTAAAAGCGGCCCACAAAACATAGTTTATTATTATAAAAAAATTAGTTGTAGCAGTAGTGTAGTATATTTATTAGACTTATTATTGGCTTGGCGGTGTGCCGTTAGCCTAAAGTCGCGAAGAAAATAAATTTATTTACATTGAATGATAAAAAATTACTTATGTGGTAATAACAAATTAACTATACTTATTACATTTAAATTGGATAACATAAATACTGAACTAACTCTACATAGAAATAATATTAACACGCAATGAGCGTGTTCAGCAGCTCGTTTCATCGTTTCATGTCGTCCACCAAAAAATGAAACAAATGCACACGCAAACGAGCAAGAATGATAGGGACCAGATTGCGACATCCCGAGCTCAAAATGGTGGAAGGCGACCACTGACGTCACTGTTTGCCTGATTCTATTGGCTAAAAAATTTAAAGCAACGGCATTTAAAAAATGTGCAAGCCGTGCGACATTGGGACAAGGTTTCAAATTTGATATTATTTCTTAAAAGTACTTAGTTCATGAATTATCTCATAAATGTCATAGCTATATATTATGTATTTCATATATAGCAACCAATACCTAAATAAAACATTCCATGTCATAAATAATTTACAAATTATTTGCACTTTGTTTTCTGTCTTTGGCTGCAACCGCCCACTGTGCACTTCATTTAGTGTTTTTTTCAGGGTTACCAAACAACATAATATTCACTCGTTTTGCTTATAATTTGTATGACCTAAATTTTTGTAAGAAAAACGTTATACGGTGGCAACTCTACAAATGAAGCCAATGACGTATTATAACATGAACAACCTTCGATTGTCGCAATCTGGTCTCTATGATTCTTGCATAAGAGTACTAATGCATTTTTAAAGCGCCCCCCTTTCCTACAAGAACGACCCATTGAAAGTGAACAGCAATATGCTTGCCGCTGTCGCGCAAAAATAATGAAAATCTGTGAAAATTTCGAAATCGGTTGAGAGACACTAGAGATATCGAGCATTGCAGTTTAAACACAGATGAATACAAACAATGACTGCACGCGTTAAGTACAGGGTTCGGGGTATCTCCTAGTCGGGAAATCTCGACTAAAAACTTCTTACTTGTTCTAATTTAAGCTGTATATCAGACTCTTTAATGTTGCTTCGACACAATGACTGACCCATAACTGGAATTTTGGCCTTAACCTGACGACCAAAAAATAGCTCTGCAGGAGTAAATTTCATACTTGCTACAGGACTTGTATTGTATTTCAACAATCGCTTTTGAAATAAGTCAACCTTTTGTGCTTCAAAACATATTAAAAGTATATTTTTGGTAATTGATACACCCTTTCGCGCAATGCCATTACTTTAGGCATTTCTCTGACTTGAAAATTAAATTTCTACATTTACATCAGAGAACTGCAAGGGTGTTAAAAACACCCGTGCAAGGTATACTTAACAAGTTACTCGCCCTCGCTCTCTAGCTCTCTTTTCATTTCATAAATGTCAGTCTGTTAGCAGCAGTTGTGAGTGACGCATCTCCGCGGACGATTTTTTCGTGTTCTACTTCTTAATTTTGTTTCAAACTTTTTGTGTTTTTGCAATGCAATGCAATAATAGGCAGTAAAAAAGTGTTAAAAAAATAAAATAATATCTAATATATAAAATTCTCGTGTCACAAACTTCGTTGCTTAACTCCTCCGAAATGGCTTGACCGATTTTCGTGAAATTTTGTGTGCATATCGGTTTTTTTTTATATTTTTCATCCCGATCAGACCAGTCCTTCGGGTACCTCCCAGACACCAATGTCCCTATTTTTTGGAAAGTACCCGAAGGAGTGGTCTGATCGGGTCAAGATTTGGTTTGCATAATTTTCTTACACACCTCTATGTCTTGACCGAGTTTCGTTAAGCTGACCCGGCAAACGTTGCAACGTTGTTTTCCCATGTTTTTTATTACTAGGAAACAATTTTTTAGCTCAATAAAAATAACTAAAATAATCTACTTTAAGTATGCGGGGACTTACTTATAATCAAGAGCACATACAATTTCATGAAAATCTGTCGAGCCATTCCGGAGGAGTTCAATTACAAACATTGTGACAGATAAACTATTTGGCGGCACTTTGTTACTCCCTTCAGGTGATTTTAGACAAACACTTCCCGTTATTCCACGTTCGACGTACGCTGATGAAATCAACGCTTGCTTAAAATCATCGCGACTGTGGCGTAATGTTGAAAACTACAGCCGACGGTGAAACTTCTCTTAGCCACTGTTAGATATTGGAGATGGGAAAGTTGCTGTACATGAAAATACTGGATGCATAAAACTACAGACGGACTTCTGCACAATCATCGACTCGCAAAATACTCTCATTGAAAACATATTTTCCGATGTACACACACAATATGAAAATCATAATTGGCTGGCAGAAAGAGCGATTTGGCAGCAAAAAATGTGGACGTCAATGGGTTAAATTTAAAGATACAACAGCTGTTGCCTGGGGACTTGGTTTCATACAAATCTATCGATGCAGTTTGCGATACCAACGAAACTGTGAATTATCCAATTGAGTTTTTAAATTCATTGGATTTGCCAGGCATGCCACCACACCATTTACAATTGAAGGTTGGATCTCCGATCATTCTGCTTCGTAACTTGAACCCACCACGGCTGTGTAATGTCACACGATTAGTCATTAAAGAACTAATGAGAAACATTATTGAAGCGATAATTTTAAAAAAGTACTTAATATTCTTAACAAGAACAGACAGCCGCAACAACTTTTCAAAGTCGAGCTTGAGCCTGAGATGCAGATAACTAAAAAATATGAGGCGCACCCCATCTACAAGCTTCAGTTTCTATTGCACCGCAGAATCACCGTTGAAGAGCCACATAAACGCAACGGCCCGGTGCAATGCATGAACTGCCAAGAATACGGCCACACAAGGACTTACTGCACACTGCGCCCGGTATGTGTAGTTTGCGGCGATCTTCATGAATCGTCGTGCTGCCCAGCAATCAAAGGAGACTCCAGCAAAAAAAAGTGTGGCAACTGCGGCGGCAATCACACAGCTAACTACAGAGGCTGCCCAATCTACAAAGAACTTAAGTCTCGCATCCACCAGCGCGTGAACATAGCACGCACGCAAAGCGCACAGCCTAACTACATTCCATCGAAAAGCAACCCTCCAGGTCCTCCCTTGGTCCCGTACCCGTATCCAAAAACGCGACTTATGCAAGCGCCTTAAGATCAGGACTGGAGCCTTCTGCCTTTAATGCACCGTACGCACAAGCAAAGCATGCGGATCAAAATACTGCACAAGACAACAAGCCACAAGAGCAACAACAAAGCAACTTTGAAGCAATGATATGTACGCTGCAGCAGAGCTTGACAGAGTTTATGTCATTTATGCGCACAACCATTCAAGATTTAATGCGAAATCAAAATATTTTGGTCCAAATTCTCTTGGTAAAATGCTTAATTTGGTATTTGTTTCGGATCCATCTACTCTATCTGTGTCAAGATCCCTTCCTATATCCACTCCCGAAGACTTATACCACCCGACGTTGGAGGTGTTGATCACTTTGCCTGTCTGTGCCGTACGCCAGTGTAGTGAACCACTAAGACGGGTACGTCAATTTTGGAAAACCGATTTTGTAAAACTTACCCGGCTCTTAGCACTGGTTGACTGGTCGCCGCTCTATGGTTCTGGGGACTTGGATACGGCAATCAGTATTTTTTATAGAACCTTAGGCAATTTATTCGAGATGTGTGTCCCTTTTGGTAAGCCAAGTAGGAAAAACAAACCTGCGTGGTTTACTCTAGAGTTGACTGCCCTTAAAAATCGAAAATCTAAGCTTTATAAGAGTTTCAGAAAATCTGGCTCTTCTATTCATTACTCATCATACTTGATTGCGCCTTCCAGTTTTTCAGTCATGAATAATTCATGTTATAAAAATTACCTAAGTCGGTGCAGACTACAGTTTCAGCAAGATTCTAAGAGGTTCTATGACTTCGTTAATGCGAAGTGAAAGTCATCAACACTTCCATTTAATTTATTTTTTGAAAACAAGTCGTCCAATTCGGATCAGGCCATTGCCGATTTGTTTGCCGAATTTTTTCAAACAACATACAATTCAATTGATAATCAGGTTGATCTGCCTTACCCGTATCAGGTGTATGACTCTAATTGCATTTTTGAACCAAGTATCACGGAGTGTTCATTACTACGTGATCTACAGGGTAGTAAGCCTGTATTTTCCCCGGGACCTGACGGCGCACAGTGGGGCCTCTGCCGGAAAAGCGTTGCATAAATTATTTTTTTCATGAACGCGTTTGGCAAAAGTAAAACATGTAATCGACAGATAATACTTCAAAAATAATGGATCCAAAAGATTTTTGAAATCGGTTAAAAATTATGGCTGCTAGAGCTTATCAAAGTGGAGAAATTTTTCGTGAGTACGAATCAATGACAATTTTTACGAAAATTCGCCACTTTTAAAGTGAATATTGGGCGATATAAACAACCGATCTTCGATCTTTTTTTTTATATGAAAAGTATGTTCAATGTTTGTATTTTGTTGTTTAAATTTTGAATATAACTGAAATACTTATTAAACTAGAAACGTTTAAAAAATACACTAAATTTTCCTTATTTTTGAACTTTCGTGGAATAGAACTCACAGGGATGATACGGGATAATTGTGGGACCACTTGCATGTGATATATGAAATATATACCTTTCATATGTTTTTGGTCTAAATCTGGTGTACCTCGGGTTAAAAGCACGCGGCAGGTATAAGGAAGAAGAAGAGCGCATGCAAATTTGGCTGTAGCGGGTGTGTTGTTTATTTATAACATTGCTATATGTTGTATTATAAAAACTACCTGACTATATGTACCCCCTTTAAGAAATGTTGAGTCGGCTTGAAGAGGGTGTGAAAGGCAGGTAAATATAGTTTTAGTTGATGGAAAATTTCGCGATTACAGGTAATTTTTTTGGGAATTTCCCCGTTTACATATTTTGAATGAAAATCAATACCTCATGTTTTTTTGGGTTTTTACCAAAAACATTGGAAAAGGCTTATACCATTTTTGCTTTTTTACCTAGCTAACCCAAAATATATGGTATATAGTGCAAAAAATTTCACTTGATTGCGACAGTAGTTTTTTAACTTCATAAGAGAAAACACTACAAGCAATTTCCCGGTTGAATAGTATTTTTGAATATAATTCACTAACTTTTTATTTAAAAGCGCAATAATGAATGTAAAAAATTCTACGATTTTTGAACTTTTTCGTGCCTCTGAAAATAAAAACGATTTCGAAATGGCATTGCTTAAAGGGCGTACTCGAAAACGCTAGTACGGAGCTTAAAGCAAAAATTAAATCCATTCACGCTAACTTGAAGCAAAAATGGAACTTGGTCCATAGACATTTGACATCTTTCAAAAAAAGAATGAAAATTGGCTTGAGCAATATTCAACATTCGGCTATTCAGAAGAGGAAGAAGTTCACCTATCGACTAGCCGAGGAAGAGGAAGGCCGCATAAAACTATGGAAGAGTGTTCAGCTTTTACAAGGAAACGTAAACTTGAGGATGCTACGGACAGCATTAGAACAGAACATCTGTCGGAAGCACTTTCATCGAAGTATGTGAAGGAACAAGAGAGGACAAAAGCGACAATCACGAAAGCTGTACAGATCGCCAGTCCTTTACGGCTAAATAGGATTAAGGAAAGTATTCCAACGCCCCCAAACTCAGTCGCCATTAAGTACACTGGTGAAGAAGCGTTTTCCCTTTTTATGGACTTGGGATTAACTAAGGAGAAATATAATATTTTATGCGGCTCCTTAAAAAAACATAACGTCGACGTTCTTCCCGGATATAAAAAGATTGGATTTGCAAAAAAGGAAGCAGTGCCACCTAATACAATAATAACAGAGACAACTGTAGAAGTAAAACTCCAGGATTTAATCGACCACACTGCGATGCGTCTGATTAAAAGTTTGCCAGATGGAGAGGTCGAGCTTCTTCCTGAAAACCTGACCCTACTCAATAAGTGGGGATGCGATGGATCGTCTGCACAAAGCGCATACAAACAAATTATAAACACAGATGACGTAACTATTTCCGATGAAAATATGTTTATGGCTTCTGTTGTTCCCTTACGCCTGAGGAGTGAAACTTCTGAGCAAGGAAAAATCTTCGACCATCATCGATTCATTATTGTCGCCCTATTTTCAACTGTAAGCGACATACAGAATCAAATTAGCCAACTGAAGCCTACTGTTTTTCAAACCAAAAGTGCAAAAAAAAATCACGATTAACTTTAAATTTTTCCTGACAATGATTGATGGAAAAGTCTTAAATGAAATTACAAACACCTCCTCAACTTTAAGGTGTCCTATTTGTAAAAAAACTCAAAAGGACTTTCACAATTTAGACGACTCAACGAGTGGCGAGAACTGCTACGAATATGGAATTTCTCCTTTGCATTGCAGAATAAAGTGTATGGAATTTATTCTGAAGCTAGCCTACACACTTCCTCGGCCAGGAGAAACAGCAACGGATAATACACCTCGTGAGGATATACAGAGTAGAAAAGAAATTATACAAGCTGAGTTCTCTCGGAAGTTGGGATTGAAAGTTGACTGCCCAAAGCATGGATACGGAAATACGAATGACGGAAATACTTCAAGGCGATTTTTTGAAAATGATAAAATGTCATCTTTGATAACAGGTGTTAATCATGAGATCATTAAAAGGTTGGCTGTTATCCTAAATGTTATAAACTGCAAGGAAATGATAAATGGTGCAAAATTTGGCGAATACACATCGCAAACAGCTCAACTTTTGACTGATTTGTATCCTCAGAAAAAACTTACCCCCACGGTACATAGGATTTTGGCTCATGGAAAGGACTTAATAGAGTATCAATGCTTACCAATTGGAGAGCTGTCTGAAGAAGCACAGGAATGTAAAAACAAGGACTACAAAAGGTTCAGATACACTAATACGTGCAAAATTTCTCGGGCTCGACAAAATGAAGACCTTTTTAACATGCTGGCAGCCTCATCGGATCCACTTCTTGCATCGCTTAGACATGTGCGATCACGAAAGGATTTGGAAGGAAGCAACTATAGTTCCGAAATGTTAAGTTTATTAGACATGAACATTAATGTAGATGATTATTTTGAAGAAAATCAGTCATCAATAGCAAATATTAAAAATTAACCTCAAAAAATCGGCAAAAATACCAATTTAAATGTTATGTATGTATTTAAGTTAGAAAATCGAATTAAAACAACTAAAAATGTTATATCGTTATTGAAATCATTAAAAATTTTCAGTTATAATTAAAAAAAAAATTTTATTTGAATTTTACAGGCAAAATATGCTCGAAAATATTTCTTGACTTTGACCTTGAATATTTAAGCAGCACGGATACCAAGAACTCTCGACGAACACTAATTTTAAAGCTTGAGAAGTTTTCTATCAAGTGCTTTTTAAATTTTTGAAATCGCTTCATTAGTTTAGAAGTTATGATTTTTGCAATGTAAAATGAGCAAAGGCCCCACTGTGCGACGTCTTCAATCTATGTAGACAACACAACTTGAAACTGCATCCAGAAAATGTACTTTCTTTATGAAAGAAGTCACATATTTAGGTCATAAATGTACTGATAAAGGTATATTGCCAGATGACACTAAATATGAGGTTATTAAAAATTACCCACACACAACAAATGCGGATAAAGCTAGACGTTTCGTTGCATTTTGCAATTATTACAGTTCGAATGGACATCAGATTGCAACAATGCATTTGAATATTTAAAAAAGGAATTAATTAAACCTACATTACTTCAGTACCCAGATTGCCGCAAATAATTTTGTATAACCGCAGATGCCAGTAAACAGGCATGTGGAGCGATACTAACCCAAGACCATAACGGTCAACAGCTACCAGTGGCATATGCTTCAAGATCCTTTACTCAAGGTGAAAGTTATAAGTCCACAACAGAACAAGAATTGGCCACAATTCATTGGGCAATCGGCCATTTCAGACCTTATATTTACGGCAGGCATTTCTTGGTGAAAAGTGACCATAGACCTTTGTCATATTTGTTTCAATGAAAAACCCAAGCTCCAAGCTAACGCGAATGCGATTAGATCTGGAAAAATGTGACTTTACAGTAGAATACCTCAAGGGAAGAGATAATCACATAGCAGATGCACTATCCCCAATAACAATCGGTGAATTAAAAAACATGAATAGACAAATTCTGAAGGTCACAAGGAGATCTTCAGCAAGACAGGAATCTACCTGCACAGGTACAAATTCAAAAGTGCAAGAACCAAACATTAAGAAAGAAATTAAAAAGCCCAATGTCTATCAGGTAGTCAATAAAATTGATGCCAGAAAATACATAGTTCTCAAAATAGACAAGCATAATTGTTTGTTAAAAAGAGGAAAAAATGTTATTGAGAGATTTGATGTGACCAATTTATACTCTAATGGAAAATTCGATTTAGATCAATTTTTCCAAAGGCTTATTAAAGAAGCCAGAGCATATAAAATCACACAATTACAAATGTCACCAAGTGAACAAATATTTGCAATAAGGGCAATAAAAAACAAGTGAAAACGTTGCAGTCGGACGCAACCGACTGCGGAATACTTTGATACAAGTAAAAGAACGGATGGTAAGAAGTCTGCTTGCAATGGAGTGGGCCGGGTGGTAAACATCGCCAGCTATCATGTTATCAAATTTGGTGACTTTAGCTCAAAAACTGTGGAAGATAACTGAAATTAAAAATTTAAATGGTCTGCGGCAGAGGTGGGTGTGGCATCCAAATTTTTTAATCAAATGTTTTAGCTGTCACCATCTATATTCATACCAAATTTGGTGGCTCTAGCTCACAAACTGTTAGAGATATAGCCGATTCCAATTTTGTAAGGCGGGTGGCTTGTGTGGGCGTGGCATCCAAAATTTTGATGCAGATCTTTGGTAGATGTTGCCTTCTATCTTTCTACCGAATTTGGGGACTCTAGCTTAAAAACTGTAGGAGATATCGAAATTTCCGATTTTAAATGGTGGGCGGCAGATGTGGGCGTGGCATCAGATTTGGTGCAGATCTTTTGTAGATGTCACCATATATCGTCCAACCAAATTTGGTGACTCTAGTTCAAAAAATGTGGAAGATACACGCATAACCGTTTTAGCAACGGCGGGTGGTGGGGGGTGGAAGGTGTGGGCGTGGCATCCAAATTTTTTATGCAGTTTTTTGGAAAACTTCACTACCTATCTTGACACAAAATTTGGTGGCTCTAGCTCAAAAAATGTGAAAACTATAGGTGTTTCCAATTTCAAGTAGAAGGGGGGATGGGGGCGGAATCAGGGGGCGTGGCATCCAAAATTTTGAAAAACTTGAAAACTTACAGCATAAATTTCGGTTGCTGCTTGGAACTCACATGCAGTACCATAAGTATATGAACTTGACATAGCGCACTCATACTGTTCAGAAGAGCTCTAACACTCTCCATTTAAGTTTAAGCTGAAGCAAGCAAAAGTTTCCCAGTTGGTACCAACATGGGCTACAATATGTTGGCGTATGGTGCCATGGAAGCCTTGCCTACCAAATAAAAGGTAGAAAATATATCTAAAAAGGCAGGCTCCATCACCAACTATGGCAATAACTGAATGCGGCACCAAAACACCACTAATATCTAAAGTTTCAATAGACATATTTTAATTTGGCTGTGAGTCAATTGACTTCACTGTCAAACGATTGTTACAACGCACAGTGGGGCCTCTGCCCGAATAGCGTTGCGAAAATCATTTTTTTCAAGAACGCGTTTGCCATAAGTGATATATGTAATCGATAGAGAATACTTCAAGGATTATGGATCCAAAAAAATGACAATTTATACGAAAATTCACCACTTTCATCCTGAATATTGAGCGATGTAAGCAACCGATCTTCGATGTTTTTACTCGATCTGAAAAGTACATTCAATCTCTGTGTTTTTATATATAAATTTCAAACATAACTGAAATACTTATTAAATAGAAGCGTTTAAAATATACACTAAATTTTGGTATTTTTTGAACTTTCGTGGAATATAACTAAAAAGTGTATCGCAGAGTCAACGCGAGATCACATACATTTGATAGCTATAATATATACCTTTCATATGTATTTAGTCTAAATCTGCGAAAATCTGCGTTTTAGAAACGTAAGCCAAAAAACTAGTGATACCTCGCGTTAAAAACACGCGGCAGTTATAAGGAAGAAGAAGAGCGCATACAAATTTGGCTGTAGCGTGCGTGTTGTTAATTGATAACATTGCTGACATACCTGACTATATATTGTATATCCCTTTAAGAAATGTTGAATTTCCAATTACCTGCTTGGAAAAGGTCTGAGGAGGCAGGTAAATTTAATTGTAGTTGATGGTTGCTGGAAAGTTGCGCCACTTTAGGATATTTTTTTTTTTTTGGATTTCCCCGTTTACCGATTTTTAATGTAAATACCTTATGTTTTTTTATGTTTTTTACCTAACTAATTAAAAAAGGGTTATACCAATTTTGCTTTCTTACCTATATAGTGCAAATTATTTCACTTGATGGCGACAGTTATTTCTTAACTTCATAAGAGGAAGCACTCTAAAAAATTTTACGATTGAATAGTATTTTTCAATATATTTCAAGAAATTTTTATATAAAAGCGCAATAATAGATTTAAGAAATTCAAAGATTTTTGAAGTTTTTCGTTCTTCTGAAAATATAAATGATTTCAAAAAGGCATTGCTTAAAGAGATTGGCGTACTCGAAAACGCTAGTAAGGAGCTAAAGACAAAAATTAAATTCATTCACGCTAACTTGAAGCGACAATGGAACTTGGTCTACAGAACTATGCCGGCTTTCATAAAAATGCATGAAAAATGGTTGGAGGAATATACAACATTCGGATATTCAGAAGAGGAAGAAGTTTACCCATCGACTAGCCGAGGAAGAGGAAGGCCGCACAAAACTATGGAAGAGAGTTCAGCTTTTACAAAGAAACGTAAGCTCGCGGATGCTACGGAAAGCTTTACAACAGAAAATCTGTCGGAAGCACTATCATCCAAGTATGCGAAGGAACAAGCGAGGACAAAAGCGACAATAACGAAAGCTGTGCATATCGCCAGTCCTTTACGGCTGAATAGGATTAAGGAAAGTATTCCAACGCCACCAAACTCAGTCGAAATTAAGTACACTGATAATGAAGCGTTTTCCCTATTTATGGACTAAGGAGAAATATGATATTTTACGCAGCTCCTTAAAAAAACATAACGTCAACGTTCTTCCCGGATATAAAAAAATTGTTTAAGAAATTATAAATGGTGCAAAATTTGCGGAATACGCATCAAAAGCAGCTCAACTTTTGACTGAATTGTATCCTCAGAAAAAACTTACCCCCACGATACATAGGATTTTGGCTCATGGAAAGGACTTAATAGAGTATCAGTGCTTTCCACTTGAAGAGCTGTCCGAAGAAGCACAGGAATGTAAAAACAAGGACTACAAAAGGTTCAGATACACTAATACGTGCAAAATTTCTCGGGTTCGACAAAATAAAGACCTTTTTAACATGCTTGCAGCCTCATCATGTGCGATCACGAAAGGATTTGGAAGATAGCAACTATAGTTCCGATATGTTAAGTTTATTAGATTTTAACCTTAATAGCCTTAATGTTGATGATTATTTTGATGGAAATCAGCCATCAATAGCAAATATTAACAAGTAAAAACGTTGCAGTCGGACGCAACCGACTGCGGAATACTTTGATACCAGTAAAAGAACGGATGGTAAGGAGTCTGCATGCAAAGGAGTGGGTCGGATTGTAATCATCGCCAGCTATCATGTTATCAAATATGGTGACTGTAGCTCAAAAACTGTGGAAGATAACTTAACTCCCAAATTTTAAAGGTGGGCGGCTGAGGTAGGCGTGGCATCCAGATTTTTAAATCAAATCTTTTTAATTGTCACCATTTATTTTCTTACCAAGTTTGGTGGCTTTAGCTCAAAAACTGTTAAAGATATAGCCGATTCCAATTTCGTAAGGCGGGTGGCTTGTGTGGGCGTGGCATCCAAAACTTTCGATGCAGATCGTTGGTAGATGTTGCCTTCTATCTTTCTACCGAATTTGGGGATTCTAGCTTAAAAACTGTAAGAGATATCGAAATTTCCGATTTTAAATGGTGGGCGGCAGATGTGGGCGTGGCATCAAAATTTTCGTGCAGATCTTTTGTAGATGTCACCATATATCTTCCTACCAAATTTGGTGACTCTAGTTCAAAAAATGTGGAAGATACACGCATAACCGTTTTAGCAACGGCGGGTGGTGGGGGGCGGAAGGTGTGGGCGTGGCATCCAAATTTTTGATGCAGTTTTTTGGCAAACTTCACTACCTATCTTGACACAAAATTTGGTGGCTCTAGCTCAAAAAATGTGAAAACTATAGGTGTTTCCAATTTCAAGTAGAAGGGGGATGGGGGCGGAATCAGGGGGCGTGGCATCCAAAATTTTGAAAAACTTGAAAACTTACAGCATAAATTTCGGTTGCTGCTTGGAACTCACATGCAGTACCATAAGTATATGAACTTGACATAGCGCACTCATACTGTTCAGAAGAGCTCTAACACTCTCCATTTAAGTTTAAGCTGAAGCAAGCAAAAGTTTCCCAGTTGGTACCAACATGGGCTACAATATGTTGGCGTATGGTGCCATGGAAGCCTTGCCTACCAAATAAAAGGTAGAAAATATATCTAAAAAGGCAGGCTCCATCACCAACTATGGCAATAACTGAATGCGGCACCAAAACACCACTAATATCTAAAGTTTCAATAGACATATTTTAATTTGGCTGTGAGTCAATTGACTTCACTGTCAAACGATTGTTACAACGCACAGTGGGGCCTCTGCCCGAATAGCGTTGCGAAAATCATTTTTTTCAAGAACGCGTTTGGCATAAATGATATATGTAATCGATAGAGAATACTTCAAGGATTATGGATCCAAAAGATTTTTTAAATCGGTAAATAATTGTGGGTGGTAGAGCCCCTAAAAGTTGAGAAATTTTTCGTGAGTACGAATAAATGACAATTTATACGAAAATTCACCACTTTCAACCTGAATATTGGGCGATGTAAACAACCGATCTTAGATCTTTTTACTTTATCTGAAAAGTATGTTCAATCTCTGTGTTTTGATATATAAATTTCAAACATAACTGAAATACTTATTAAATAGAAGCGTTTAAAATATACACTAAATTTTGGTATTTTTTGAACTTTCGTGGAATATAACTAAAAAGTGTATCGCAGAGTCAACGCGAGATCACATACATTTGATAGCTATAATATATACCTTTCATATGTATTTAGTCTAAATCTGCGAAAATCTGCGTTTTAGAAACGTAAGCCAAAAAACTAGTGATACCTCGCGTTAAAAACACGCGGCAGTTATAAGGAAGAAGAAGAGCGCATACAAATTTGGCTGTAGCGTGCGTGTTGTTAATTGATAACATTGCTGACATACCTGACTATATATTGTATATCCCTTTAAGAAATGTTGAATTTCCAATTACCTGCTTGGAAAAGGTCTGAGGAGGCAGGTAAATTTAATTGTAGTTGATGGTTGCTGGAAAGTTGCGCCACTTTAGGATATTTTTTTTTTTGGATTTCCCCGTTTACCGATTTTTAATGTAAATACCTTATGTTTTTTTATGTTTTTTACCTAACTAATTAAAAAAGGGTTATACCAATTTTGCTTTCTTACCTATATAGTGCAAATTATTTCACTTGATGGCGACAGTTATTTCTTAACTTCATAAGAGGAAGCACTCTAAAAAATTGTACGATTGAATAGTATTTTTCAATATATTTCAAGAAATTTTTATATAAAAGCGCAATAATAGATTTAAGAAATTCAAAGATTTTTGAAGTTTTTCGTTCTTCTGAAAATATAAATGATTTCAAAAAGGCATTGCTTAAAGAGATTGGCGTACTCGAAAACGCTAGTAAGGAGCTAAAGACAAAAATTAAATTCATTCACGCTAACTTGAAGCGACAATGGAACTTGGTCTACAGAACTATGCCGGCTTTCATAAAAAAGCATGAAAAATGGTTGGAGGAATATACAACATTCGGATATTCAGAAGAGGAAGAAGTTTACCCATCGACTAGCCGAGGAAGAGGAAGGCCGCACAAAACTATGGAAGAGAGTTCAGCTTTTACAAAGAAACGTAAGCTCGCGGATGCTACGGAAAGCTTTACAACAGAAAATCTGTCGGAAGCACTATCATCCAAGTATGCGAAGGAACAAGCGAGGACAAAAGCGACAATAACGAAAGCTGTGCATATCGCCAGTCCTTTACGGCTGAATAGGATTAAGGAAAGTATTCCAACGCCACCAAACTCAGTCGAAATTAAGTACACTGATAATGAAGCGTTTTCCCTATTTATGGACTAAGGAGAAATATGATATTTTACGCAGCTCCTTAAAAAAACATAACGTCAACGTTCTTCCCGGATATAAAAAAATTGTTTAAGAAATTATAAATGGTGCAAAATTTGCGGAATACGCATCAAAAGCAGCTCAACTTTTGACTGAATTGTATCCTCAGAAAAAACTTACCCCCACGATACATAGGATTTTGGCTCATGGAAAGGACTTAATAGAGTATCAGTGCTTTCCACTTGAAGAGCTGTCCGAAGAAGCACAGGAATGTAAAAACAAGGACTACAAAAGGTTCAGATACACTAATACGTGCAAAATTTCTCGGGTTCGACAAAATAAAGACCTTTTTAACATGCTTGCAGCCTCATCATGTGCGATCACGAAAGGATTTGGAAGATAGCAACTATAGTTCCGATATGTTAAGTTTATTAGATTTTAACCTTAATAGCCTTAATGTTGATGATTATTTTGATGGAAATCAGCCATCAATAGCAAATATTAACAAGTAAAAACGTTGCAGTCGGACGCAACCGACTGCGGAATACTTTGATACCAGTAAAAGAACGGATGGTAAGGAGTCTGCATGCAAAGGAGTGGGTCGGATTGTAATCATCGCCAGCTATCATGTTATCAAATATGGTGACTGTAGCTCAAAAACTGTGGAAGATAACTTAACTCCCAAATTTTAAAGGTGGGCGGCTGAGGTAGGCGTGGCATCCAGATTTTTAAATCAAATCTTTTTAATTGTCACCATTTATTTTCTTACCAAGTTTGGTGGCTTTAGCTCAAAAACTGTTAAAGATATAGCCGATTCCAATTTCGTAAGGCGGGTGGCTTGTGTGGGCGTGGCATCCAAAACTTTCGATGCAGATCGTTGGTAGATGTTGCCTTCTATCTTTCTACCGAATTTGGGGATTCTAGCTTAAAAACTGTAAGAGATATCGAAATTTCCGATTTTAAATGGTGGGCGGCAGATGTGGGCGTGGCATCAAAATTTTCGTGCAGATCTTTTGTAGATGTCACCATATATCTTCCTACCAAATTTGGTGACTCTAGTTCAAAAAATGTGGAAGATACACGCATAACCGTTTTAGCAACGGCGGGTGGTGGGGGGCGGAAGGTGTGGGCGTGGCATCCAAATTTTTGATGCAGTTTTTTGGCAAACTTCACTACCTATCTTGACACAAAATTTGGTGGCTCTAGCTAAAAAAGGTGAAAACTATAGGTGTTTCCAATTTCAAGTAGAAGGGGGGATGGGGGCGGAATCAGGGGGCGTGGCATCCAAAATTTTGAAAAACTTGAAAACTTACAGCATAAATTTCGGTTGCTGCTTGGAACTCACATGCAGTACCATAAGAATATGAACTTGACATAGCGCACTCATACTGTTCAGAAGAGCTCTAACACTCTCCATTTAAGTTTAAGCTGAAGCAAGCAAAAGTTTCCCAGTTGGTACCAACATGGGCTACAATATGTTGGCGTATGGTGCCATGGAAGCCTTGCCTACCACATAAAAGGTAGAAAATATATCTAAAAAGGCAGGCTCCATCACCAGCTATGGCAATAACTGAATGCGGCACCAAAACACCACTAATATCTAAAGTTTCAATAGACATATTTTAATTTGGCTGTGAGTCAATTTTTTTTTTTTTTTTTTTTTAAACTTTGCTATTTATTTTTGATTATTTCCCTTAATGTATAAAAACAAGGGACTGACAAAAAGTTTACAAATCTTACAAACATTAATTACTAACAGTTACTTTTTGAACTGGTAGGGTGGAAACGCGTTCCTCAACTCATCGCTGGGTAGGAAGATCATTACGATGGAGGCGGGATCGGCTGCACGTGTTTGTGAGGCCTCTCGCGAGATTGTTTGGGTGCGATGAGAGCTTGCTCAAGTACCTTTCCTTGTGTTCCGCTATGACTTCCCTGACCGGTGGTACGTTTAAGTCCCTTTGTATGTTTTCGTTGCGAACGTACCACGGTGCCCCTGTGATAGTTCTCAGGATCTTCGACTGGGCTCCTTGCACGATGTCGATGTTACTGCTGCACGCGTTAACCCATAGCTGGCAGCCATAGGTCCAGATTGGTTTCAAAACGGAGTTGTAGTCCAGACTTAGCGGAGAGCGAGCGTTGATAAGCCAATGGAGGCTATTGGCTTTGAGTTTAAGCTGTGTTCTCTTAGCTTCAATGTGCCTGCGCCATGTGAGTCTTCTGTCTAAGTGTACTCCCAGGTACGTTACTTCGTTTGCTTTCGGGAGTGGAGTGTTGTTAAGCGTGAGTGGTGGACAGTCTTGCCTGTTTAGGGTGAAAGTTACATGTTTACATTTTTGTTCGTTTACCTTAATTCGCCAGTCGGATAGCCAGTTTTCTACGTTAACGATGTGACGAGCAAGTTGTGTTGTTGCTTGCAGTGGGCATCTGGAGCGGCTAAGAATAGCTGTATCGTCAGCAAAGGTTGATGTTGTTAGGCATCTGCATGTTGGGATGTCTGCTGTGTAGAGTACGTAAAGTATCGGCCCAAGTACGCTGCCCTGAGGAACGCCAGCTTCAATACGGTGTTCGTCGGATATTGCAGAGTTGCATCTTACTGCAAACTTCCTGTCGTAGAGGTACGACTTTAACAGTTTATGTGTGTTGACTGGGAGCGTTGTTTTGATCTTATACATCAGACCTTCCAACCAGACTCTGTCGAACGCCTGAGACACATCCAAAAATATTGCAGTGCAGTATTCTCGTTTTTCGAACGCGCCTCGTATTTCTGATGTTATGCGGTTGACCTGCTCAATAGTTCTGTGTTTTTCACGAAAACCGAATTGATGTGATTTGATTATGTTATTAAGATTCAGGAATTGATTAATCCGAGTCAGCAAACATTTATCGAAGAGTTTTGATAGACACGATAATAGGCTATAAGCCTATAAGGTCTATACGACGAGGGAACTGTTCTATCTTTACCAAGCTTTGGAATCACTATGATGATAGACTTTTTCCATCTCTCTGGAAAGTGGCCGAGTTGTGTGATTGCGTTGAATAACTGTGCAATGATGCAGACTGCACAAAAGGGAAGCTCAATGATCATCTTTGGGGATATTAAGTCCCAGCCCGGGGATTTTTTGGGTTTAGATGCTGGTTGATAATTCTTGCGACTTCATTCGGGCGGAATACTATTGGCTCATGTTGAAGGGGAGAGTCGTTTATAACGGTCGGGAGTGCGAACGCGTTTGTAGCAGGATTAGGTTGGAAAACATTTTGCAGATGTTCCGCAAAAGTTTTGGCTCTGTCTTCATCGCTCCGGGCCCAGCCGCCTGCATTGTTTCTTAAAGGCATCACTGTTTCTGTCGGGGGACTTAGAGTTGGGTGAGCTTTCCACAAAGAGTTTTTAGTGCCAGATGTTGATAGTTGCTCAATGTATCGGCGTTGGGCATATTCTTCTTCTCGCTTTAACGCTTTGGTGAGTTTACGTGTGGCTCTTCTTAGATTTTGCTTTGCTGACGGCGATCTGTGGGATTGCCAATGTCGCCTGAGGCGCCGCTTTTCATGAACGAGCTGTTCAATTTGGGGGTTTGTTGTCATTTGGGCGTGTACTGCATTTACTGGTGTTGGTGTTGAGATGCGAGCTGCTTCGACGAAGACTGACTCAAGATTGTTTGCCATAGAATCGATGTCAGCTTCCATATTCAGATGCGGGTCCAGTTCAATGTGTGAACTTATATATTTTTTGTATTTGAGCCAGTTAGTTTTTTGTGTGGTCAACTTACCGGGGCGATTTACAAACTCTGGGTGGCGTTGTAATTGTATAAGAACAGGCGAGTGGTCGGATGAAAGATCCGAGAGGCTTACGGCGCTTATCAGACTGCGGGGAATATTTTTGGTAACTGCAATATCAATCAAGTCGGGTATTTTCTTGGGGTCTGTGGGCTAGTAAGTTGGTGTGCCAGGAGAGACATGGCCGAGCCTGTTGTTTACTTTTACAAGTGCGTTGTACAGCTGCTTTCCCTTTGGATTCACAAGGCGAGATCCCCAGTGTGTGTGCTTGGCGTTATAGTCTCCTGCTGCTTTAAAGTGTTCTCCCAATGAGTTGAAAAATTCCATAAATTGGTCTTCAGATATGGTGCATCGAGTGGGGCAGTAGACGGCTGCTAGTCCAATTTGGTTACCACTATCAAGATGTATTTTTAAAGATGTGGCCTCTAGGTAGTTTCTGGCGAACACTTTGTGGTAGTGGTGCTTAAGCCGGCTTCTAATCAAAATACCAGTTCCGCCGTGTGCCTTACCATCGGGATGATTGGTTCCGTAGAATGTGTATCCGCTTATTGTAAAATTATATTTGTTAGTAAGGTGTGTTTCGGAGAGAAGCATAACGTCGATGTGCTTGTCGAGTAGGAATTGAGCTAACTCAAGTTTATGCTGTGAAACGCCGTTAGCATTCCACGTAGATATACGTAGCGAAGCCATTGATTATTTTGACTGTTGTGATACAAGCATTTGTACCAAAAGACTTTGATTTCGCATTAAATCTTGCATAGTTGCGCGCATAAATGACATAAACTCTGTCAAGCTCTGCTGCAGCGTACATATCATTGCTTCGAAGTTGCTTTGTGGCTGCTCTTGTGGCTTGTTGTCTTGTGCCGTATTTTGATCCACATGCATTGCTTGTGTGTACGGTGCAGTAGAGGCAGGAGGCACCAGACCAGATCTTAAGGCGCTTGCATAAGTCGCGTTTTTCGATACGGATACGGGACCAATGGAGGACCTGGCTGCAGTCGAGAAGAAGACGTCTGGGTTGCTTTTCGATGGAATGTAGTTAGGCTGTGCGCTTTGCGTGCGTGCTGTGTTCACGCGCTGGTGGATGCGAGACTTAAGTTCTTTGTAAATTGGGCAGCCTCTATAGTTAGATGTGTGATTGCCGCCGCAGTTGCTGCACTTTTTTTTGCTAGAGTCTCCTATGCTTGCTGGGCAGCGCGACGACTCATGAAGATCGCCACAAGCTACACATACCTGGCGCAGTGTGCAGTAAGTCCTTGTGTGGCCGTATTCTTGGCAGTTCATGCATTGTACCGGGCCGTTGCGTTTATGTGGCTCTTCAACGGTGATTCTACGGTGCAGTAGAAACTGAAGCTTGTAGATGGGGTGCGCCTCATATTTTTTAGTTGTCTGCGTCTCAGGCTCAAGCCCAACTTTGAAAAGTGGTTGCGGCTATCTGTTCTTGTTAAGGATGCTAAGAACTTTTTTAACACGGAATCCTTTCTCATTTAGCGCCTCTTGGATTTCATTTGGCGTGACATCCGACTCTATACCTTTAAGTACAACTTGCTGGCCCTTGCAGCTTTTTAGTTGGTACGTGTAAAAGTTTTTTTTGCTTTCCTTTAAGTATTTTGACAACACTCTAAAGTTGTCTTCGGTCTTTGTCTGCACTTTAATCTTCTGGATGTTACCCCTCTTTAGGGGAATGATGTGGAAATTATCATGACCAATTAGCTCTACAACTTTGTTTACAAAAAAAATGAGCTTTTCTCTCGAATGAATATTGGTGGTGGCTTTGGCTTTTTTTTGTCACCTCCAACTGATTCTGGCGGCAGGTCGACAGCATTATCTGCTAAGATTTGAAATCTATTGGTGGTGTTTTGACTTTCGCATGAGTTGCCACGAGAGATTTTCGATTTAATTGTTGATTTTGGGGGCTCAACTTACGCTTTATCTGTATGTAGCGATCCATACCTGTCTGTATGGCCGGCTTTACATTTGCGTTGGCTGCGGAATGTTTTGCTGACGGCGCGTCAGTCTTTGTGTTTTGAGAGAGGGCCGTCGGCACCGGTGCAATTGTTGTTGCAGTAGCTGTTTCAGCCGTCGTGGACAGAAGAGACAGGGAGCATGATCGAACTCTGTCGCGTGCTACGTTCAAGAGTTCGTTGGTCGTGTTAGGTGTAGGTGACCGCGCGCAGTCGGATTTCGTCGAGAGTAGGGACGGAGCAAGAGTTCTTTTGCTCGCTCGCGCTCGGTTTCTTCGGCGACATAGGCAAAGTACGCGTTGTTCCGTTGCAAAGAGAGCCGTCGCTCGTCTTGCTCGCGCTGTCGCTGAGAGCGAATGTCGTGCTGGCTCATTGTCTTGAGCGGGGTTAAGCTACTGATTTTTGTCTGTTATTTTAGTTTTGTTTATTTGTAGATAGTTAGATTGTGTTCACAAAAATAACTTTTTGATGTGCATTTTATTGCACAAAGCGTCTTCTCGCGTAAATTATAATATAAATTTTTTGGTTTTTTAGGCTCTTCACTCTTGTGATTATCAATTTGAAACCGGATCAGAAAGAAAACACGTCTGCTTGCGACGGCTATTAATTGGTTTTTGAATAGAATAAGTTAAATTTATTAAACATGAATATATATAAAAATTTAAGTTTTTATTGTGCTACACCCGCTGACTCATTATGCCATAGTACTGCACCGGCTGCTGAGTTGACATAGTCTTTTATGGTGTTTATCACATACTTCGGGTAATCCTGGACCCGACCTCGAAACGCTTCGGCATCCATATTTCCTTCCAGCCGTCCTGACTGCCATTCAATATTCGAGACTCTGCCGCGCCCGTTCTCATCATAAAGTTGTGCTGATAGCAGCATGCGGTTACAAAATGCCGAATGCATTTTCTATGCAACGACGAGCGCGGCTCAGCTGGTAGTTAAAAATTCTCTCCTCTGAAGAAAGATTACGCGAACCAAAGGGCTTCATTATCCGCTTGAGTAGCGGGAATGCGTCGTCTCCTACAATGTAGTAGTGCATTCAAACTCCATTAATGTGGCTGTCATTGGGAAACGAGATCTCGCCCGACAACACTGCTCGTCCCAGGGTGCAATAGAAAACGCATTCATATCGCCTTCGCTACCGTAAGCTCCGACGTCTATGTATGTGAACTTGTAGTTCGCGTCACACACCGCCATTAGTACAATTGAATGAAATCCCTGTTTTGTAAGGGAACACATTAAAAATTATGTATGTATATATAATTCGTTTGCAATGACACTTTGGGAACTCGTCGCGCAGCGCTAAGGAGATGGCGTTGCAAACTAGACTTATAGTGCGTCCCAAGTGTTGCTTGCTGATCCGGTAAATGGATCCAGTTGCGAAAAATCTAATGAATTCAACAATTAAATACTACTTTTATGCTGCGTTAAGTACTTGCAATGAGCTTACTCAAGAACAACGGCAAATTTGGCTATTAAAGGTATCGCGTCTGGGCGTGTGTTGCGATTCGCAACCATATGCGGCTCCACCAAAGAGAACAGATAATTGAACTGACCTTTCGTCATGTGAAAATTTTGTATGACCATTGGATTTTGCACCATATTATTAAACTATAAATGCAGAAAACTTTGTAATATGTTCTATAAAATATGTTTATGTTAATTTAAAATGCTTACGTCGTTCACAACTCTTCCTTTTTGTTGCCTTCGCTGCAAATATGGGTTGACCCACCATTTGTGCTGTCGTCGTTGACGGTTTCGATGCTCCTCGCTCTCTCTTGCAACAATATATGCTGCCAACAACGGAATAAGCATATTCGAGCTAGTCATCTTTTCTTTTTTATTTTGTTTGTGGGTTTGTTTCCTTTTTTAATTTGATGCCTCAGTGTGACCTAGTACTTTTAAGCTATTTAAGTCAAAATGGCATATTTTTACCACAGATTGGGGGACTATGGTCACACTGTAAAATCTTGTGCCCACGCTTCAAAAATATACCACAAGTTCCGGCCAGGATTTTTTTACTGTGCTGGAAACGGACCTAAAACCAAAAGGAAAAGAAAGAATATACATGTTTTACTAATATTAATTTATTGGATTTTATTAATACCGATGTTGTAACACATATACTATATATGTATAGAAGTTGCCTGGAGCGCAACTGGTTGCATGCAAGGTTTCGGAATTAATTGGATTGATGCGCGATCGGTTGTAACCAAACTATCGATAGTTCGGTTGTTTACCTTTTGCATCAGATATTGTGTAATAATAAATATTTTATTATTCATATTATAAATAAGGTTAATAATAAGGCCGTGTTTAAGAAAAGTGTAACGAGATTAATCTTTATTGTTTTTATGTACTTTAATGGTTTATATACTATAAATGTACTTTATATATATAATATATATATATAATATATATATATAAAGAATGTACTTTAATGGTTTATTTATGTATACTATACTAAGAATGTACTTTAATGGTTTATTTATTGTGTTTTATGCGCTCATCATTTTTTTGTGCACATATGTATGTTGGACTGCTGGCGGAATGCCGGCGTGTTTGTTTATGTTTGTGTGGCGTGCAAAAAAGTGTATAAATAAATTATGTTAATTTTACCACTTGAGCACAAGGACGAGAGTGAATTGTTATTGCGGATTTACCGAATAATATTTAGGATAAAATATTATTCAGTCGTGGTAGATGTGTATGTATGTATGTATGTATGGTAGATTTGTACATACATATATATGTAGGTGCTGCAGTGCAACAACGGAACTGTGGAATTGGCACTTGTAAGTACATACATATGTTAATAAATATATTTAAATATATTTAACTTGTAACATATGTTGTTCTATGTTGGATTTTATATGCGGACTCGGAAAATGGTTCACAACTTTTCGGACGGATTGGAGTTACATACATACAACATATGTATGAAAATATACATATGTTGCAATATGGCGGACTTAGGATGCCGGTATATACATATGTACACGCAGACATACTTGCGCGAAACCACCACCAGGTGATCGGCACTGTTAAGCGCGCAAGCGTACGTTTACATATGTATGTAAGAATATCCACACACAGAACACATAGCATTTTTACATATTTTGCTACTTTTAGTACATTCTACACACACACACACATACATATATCTACACATTAATTCCGAGGTGTATGAATAAAAGAAACAAATTTTATTTGTTATTTTATATCAGTGATGTCCAAAATTTAAGAAGGTAGCCACGCGTGGTTGGCAAGAAAAATTCTGCCGGCGTTGCAGCCGACACATATATATAGAGAGAGAATATGTGTATTCTATAAATAGAACGCTCGGCAGCTTGTTCTCGTACGATGCGCGTGTTTGGCTGCATTTGCTCTTACGACTCATGTGTTCGGCTGAAGTCAAACGCGCAGTCATTCGCTATGTTGCATTCGTGTTTCGCTGTTTCGCACACAAGCGCAACGCTTTCATTGTGTGAGTTTGGACACCACTGTTTTATATTCATACACCCAGCAAGCAATTGGAAGATTGTTTTGATTATAAACCCCATTACGAGTCTAATTCGAGTCATTTTGATGCCTTTAAAACGATAAATCGTTTGTGCGATTAAAGCACGACTCGAAAACGACTCGCATGTCTGCCTTAAATATGATGAATCGCGCAAAATTTGAAGCAATCAAAAATTTAACATTTCTGCGATTGAAATATGCTTACTTTGACGCGACGTCGGCAAACACAATTTTAATACATAAAGGGTAATATTAACAAAATTGTAATAAATATCAACAATTAGACTTAAAATAAAAAAATATGTTAATCTGATAATAAAAAATAAACAAGAAATTTTTTTATTTTTTAGCCAGCTATAAAAAAATTCGACTCGAAAAAGACTCGCTTTAGCTTCGAAATGAGTCGAAATTGATTTGAAATATGGCTGTTTCTGACACGAAGAAGACTCTGCAGTCACAAGCGACCCCTCAAGAAGTGTCGCGTTCGGGAACCGTTTTCTCCCGACGGGAGTATCATTTTCGATCAGAAAATGAGCTCATACATGTATGCTTATATGCTTATTTTAACTAGATTGACGACTCGAAAAAGACTCGCTTGTGATTCAAAATGCTTGCTGGGCAAATTCACATACCCACACATGCGCACATACTTGCACACAGCCACCAGCGGCTGACTTTGCAAATGTATGTACGTACATCCACACTAAAGAACATATTAACATCACATATGTATGCATGTATGTACGTAGAAAACAGAGTATATTTAAAGTAATGTATATTGTCCATACTTTAAAGGTTTGCAAACCCGTACACATATAATGTTCTTTTTAACACACAATAATTAAATACACATTTTTTAACTTATTAAAAGCCGAACTTGCAAGTGAACTATTTCCAGCACCTGTCAAGTCCGGCACTCTATAACACACAATACACAGTGCAATATAACATAACTAACAAATATAAAACAAAACACTGGCCGAGCACACAAAGAGATTAAGATTAATACAGAATTTATTTATACTACTGCCGGCATAACATACAAATAAAAACATAAACAACATATGCACTTGTAAGCTTTACTAGTTCCGCTCTTATAAACTGGTAAAGTGTATCAAAGAGTACTTTTTTCATAGAGGCGCTAACGTGTGTGGTGCGATGTATCGTTCGTCAACATTCCGAAATTGGACTTGATTAATGTTTTAATTTAATAGTACTATTTCAGTTCTGTTTTTTCCGTTCGTTTTTTTTTTGTGATTACGATTCCATTTCGTTCCAAGCGAATGGAATATTCCAAATAATTTATAAATATCCTTTTATAGATTATTTTAAGTCCATTAACTGGTGAAAAGTTATAAATATTCTTTAACAATTTTATTTTTTCTTCCGTTCCGATTCCGTTTCGTTCCAAGCGAGTGGAATTTATAAATTATTCTTAAGTTCACTATCGGGTGGGAAGCTGTAAATATTCTTTTACAATTTTATTTTCTGTCCCGATTCCATTTCATTCCCAGTGGGTGGAATATCCGAATAATTTATAAATATTCTTTTAGAAATTATTCTTAGTCCACTACCGAGTGGGAAGTTGTAAATATTCTTTTACAATTTTATTTTTTCTTCTGTTCCGATTCCGTTTCGTTCCAAGCGAGTGGAATATTCCAAATAATTTATAAATATTCTCTTATAAATTATTCTTAAGTTCACTCGTAGGGGCTATATTTGTAAATAGTCTTTTACAAATATTGTCTAGCCCAATTTATTGTGGTCACTCCTGACTACAACATATATTCCATCAAAACTCCAGTTCTTTTCTCGCCTGTCACCTGTTCCAACTCATAAAAGGTA
The DNA here is from genome assembly GCA_018152825.1 of Scaptomyza hsui. Classification (NCBI taxonomy): domain Eukaryota; kingdom Metazoa; phylum Arthropoda; class Insecta; order Diptera; family Drosophilidae; genus Scaptomyza; species Scaptomyza hsui. The sequence goes on from JAECXO010000305.1 coordinate 381,768, forward strand.
ATTATTCAATTAATTATTTTTGAGCACGGATAATGCCAATAGGGCCAGGTCAAGGAGAGAAAAAACAGTTGAACGTTCCGTCTGTAAAGAGCCAGAGAAGAAGTTCGCTTTCCTCACCAAATCTCCCGGTGAAAAAACCCTCCAGTACCGTTACGCCGAAATCCAAGTGCGAGACCGCCAAACCACCTATTTCAATTTGAAGCAAATAGCCACTCGGGCCGCTACCAAACTTTACTCCGAAGCAAGCATGGCAATGTCCGACTTCATTTCCGCTTCCGACAAGCTGACCCAATTCGAGTCAAGAATTTGTAGTCCGTCAGCTACAGAACCTTTCCTTTACACACTTCAAGTCCGTCGCGACCATGTAAAGGTTCTGTGGGAAAAGGTCGAGAAAGAGTACGAGACCAGCTCTCGGGCACTCAGCCAAGGTTGTGGGAGTAGCGATGCTGCGTCGTTAACAGCAACATACGACCACTGCTACTCCGTATACGCGCGGTGTACGGCACAATTATGCGAACAAATTGAAAGGCTTAGCTCCATTAATAGGCAACCTGCAGTTCCGATAGCGTCTGTTTCTCGGGGCTGTAGTCTCCCGCCAGTAGACACAGAAGTGTTCTATGGAGACTATTTAAAATGGCCAACTTTCCGAGGCCTGTTTACGGCAATCTATATTGACAGCCCTCGATTAACTCCGGTCGAAAAATTGTTTCACCTAAATTCAAAAACTGGAGGTGAAGCTAAGGCAATTGTTTCGAAGTCTCCGCTCACCCATGACGGTTTTGCCTCTGCGTGGCAGGCGTTGTATGAGCGGTTCCAAAACAAGCAGCTTCTGGTTAATAGCCAGCTTAAAATACTTTTCAATTTGCCAACGGTCAATGTAGAAACCGGTTCCGCTCTGAAAGAGATTCAGACCACTATTCAGAGTTGTCTTACATTTCCGGAGCATTCCGACGCATCGACTGACAATTGGGACTGCCTTCTTGTATTCCTGTGCTCGTCTAAGTTACCAAAGGGCACACTGTCTTTGTGGGAAAAGTCCCTTTCGGATAAAGCGGCAATTCCAAAATGGGAGGATCTAAACAGTTTCCTTGGTGAGCGCTATAGTACGCTGGAAGCAATCGAGGATATTCAGCCTAGCTCCAGCGGTCAAACCCATCCAAGGCCTAGCAAGCCGCAAGCGTCGGCTAGGAATGTTCAAACATTCGAGGCTAAGGTACATTCCAAGGGAAAATCTTGCAATGTATGCTCCAAGGAAAACCACCCAATCCGCTTATGTCCTAAGTTCTCACAGATGTCAGTGTCCGATAGAGCCAACGTCGTGAAACAGCGGAGTCTATGTTGGAATTGTTTCGCAAAGAACCACCAACTGAAAGACTGCACCAGTGCTCACAATTGCTTCACGTGCAAGGGCCGCCATAACACGCTTTTGCATAAGGGCAGCCCTCCTTCAGTGACCGCTAGTTCAGTTCCTCAAACGCAAAATAACAATCCAGTTCAAATACAGTCCACTTCGAACCAACCTTGCGTTCAAAACTATTTTGCAACTGATACGCGTGGTGTGCTCTTAAGTACTGCCCTAATTAACGTAATCCATCTGGGCACTAAGTTCACGGCGAGAGCGCTGATAGATTCAGGCTCGGAAGCCACATTCATTTCAAAGATATTGTTCAAAAAAATCAAAATGCCTTTCCAAAGGGTTGAAGTCAACGTCTCAGGGCACAATCAAGCGGTTGCAGCCCAACCCCAGGTTGGGTCTTCTATACGCCCTAGACTTCAGATTGAAGTTTCGGCATATGTGCTTCCAGAGCTGTCGGGAAATTTGCCGTCATACTCACTTCCTCCAACCTTAGTAACGGATCTACCAGACTTCCAATTGGCAGATCCGTTATTCTTCCAAAGTGCACAAATAGATGTGCTTATAGGGGCGGATATCCTTCCGTCCATTCTCCTGGGTGGCTCTCGTCCTAATGTCTGTGGCAGTCTTTTGGGGCAAGAAACGGTCTTTGGCTGGATACTCACCGGCCCGATCTCAATTCTCACCCAATTCCATCTCGTCCTTTTCTACACGCATTTCTGTTAAGTCCGAGTCGCGATTAGACCATCTTATCACAAAATTTTGGGAGGTGGAGGATCTACCAGCGAGGCCGGTTAGAGAGTATGATTCCTTTTGTGAGAAGAACTTTTTCGAAACGAGCACAAGAAATGCGAAGGGCAGATATGTAGTGACGCTTCCATTTCGCGATCAAGATCACTACAAAGTAGGTCACTCGAGATCCATGGCGCTTGCTCAATTTCTAAAGAATGAGAGTCGTCTGAAGAGAGACCTTTCCCTCAAGGAGCAATATGACTCCGTTATTCAAGAATATTTGGATGTAGGCCACATGCGGCAAGTCAGTCCGAGCGATGCAGGGATCAATTTATATTTGCCCCACCATGCAGTCTTCAAACCGGACAGCACCACCACAAAGGTGCGCGTCGTGTTTAACGCTTCAATCCCTCTTCGAACGGTCGCAGTTTAAATGATATCCTTCATCCGGGGCCCATTCTGCAGTCCGACTTGACCAAATTCTAAAGTGGCGCTTCTTTCGATATGTTTTCAATGCCGACATAACAAAAATGTATCAGCAGATACTTCTCCATCCAGAACACACACCTTTTCAGAGAATTCTTTTTCGCGATAACGACGAAAATCTCTGTGACTATGAGTTAAACACAGTCATTTTCGGTGTCAATTGTGCTCCTTTCGGGTCTTACAGCAGCTCGCTGTAGATGTAAAGACCGAATACCCGCTTGCAAGTGACATAATAGACAATTACATGTATGTCGATGATGTTCTGGCCGGAGCCCATTCCAAGCAACAAGCCGTAGTAGCCATTTCGGAACTACGATCCGCTCTCGAAAGCGCTGGCTTTCCTATTTGGAAATGGGCATCGAACTCGAAAGAAGTTTTGAGGGCCATCCCAAAGGCTCACCTCCTGTGCGAGGATTTCTTGGAAATCGAGGATGCGAGTACGGCGAAAACGTTAGGTATCCGTTGGCAAGCCACCACAGATGAATTCTTCTTTATTCCAGCTCTTCTATCTTCAAAGGAGAGTTTCACTAAGCGGGAAGTCCTTTCTCAGACAGCAAAGCTGTTTGATCCCGCTGGGTGGCTTGCACCTTTCATTGTTCGTGCCAAAATCTTTATACAAGAGATTTGTCTCCAAGATCTTGGATGGGATGAATCATTGCCTACCGATCTTCTCCAAAAATGGCATAACTTCCTCCTAACAAATCCCGATGTCAGCGGAAATCGAATTCCGAGATGGATCAACTTCCATGCTCGATCCAAGCTTGAGTTTCACGGATTTTGTGACGCGTCGCACCGTGCTTACGGCGCTGCCTTGTACGCCCGTGTCGAGAATCACAATGTCGTGTCCGTGTTCCTTGTCACTGCAAAAACAAGAGTAGCTCCAGTCAAAACCATATCCGTGCCACGATTAGAGCTGTGCGGAGCAGTGCTATTGTCAGAATTGGCTTCAGTACTGCTTCCACAGTTACCTGCCGATAAGTATGATACATACTATTGGACAGATTCCACCATTGTGCTGGCATGGTTGAGCAAACCTCCTTGCAACTGGACCACGTTTGTGGCGAACAGAGTGGCAAAAATCACGCAGTCCGTTGACATCAGAAAATGGTCCCATGTGTGCTCCGAGCAAAACCCAGCCGATTTGGCTAGTAGAGGCGTTTCACCCAATGAGCTGATCAACAGCACCTTGTGGTGGAACGGCCCAGAGTGGTTGTCTCAGCCAAGGGACCAATGGCCAACTCCAGTCGAGATCACGCATGGCACCACTGTCGAACAGCGTGCAGTCAAATGTAATATAGTACAGAAACCCTCATCCTTCGATTTTCTCGACCGCTTTTCCAGCTTCCATAGAGCGCTCCGGGTCATGGCCTACATCCTGAGGTTCATTCCCCTCCAAAAGAGCTTAGCAGCAAGGAATTGACTGACTCCCAAGAAAGGTTGATAATCCTCACGCAGCAATTAGGGTATTCCCAAGAGTACTGCTGCCTCCTCCAGAAGAAGCAGATACCAAGGTCAAGCAGCATCCACAACCTGAATCCGTACCTTGACCAAAAGGGAATTATGATTGATTGGGTCATTCCGAAGCTCTAACATACGACGAGCGCCATCCGATTGCATTTTACCCATAGCATATCGCTTCATGGTGGGAATAATTTGACGATGCGCCTTGTCCGTTCCAAATACTGGATTCCAAAGCTCAAGAATTTAATCAAATCCGTGATTAGCTCCTGTAGGCTTGCGTGATTCACCGTAAGAAACTCCAAACCCAACTTATGGGAGACCTACCCGTTGATAGAGCCACCTTCTCCAGGCCATTCACTCACACGGGTGTGGATTTCGCGGGTCCTTTTGACATAAAAAATTATACAGGCAGGGCCTGCTTAATAACTAAGGGGTGCGTCTGCGTGTTTGTATGTTTCAGTACAAGAGCGATCCATCTTGAAGCTACCAGTAATTTAACGTCCGAAAAGTTTCTTGCGGCCTTCTCGAGATTTGCATCCCCAAAGGGCTGTCCCCGTCATGTATACTCCGACAATGGGAAAACCTTTTCGGAGCTTCAAGAACATTGTCACGAGAATTCGTAGAAGTCGTAAAAGCCGCCATCCTGGAAAAATACACCCAAACCGGCCTATCCTGGCACTTCAATCCGCCAAGTGCACCGCACATGGGAGGGCTCTGGGAAGCTGGGGTGAAGAGCTTCAAGGCCCTGTTCTACAAATCCACGTCGGCCACAAAGTATACCTTTGAAGAACTTGCAACGCTATTATCCAAAGTCGAAGCTTGTCTGAATTCCAGGCCAATCTCACCCATGTCAGAGGATCCTAGCGATCTTATAGCGCTTACCCCTGGTCACTTTCTCACGGGGGCCCCTCTTCTTTCCATATCCGAGCCAGAAATCAATGAGACGGCTTCGTCTATTATTAACCGATGGCAACGTTTGAAAGCTTTAAATCAGCAATTTTGCAACCGCTGGAAAGAAGAGTATCTAAAGGAGCTCCACAAGCGCAACAAATGGCAATCCCCGACACGAGATCTTCAAATTGACGACATGGTTATCATAAAAGAAGATAATCTCCCAGCCAATGAGTGGCGTCTAGGCCGTGTCAGGGTCACCTATCCTGGTTCGGACAATAAGGTCCGGGTGGTGGACGTCCTCACCAGCCAAGGAGTTTTAAAGCGACCAGCCGCTAAATTACTCCTACTTCCGACGGACACTTCCGTTCCCTGTTCCTAGCGCGTTTCCTCGTCCCCTCGAACTGTGTGCAACGACCATAGTGCGAATTCGAGTACATTTTCTCTTATTTCTTTTCGTTAAACAGAATGGGAAGGCACAGGCGCTGGATGCACGTCGGGCTCGCGGCTGCCGGGTGACAAACGGCTTCGGGCCGTGCTTATCAATAAGTATTGCCCGAACTGTTTGGCGCACCAACACTCCGGAGGCACCTGCAGGAGCAAGGATAAATGTCGGAAGTGCCAAGAGGACCACCACACGCTGCTCCACCTCGCCGAGGCACCCCGAATACCAGCCTCCACGTCCGGCGCCCCGTCCGCAATCCAGCGTCGGTTGAAAGTATCCCGGGAACAAACCGCAGCCCCAGTAAAGAGTCCACAGCCGGCGATGTCAACGTCGTTGGTGTCGCTGCTGGAGTTCAAGCGGATTACGTTCCTGCCCACCGTCTCCCTCTTCCTGAACAACGGGACGACTTCGTTCAAGGTGGCTGCGCTCGTGGACCCGTGCAGTCCGATAAGCCGCATCAGCGCTTCTCTGGCAAAGGGCTTCGGCCTATCCGTCACCAGCGTCGGTGCGGATGTGGCCTGTACGGTGTTCCTCCACGACCGGTCGGCTACTTTCATGAGGGAGGCGGTCTTGAAAAAAGGACAGCATCCAGACGATGACGCCAGCCAAACCGATCCTGGAGAGCATCCAGGCACATTTCGCCAACATTGTGCCATCGGATGAAGCATGGTTTCGTCCTAAGCATGTGTTCCTGGTGCTGGGAGCTGACCTGTACCAGGAGCTCTTGGTGCCAGGACTCGTTTCCGGCCAGAAAGGCCTTTCGGTGGCACAAAACACCATATTTGGTTGGATGCTCTCGGGGTCGTGTCCGGCTTAAAGTCACCATTTCTTCCGGTACACTTTCCGCTACTCCCTTCCGTCCAAATCTTGCAATCCTTTCAAAGGGGGGGAATATGTTTATGCCAAAACAGCTGAATCCCGCTAACCGCGCATCACTGCTGCCGTGGCTAGAAACTCACCACAATTCGAGCCTTCTAGCCCACGGCAGCCTTTAACCTAAGTTTCACATTACATACAGTTTGTTACATTTTACAAGTGTCACCTAGAGGTCACAGTTCAATAAAAGTTCCTGCAAATAATCTAAAGAACCTCAAGTGTTTTAATACCACGCTTACAAAACTACTTACCACTACCCACTACATTCGATCTTCTACGTGCGAGCCCCCCTACATTTTCAAACGCGAAATATTTGCTGCTGCAGAGATAAACAACCGAACTATCGATAGTTTGGTTACAATCGATCGCGCATCAATCCAATTAATTCCTGTCCACACTTGTGATCCGAAACCTTGCATGCAACCAGTTGCGCTCCAAGCAACTTTTATACATATATATGTGTTACAACATCGGTATCAATAAAAACCAATAAATAAAAATAAATAAATACAAGAAAATAAAAGATGCTTAATATTCGTAAAACATTTATATTCTTTCGTTTCCTTTTGGTTTACTAAAAAAAAAAAACAAACCAAATACAATACCCCACATATATAAATATATTTTATATTATATTCCTTTGTGCGTGCAACTTATCTATTTCATATTTTATTGTTATTACCACTCTCCGGTGTTCCAATAACAGGAAAAAACAAGTGAAAACGTTTCAGTCGGACGCAACCGACTGCGGAATACTTTGATACCAGTAAAAGAACGGATGGTAAGGAGTCTGCTTGCAAAGGAGTGGGCCTGGTGGTAAACATCGCCAGCTATCATGTTATCAAAATTGGTGACTTTAGCTTAAAAACTGTGGAAGATAACAGAACTTCCAAATTTAAATGGTGGGCGCAGAGGAGGGTGTGGCATCCAAATTTTCGAATCAAATGTTTTTAACTGTCACCATTTATCTTCCTTCCAAGTTTGGTGGCTCTAGCTAAAAAACTGTTAAAGATATAGCCGATTCCAATTTCATAGTTCCAAAACTGTGAAAGATACATGCATAGCCGTTTTAGGGGCTCTAGCTTAAAAACTGTAAGAGATATCAAAATTTCCGGTTTTAAATGGTGGGTGGAAGGTGTGGGCGTGGCATCCAAATTTTTGATGCAGTTTGTTGGAAAACTTCACTATGTATCTTGACACAAAATTTGGTGGGTCTCGCCCAAACAATGTGAAAACTATAGGCGTTTCCAATTTCAAGGAGAAGGGAGGATGGGGGTGGAAGGAGTGGGCGTGGCACATAAAATTTTGATGCAGTTTTTTTTAGGGATGTGACTACCTATCTTCGTGCAAAATTTGGTAACTTTAGCTGAAGGAATGTGAGAACTATATGGTTTTATCGGTTTTCAGTTATCGATTTAATCGATTTCCCAGCCTCCTAGTAGGCGTGGCACCCCAATCTTGACACTTTATCTGACCCGGCTATAGACAATTATAATTGCGGAGTTTCAAGTCTCTAGCTTTACGGGTGTCGAAAAAGTTGCGTTCATACAGACGGACAGACGGACGGACAGACACCATGACGGACATTGCACAAAACCAATATATAGTACTATGAGACCTTCGGTATCAAAGTATTATAAATAAATTGTCAAATTCCGACTTGTTTTTTTATTTTATTTTATTTTAACTTGCCAAAAAAAAACAACAAATAGTACAAAGTCCTGAATAGTTAAAAGCATAGTATGTCCACAGGGTCCAAAGGGACTGATAAGAAGGCAAATCCCAAAGCAATTTTTCCGGTTCCACAAATCGACCGTCGTCATTCCATCTCGTCCGCTCCATCAGGTTCGAGAAAATCGACTGGTGTTCCGAAAAACCCACTACAGCAATGTGAAAAACCTAAACTAAATCCCATTTCGCGATTTAAAAAAGATCCTTCGGTGTCACCCGCACCAACGTCATCGCGATTTCCAAGCGCACTTCCGAAAAGGGATTTAAGTTCCAAGTTTCCGCAGCGTAATCCGATAAAGACCAGGTCCGCAAAAAGAAGTCACACAATGTCTTTGACAAATTTCATTTCTGTCACCGACAAACTTATCCAGTTTGAGGCTCGCGTGACCACTCCCTCATCCGAAGATCACAATATCTTCATTTACGAGATTCACCGCGATCTGCTGCAATCATTTTGGGAGAAAGTTGAGACGGAATATGCATTGTGTTCCAGCGCACTCAGACAGGACGGGAGCAGTGATGATATAACTGCCATGGAGGCGAAATATGATCATTGCTACTCGATATACAAGAAATGTCTTTCGCGTCTGAAGGGTCAAATCAAGAATGTGACTGCGTCCGAAAGGGTTGAAATACCTACTCCGTTGCAATTTATATATACCATCTCAACTCAGCGGGTGAAGCCAATGAGATAATAGCCAAATTCCCGCTTACAAACGATGGGCTTGCGACTGCCTGGGCATCACTTTGCGAGCGCTTCGAGAATAAGAGGCTGCTTGTCACCAGCCAACTTAAAATTCTGTTTAACCAGTCCCCGGTTAACCACGAATCTGGTGCAGCAATCAAGGAGCTCCAAAGTACCATCCAACGATGCTTGACTGCGTTAGAGCATTCCGATATTGACGCGTCTTCTCCGTTCGCAGATTGCATTTTAGCGTTTCTGTGTTCGTCAAAGCTGCCAAAGCTCACACTTTAATTATGGGAGCAGTCAATTTCTAATAAAACAGATGTTCCAGCGTGGCACGATCTAAGTGCATTCCTTAATGAACGCTATCGCACGATCGAAGCCATCGAGGACGTGAAACCCTCCTCCACGCCAAACAATTCTGCCGTTTCAACGTCACGAACTCACCAAGCCCCTAAGAGGGTAAATTCTTTCGATGCGCAAGTAATTCCGAAAAGTAAGACTTGCGACTTATGCTCCAAAGAGAACCACATTGTCCGTCTGTGCCCTCGATTTCTACAGATGCCCGTTAATGAGCCGGCATCTTATATCAAGCAAAAATTTCTGCTTGAATTGTTTCGCAAGAGGGCACCAGTTGCGAGAGTGTACGAGTGTGCACAATTGTTTTACTTGCAAAGGGCGTCACAACACTCTACTACATCGAGGCGACAGTGGTCCGGTCAATTCCTCCAATTCCAATTCAAGTTCCAATTCGAATATACAGTCCACTACGATCCATTCCGCGGCAAGTGTGCAAACTTATTTTGCCGCTAACGAGTAGAGTGTCCTACTCGGAACGGCGGTTGTAAATGTATGCCATCGGGGATGCACGTACACCGCTCGTGCTTTAATCGACTCAGGCTCAGAGGCTACATTCATCTCTGAGCGATCATTTCACTTAATAAAGCTGCCCTTCCAGTCCGTGCAAGCTCAAGTTTCCGGGCTGAATAAAACAGTGGCAGCCCAAGTTCAAAAGTTATGCCATTTCACCATAGGCTCTCCAACAAAGCCTAGGTTACATATAGAGGCATCAGCGTTCGTTCTTCCTCAGCTGGCGGGTAACCTACCCTCAGCATCCATTCCACAAAGCTCATTAAGAGACCTCCCAGCCATTGAATTGGCTGATCCCACCTTCCATCAGAGCTCACAAATTTATTTGCTGATCGGCGCGGATATCCTTCCGTCTGTCATTTTAAGCGGGCCTCATGCAAATAATTGTGGCTCGCTCCTTGGGCAAGAAACCGTGTTTGGCTGGATTCTCACCGGCCTTCTTTCAAACATAGTACCGCGGTCCGTTTCATCTTTCTTGACGAGAATTTCGGCCAACGAAGGGATGAAACTGGACCAGCTTATTTCCAAATTTTTGGAGGTGGAGGATGTTCCAGCGAAGCTGGTCAAGGAAGCCGACGACATATGTGAGTCCAATTTTGTCCAAACGACTACACGGACCAAGTGTGGCAGATATGTGGTGACCCTTCCATTCCGAAATCCGGATGACATCGCCTTAGGTCATTCAAGGTCTATTGCACAGGCCCAGTTCCTTAAAAACGAGAACCGTTTATCCAGAAACGCCATTCGAAAAGAGCAATACAACTCCGTGCTCCAAGAATGTCTCGATATGGGTCACATGAGAGAAATCTCACCCCATGGCAACTCCGCCAAATACAATTTTTATTTGCCACACCACGCTGTATTTAAGCCTGATAGCACCACTACCAAGGTGCGGGTTGTCTTCAACGCCTCCTGTCCATCCTCAAATGGCAAGAGCCTGAATGATATCCTTCATCCAGGACCCATTCTTCAAGTCGCCAGCAAATCCCTGTCTCAAGTCACATCCGTAACTTGAATCCGTTCCTTGACAGCAAGGGAATTCTACCACCCCATCATTATGTCCTGTTCGTCAACTTTCACACGGTTGTTAGTTAGGTTCACCCATCGCTTATCCTTGCATGCGGGAAACCAGCTTACCATGCGTCTCGTCCGTTCTAAGTTCTGGATCCCAAAACTAAAGATTCTCGTCAAGTCTATCATTAACTCCTGCAAAGTCTGTGTTACATATCGGAAAAGGCTACAGACGCAGATGATGGGAGATTTACCAAAGGAACGCTCGTCCTTCTCGAGACATTTTACACACACAGGCGTGGACTTTGCCGAACCCTTCGACGTGAAAAATTACACTGGTCGCGCGTGTTTGATCACAAAGGGGTACGTGTGTGTATTCGTGTGCTTTAGTACAAGAGCAATTCATCTGGAGGCGACATCGGACCTTACGACCGAAAAATTTCTTGCGGCTTTTTATCCCGATTTGTAGCGCGGCGTGGGTGTCCACAACAGATGCACTCGGACAATGGCAAAACCTTCGTCGGGGCAGAGAAAACTCTATCGCGCGACTTCCTGGAAGCGATAAGGACTGGTGTTCTCTCAAAACACACCACCAAAACCTATGCTGGCACTTCACATATGGGAGGCCTATGGGAGGCTGGGGTGAAGAGTTTCAAATCTTTGTTTTACAAGACCACATCCACGGTCAAATACGCGTTTAAAGAACTTTCGACCCTACTGGCCAAGATTGAAGCGTGTCTCAACTCGAGGCCAATCTCTCCGATGTCCGAAGATCCTACGGACCTACTTGCCCTAACTCCGGGCCATTTCCTGACAGGTGGCCCCCTCATTTCTGTCTCCGAACCAGAAATACACGAAAAGGCCACTTCTATTCTGAATCGCTGGCAACGCTTGAAGGCTCTCCACCAACAATTCTGCTTCCGTTGGAAGGATGAGTACCTTAAAGAGCTCCTTAAGCGCACTAAGTGGCAGTCACCTGTGCGAAACTTGCGAATCAGTGATATGGTCGTCGTTAAAGAGGATAACTTGCCGACAAACGAGTGGTGCCTTGGCCGAATAACCTTGACCATTCCTGGCAGTGACGACAAGGTTCGCGTGGTAGATGTGCTCACCACTCGTGGCACCATACGTAGGCCGATCGCAAAGCTTATCCTACTTCCGATGGAAGATAAAATTCCTGAGCCCGCAGAGTCCGAAGGCTCATTGAGCACGTGACTATTCATCCTGAAAAACACTCGTTCTGTGCTGTCCACTTACCTCCGTGTTAATTGTCAATTAGCAATTAGTTAAAATATTTATACTTTTTTTCCGTTTCGGACTTTTCTTTGTAGATAAATAGTAATGCCCTCTCGCAAGCCCACGCAGCACAGCCGCCCCATCGGCACCGACTCATTTCGGTGCAGGATGTGTCGACGAGTCCACGCCTTGCGGAAGTGCCAGCGCTTCTTGCGACTCACGGCTGAGAAGCGCCTCCGAGCCGTGCTCATCAATAAAGAGTGCCCGAACTGCCTGGCTCATCAGCACTCCGGGCAATCCAGCCGCAGTGCGGGCAAGTGCAAAATCTGACACCTGGACCACCACACGCTGCTGCATTTCAAGGAGGTCCAACGCAACGTCCGCCCGTCGAGAGAGCATAGGCGTGAAGCCAACCCACGGGCAGCAGAAGCGTCTCGCTCACGGTCTCCAACCGCTCCTCATCTGCCCCCGCCTTCACCCCCTCATGGCACGGAAACATCTTTAATGTCGTTGATTAAGCACAAGGCGGTGAGCATCCTTCCAACGGCAGTGATCAAGCTTGACACTGGAGTCAAAATCTTCGACATCCGGGTCTTGGTCGACCCGTGCAGCCCCACCAGCCGCATCGCCACTTCTCTGGTAACGGCCTTCGGGCTATCCGTCACCCGTGTTGGAGCGGAAGGTGTCAGCACGGTGATCCTGAGATCAGAGATGACCGACTTCTGCAACGAAGTCATCCTCCGTCTCGATCCCAACCTTGTCTGCCGCACTCCGCAGAGGCCCATCACTGCCGACACCGAGCATTTTCGGAGTGTTGTCCTGGCCGACGGTCGATGGTACCATCCGTCGACGGTATACTTGGCACTCGGGGCAGATGTGTATCCTCACATCATTCTTAACGGTGTTCTCCCGAGTGCCAATGGTCTACCGATGGCCCAGAACTCGGTGTTTGGCTGGATTCTGTCCGGGACCTGCGGCCAGTAGTTCCATTGCAATGCATTGCAAGAGGGGGAGGATGTTGATGCCAGAAAAATGTAATTGACTCAGAACCATGAAACATATCCAACATTTTACTTATATATCGAAGTTTCAAGCTTACCGTTGAAGTTTCTGCTAACATTAACAGAGTTTCAACAGGTGGTTCTGAGCGCTGTAACATGAGTCCAAATTTCATACTCGAGCATACACGTCGTGTCTACGCTTAATCCTACAACTACCTACAACTACTACAATTAACCTAAAATTAACTCTTTGCACTAATGGAAGTAACACCATACGGAAAAACTACATATGAACATTGAATAAACCTCAACGATACACTACAACCACCACTGTGTCTTATCTTTTTGGAGCCTCCGCTACAAACACCAGATTTTGCAAATGGAATTTTTTTTAACTCATTAGGAAATTGGTCACTGATGTTTTCCACTTCTTCCTTACACAGAAAAAAAAAAGTTTAAGAACTTTGGTGTCAGTTTAATCTGGAAAGCGGGATAACATTTCAAGAACGAAATTCGGGCTAATGAACTTAAAACATGTCTGACGTACTTAAATATAAGTCTAACGTACCGAATACCAAGATTCAATCCGATTTAAGCTCAATATAAGACCAAAATACTTAAATTTACTGATAGAAAATGAATGTACCAAATTCGCTCTCTCGCATACATCAAATGTATATGCAAAATAACGGAATCTCTTTCATGAGAGAGACGATCGGAATTTACTCAATTGGGTCGCGATAGTCGTTTTCATAATATGTTTAAACAAAGTGTTAATTTTGAGACAGAACTTTTTTGACATACACCAGAATAATTTTTATTTATATAATTTCATAAAATATTAGAAAATAACAAAAAAAATTTAGTAAAAACGTAGCAGTCGGACGTTACCGACAGCGGAATACTCTGATACCAGTTGTATACATTTTTTTTCTAAAATACAATGAACTATGATACTAATCTAGAATTATGCACGTAGCTTAACATAATGTCGCCGCTCGAAATCGCTCCCGATTAATAATCTCAATCGGTAACCAGGGAACACCACGTGGAGGCCATTACAACTGTAAGAGTTTGGTGGCTCTAGCCCAAAAACTGTGAAAGCTATAGGCGTTTCCAATTTTCAAGGAGAAGTCAGAATGGGGGCGGAAGGAGTGGGCGTGGCATCCAAATTTTTGATGCAGTTTGTTGGAAAACTTCATTACCTATATTAACACAAAATTGTGTGGCTCTGTCCCAAAAGATGTGAAAGCTATAGGCGTTTCCAATTTCAAGGAGCAGGGAGGATGGGCGCGGAAGCAGTGGGCGTGGCATCCAAAATTTAGATGCAAATTTATGGGGAACGTCATTACCTATCTTGACATAATTTGGTGGCTCTACCCCAAAAACTGTGAAAGCTATAGGCGTTTCCAATTATTGTATCAGTAAGGATGGGGGCGGAAGGAGTGGGCGTGGCATCCAAAATTTTGATGCAGTTTTTTGGGGAACGTCATTACCTATCTTGACACAAAATTGTGTGGCTCTATTCCAAAAGATGTGAAAACCATTGGCGTTTCCAATTTCAAGGAGCAGGGAAGATGGGGGCGGAAGCAGTGGGCGTGGCATCCAAAATTTTGATGCAGTTTTTTCAGGGACATGACTAGCTATCTTCGTGCAAAATTTGGTAACTTTAACATAAGCTCCATCTATAATGCGAATGGCAATGGCTCAACGGATAGGACTCCCGCCGCATTATCGAGTGGTCGCTGGTTCAAATCCCGGCTCGGGAAAGTAAATACAGAAAAATTTGTAAAGGTTTTTAATTTAATTTCTTCTCTTTTATTGGCAGTTTAAAAATAAACTCTTTGAACAAATGGTTAGTAAATTTAAGTAATGTTCCATACCATATGTTCAAAATGTTCTTCAATTAAGAACCAATGAAGTTTTTTCGTAAATCGTTCTTGAGTTTAGCCTGATTGGGATTGGTTTAAGTCTGAAACACGGGCTAAAATCAATCCCACGGGCTATTTTCAAGAATTCCGGATTTACACAAAACGTTCTTAATTTAAGAATTTTGGTTTCGGTTTTGAGAATTCCGGCCTTAACGAACTATTGACATCGTTGGGCTGCGATTTGAGTACGTTGGTCTTGATTTTTTTTTTCGGTGTAAGCAGTCCTCTGTTATAAAAATTATATTTATTTAATTACATCTTAATGGCGTCTTCTCGGGAAGCCTGTTGAGACAGATCCAGATTTTGTTGAAGTTATTGTAAAAAGCTTATGCATTTTACATAATACAATTATTGACCTCGAAGGAGCTTATGATTTTAATCTTGAATCAGAAAATTTTTAGACAAATAATATAAATAATATTTTCGCCGAAACATTTAATCATATTAATTTAAGAACAGGTCAAATAATTGGGGACGGCTTCGCGACTTTGACAACAATAATTCAGTTGTGGTAATTATTGCAATTTTCATCCCATAGCACTGATTGGCAAAAGATTTCAGAAATTAAATTTTCTATATTGATATTCATATTTTCAATATGACTTCTTTTTCCGACGTTCACTCAAAAAGTAATAGCGAATGAAGTAAATACGCATCATTTAATAATCACAAACGGTGAAGAATATAGAAACAAAACGCGTGATTTGAAAATAAACGGTGATTAAAGCACAGAATGCAACAAAATAATCGTACGCTCTGAGCGAGGTGAAGCGATAAAGCAGGTTGCAAACTGCTTTCTCGCTTTGCTCTCGCTTATCGCTGTTTCCATTGCTCAGTTACTGAACTTGCTATGGTTTGATTTTTCTGCGAAAAATAGATAAAAACTGATCGAAATTTTACATTGTAAATACGAAACAGCGTATTGTCAACTTTTATGGCTTATTTGAATGCCTAAAAGCTTTATCGCTTGCAGTGCAGACACAATACAAGTCTATTTTCGTAAATACGTGAGAGCTATACTGAACTGCCCTAAGTGCAACAAAATTATCCACCCACAGTTTTAAAAGCAATCCTTTGAAAATTTTGTTTTGATTCTGGCTGGTATGCTGACTTTCCGCGACGTCCCGCCATTTCTGATTTGTTTTTACCAATGTTTTGTTTTTAAGTTGATGACTGTTGGTGAATTTCGCTTTGAGCTGTATGAGCGCTGACATGCATACATACAAACACACTTCATAGTATGTATGCATTTGAGCACACAGAGTTTGCTTTGAATTTTTCTGTTTTGCTTATTCTTGCAAGCTGGGTCTGTTTCTTTATGCGAAAAAATTGTATGGTGGTTGTGTACAAAAGTATGTAACAGACGGAAGTAAGCATCTCCGACCCCATAAAACATATATATTCTTGATCCGCCTGTCCATTTGAATGAACACATCGATCTTGGATGCAAAATATTGAAAATCTGTGACAACTTATCATTCATCGAAATCGGTTGAGAAACAGCATAGATATCGAAGACTGAAGTTAAGTCACATAATTCACAAATAATTACTATACGCATTAAGTATAAGTTTAGGGTATAGGCTAGTCGGGAAACAGAGCTGCGTTGTGGCTTGCGAACCATGCCGGGCTCATTCCGCTACTTTTTAAACAGGCGACAGACTGACGCACAAGCAGAGGGTATGATCGCGAGCGAATACATACATAAATGCATCGAAAATAGGCTAAACACAACTAAAAGCACAAATTGCACAAAGAAGAAATACCCTGTGTCCCAATATTCAGTTATAGTCGATGAAATCACATATATATATTCTCCAACTATTTATTCTCAAGATATAGACAATTTATTATATGTATGTTTGTAATAAAAGCATATAGCTTTATAGCTATATAGCTTGCGCTTAGTTATTTATGAACGAAAAGTTAACTTTAGTCTATACTACCCTCCTGCGTCACGCAGCAGCAAGCGGACTGAAGCAATAGGAAAACGCAACAAGACAAGCGTATACATATGTGCTGGTTGGCGTTGCTGAGACGCACAAACTGCGCAGGCCTTTAATACCCTTTATCGAAATATTCACTGTTAGTCAATATAATTACTAACACATAAATGTAGTACTACGACAACTAATATTAAGTATTTGTTTACAAAATTCCTTTTAATTAGTGTTAATTTTAGTTTTGAATTAAGTCATGAAAAATGCCCTTCTATATTTCCAAAATCCTAGTCAGCATAAGATATGGAAATCATATCAAAGTTTTTTGCATATATCTATTCAAAAACGCAAAGTCCATATGAAGTGTAAGCTACCCTCCTATCTAGGGCAGCAGCAAGCAGATTGAAGCAAAAGACTAAAACTGCCGAACTCAATTTCTGTGACAACAACAAGAGATATTAAGTACGGCAACGACTAATCTTTGTCTCGCGCCTCGCAAAACAATAATGGCCGACTTGGTTTGTTTATCGGCGTTATCCAGTACCGCAAGCACCAGCTGATTTTCAACGAGTAGGCAAAACAAGTTGGCAAGGCAGACAACAAAATTACCTGCAGTTCTGAATACCGCTCTTGAGTTTCATTGTCGTTGCATTTACAGCGATGTTTTATCGAACAAGTGTTCAAATGAACCAGTTTCTCTTCAGTTATTCTTCAGTAAATATTTACGGTCAGTTTTACTTCAGTTAATTTCTTATAGGAGAATACACGCAAACTGAACCTCCGTTACTGTCAACTTAACATAACTGAGAATAACTGAACAGTGGAAATACGCTATTAGAGGAATAACAGTAATGCTCTTTCACACTTTATGTTTTTACATACAATGGTAATGGAATTGGTTATGCATTTAAGTTTATATTAAATGTGAACAAAGAAAGTTACTTTTCTGATCAGTGAGTGTTTTAATATTCAGATTTCGTATATATACATTAATTTAAAATACGTACTTAATGATAAGTCATAAAAAATATTTAATTGCTATTAATTGAATAGGTAGATAAATGGTTCTGAGGAAGACAGAGACTTTCAACTTGTCTTGTGGAGAGAAAACACATCGCAAAATATACAGGCAAACAAATTGAAAACTGTTACATATGGTACAGCGTCAGCACCTTTTTTGGCTGTACGTTGTTTATTTGAATTGGCGTATATAACGCACAATCGCATCCAATTAGTGCGGATGTGATTCGAAAATGGTTCGATGTTGACGATATGCTGACAGGTGCAGACAATTTATACATTATATACCATTTGCAGCCAGATTCGTGATATATTGCACGCAGGAGGAATTCCATTGGCCAAGTCGGCTTCCAATTGCCAGACTCGGTTGGTGAAAGTGAAGAAATAAGTATAAAAATTTATGAGCAAAGCTGAGCTAAGACGCTTGGAATGCGTTGTGCACCTCAAGAGGATGTGTTTAAATATCATCTTGACGTGGATAATTTTGCCTCCCTGAAACCAACAAATCGTAATATCTTGTCCATAGCCTCTCGTTTGTTTGACCCTCTTGGCTTATTGTGTCCAACTGTCACTATGGCAAAAATGTTGTTTCAGGACTTATGGAGGCTAATGGTAGATTGGGATTAGGCTATTCCACTACCTTGAGGGATTTGCTCAAAATTTCAATTCCACGGTACGTGTGTTTGACATCGTACCAATGGGTTAAAATTCACGGCTTTGCTGACGCCTCCAGTCACGCCTATGCCTGTTGCATATACGTGCGAGCAAGCAACAACAAAGACGTTGGCGTTTCTGTGCTTGCGGCAATCGAGTCGCAGAAGTTCAAGAATTGTCAACAGGAGCAGTGTGGCGTCATGTTCCAACGGATTCTAATCCAGCAGACTTGATTTCAAGGGGAACCGATATTAACGAAATTGTGAGTTCCTTGTGGTTCCATGGCCCAAGTTTTTTAATGGCGGAAAAAGATCGATGGCCTCAACGCATCAGTTCGATATAGCGTCTGAAGTTAAAACGTCTGGTGACAAAAAAAAGTGCAGCTGTGTGTGCACTAGGGGTATCTGACGCTAGATCTCATTGCATTTTGCAACTGATTAACCGTCAATCGAGATTTTCTAAGCTTTTCCGTACAATGGCTTACATGCTTCGATTTTGTTTCAAGTAGCTTAGAGGTGTTTCGCTTATTGTATTTGCTTCAGAAAGAAAAATGGCATTCTTAAAGCTGATTGCAGTCGTACAAAGCACAACATACAGAAATGAATGTAAATTGTTGAAAAAATCGGCAGTATTAGCTCCAATGTTGCAGTGTTTAAGTCCATTTGTCCACGAAGTTGAGGAAAATGGCATTAAATTTAAATTAATTCGAATTCGTCAGCCTATCTTTAAGGCATTTGCACCTTAGGCACTACCATGCTGGCGCTAAGGTTCTTGTGGGATTGTTGAGACAGCAAGCTTGGGTGTTCAATGCCCGAAGCTAATGTACTGCACTTGTAAGAAATTGCGTACACTGCTTTCTTTTTAAGCCAAAATTGTTGGGGCAAATAATGGAAAATTGTGATGGTTGACCCTTCAGAGTATCTGGCGTAGATTTCTGTGGACCTTTTGACCGTAAAAATATACGTTGCCGTTTTTGTTTGTTTCGCCTCAAAGGCAGTCCATTTGGACCTGTCACAGATCTTTTCACTGACGCCTTTCTAAATGTTTTTAAAAGGTTCTTTGGGAGACGAGGGCTAACGAAGACGACGCAAGCAACATTTCTCCACAGCATGGATAAACTGCAGGACTACGCAGCGGAAAAAACTGTGCATTGGAGGTTTAGACCTCCAAGGGCACCGCACTTCGGCGGGCTGTGGGAAGCAATAGTGAAGGCTGCCAAACACAGGCTGGTGCGAGAGGCAGGCGACACCAAGCTAACGCCGGACGAGCTGAGCACGCATCTGGTGAATGTCGAAGCGTTGCTCAACTCTAAGCCACTCGTAGCAGACACCAGCGGTCCGATCGATGGGGAGGTCATAACGCCAGGACAACTGCTTATCGGCCAGCCTTTGCTGGGGCTGCCGATAGGATCCACGCCCGAAGAGCCAAACAATAGAAAATTTAACCTTGATAACATAATTACAAAGCATAAGTTTGTTTAAGAAAAAAATCATGAAATACTCTTAAGTCATTCTGTTAGCTTGTAAGCCGATTAGCAATTTGCCTATGGCTAATTTGTATTACGTGCGGCCGACTGTGGCTCACTCAAATTCTTTTAGACTAAGCTAAAATCAATTGTCGCCACCATTTTATGCTCTCTTGAATTTGCCGAAAAAACCGCTTCTCCTTTTTGTTAAAATTATTTAAATATAAAAACTAATCGATTTTTCAGTCTCATTTTTATAACCCAAACCCATAAAATGGGTAAAAGGGGTATAATGGTTTTGTGCAAAAGTATGTAACCGACAGAAGGAAGCATCTCCGACCCCATAAAGTATATACATTCTTGATCTGCATCAACCGCCGAGTCGATCTAGCCATGTCCGTCTGTCTGTCCGTCTGTATGAGCGTGTTGATCTCAGAGACTATAAGAGCTAGAGACACCAGATTTGGAACATAAGCTCACCTAAGCCCTACGCAGGATAAGTTTGCTTCAAATCATCGAAAACTTTCCCAGTTTCTGATATACAGATGAAATCGATAACATCAAAATAATGAAATTGGAAAATGTGAAACATTTTAATGAAATCTGTGAAAATTTCATCGAAATTTTTTGTAAGAGGCACGGAACTGCCCAACATGGCAAGTTTTTAAAAGAGGCAACAGAAAAAATATCACTCCCTCGACTAGAACTATGTGCTGTTGGCTGCTGAGCTCGCTGATAAAATTCGACTAGATCTTATCCTCGACATCAACATAGTACCAGGATACTTTTGGTCCAATTCATTTGGAACTAAGATTATGAGAAAAATGTATACGGGTCGCAAAATAGGCAAGGAAATCTCAAGGATGACATAGTAAATGAAGTTAAGTTTGGAGAAACACTGGAACATTACAGTATTTAGACGTTGGACCTCTGGGAATCAAAACTATTTTGGGACGGCGAGTTACCTAAAAATCTTCAAAACGAATGGAAGGACTATCGAGAAAATTTGTCGAGCCTTTATTCAATCCAAATTACAAGACACATTTATGATGGAAAGATTACAACTACGAAGAAATTACGCACCATTATTAATCAATCAGAGCGTGCATATCGCGAGGCAATATACGAAGTGAAAATTACAGACTCATGCAAATATCTGTGTGTTTTTATTTTTTAAGATTCGTTGTGCACCTCGACAAGTGATTGATCTTTTGTGCCGACTTTGGTTGGTGGGTTTTGAGACCTTTCTTGGTTTAGGCTTTACCGGGGCTGTCGTGCCATATTTTATGAGGATTCACAGTATAAACTCCCACAAGTTGATAATGTTCCCTGCAGAGAGCAGGCCACTCGCACAGATTATAAATCGCTGTTTCTTGTTCCTTTCCACATAATCTGCAGGTGTTCGTATCAGAAACATGCAGCTTACTAAGGTGGTACCTTAACTCGCAGTGACCAATAAGGTAGCCTGTAAAAATGCGCAGATCATTTATACTAAGCTCCAGAAGAGTTTTAGAGATTATCTTCGATGGGGGGAGGAAAGCTTTGACCTGCCTTTGACCATCACCCATTTTCCCCATTTGCCCTATTGTTTCCTTTGTTTCCCATTTCGTCTGTAGTTCCCTTTTATGGCATTAAGAAGAGTTCTGGCCTCATGAAACGACTGGTAGCTCATCGTTAAGCTAATTTATCATCAATTTCGTTACTGAAAATGTCGGGGGGCGTCGCACGTAGGATGGTGGACCTCGTATGTAACTGTATGTAGTACCTGTATCGTAGGACTAAAACACTTGAGGTTCTATGCATTAACACGCAGGAACTTTACCATCTCGCGACCTCCATGTGACACTTCTAAAATGTTACTCATTACAGCATCCTAAGCTTAAGCAAGGTGAGGCCTCTGTTAAGGGCTGCCGTCGGCTAGAAGGCTCGGCTTGTGGTGAGTTTCTAGCCACGGCAGCAGTGATGCGCGGATTGCGGATTTGCAGCTGTTTGGCATAAACATGCTCCCCCCCTTTGCAAGGATTGCAAGATTTGGTCGGAAGGGGGGAGCGGAAATTGTGCCGGAAGAAACGACGACGTTAAGCCGGACACGACCCCGAGAGCATCCAACCAAATATGGTGTTTTGTGCCACCGGAAGGCTATTCTGGCCGGGAACGAGTCCTGGCACCAAGAGCTCCTGGTACAGGTCAGCTCCCAGCACCAGGGACACATGTTTAGGACGAAACCAGGTTTCATCCGAAGGCACTATGTTGGCGAAATGTGCCTGGACGCTCTTCGGGATCGGTTTGGCTGGCGTCATCGTCTGGACGCCGTCCTCTACTTTCAAGACCGCCTCCCTCGTGAAAGTAGCCGACCGGTCGTGGAGGAACACCGTACAGGCCTCATCCGCACCGACGCTGGTGACGGATAGGCCGAAACCCTTTGGCAGAGAAGCGCTGATGCGGCTTATCGGACTGCAAGGATCCACGAGCGCAGCCACCTTGAACGAAGTCGTCCCGTTGTTCAGGAAGAGGGAGACGGTCGGCAGGAACGTAATCCGCTTGAACTCCAGCAGCGACACCAACGACGTTGACATCGCCGTCTGGGGACTCTTTGCGGGGGTTGCGGTTCGCTCCCTAGATACGTTCAACCGACGCTGGATTGCGGACGGGGCGCCGGACGTGGAGGCTGCTATTCGGGGTGACTCGGGGAGGTGGAGCCGCGTGTGGTGGTCCTCTTGGCACTTCCGACACTTGTCCGTCCTCCTGCAGGTGCCTCCGGATTATTGATGCGCCAAACAGTACTTATTGATAGGCACGGCCCGAAGCCGTTTGTCGCCCGGCAGCCGGAGAAACCGCTTGCACTTACGCAGCGAATGGATGCCACTGCAGATACGGCAGCGGAAAGATTGGACTCCGCGTGCCCGACGTGCATCCAGCGCCTGTGCCTTCCTTGGTGCCATTCTGTATAACGAAAAAGAAATAAATGAAAATGTACTCGAATTCGCACCATGGACGTTGCACACAGTTCGAGGGGACGAGGAAATGCGCTAGGAACAGGGAACGGAAGTGTCCGTTGGAAGTAGGAGTAATTTAGCGGCTGGTCGCTTTAAAACTCCTTGGCTGGTGAGGACGTCCACCACCCGGACCTTATTGTCCGAACCAGGATAGGTGACCCTGACACGGCCTAGACGCCACTTATTGGCTGGGAGATTATTTTCTTTTATGATAACCATGTCGTCAATTTGAAGATCTCGTGTCGGGGATTGCCATTTGTTGCGCTTGTGGAGCTCCTTTAGATACTCTTCTTTCCAGCGTTTGCAAAATTGATTTAAAGCTTTCAAACGATGCCATCGGTTAATAATAGACGAAGCTGTCTCATTGATTTCTGGCTCGGATATGGAAAGAAGAGGGGCCCCCGTGAGAAAGTGACCAGGGGTAAGCGCTATAAGATTGCTAGGATCCTCTGACATGGGTGAGATGGGCCTGGAATTCAGATACGCTTCGACTTTGGATAAGAGCGTTGCAAGTTCTTCAAAGGTATACTTTGTGGCCGACGTGGATTTGTAGAACAGGGCCTTGAAGCTCTTCACCCCAGCTTCCCAGAACCCTCCCATGTGCGGTGCACTTGACGAATTGAAGTGCCAGGAAAGGCCGGTGTAAGGTAGCTTTTCTGAGGCTGAGGTAGATCAGTCTTTCCAGGGCCACCTTACAAGAAATTTGTAAGGTTGCTGGGATCAGGAGAGTGGGGAAATAGGAACCGTGCTCGAAAAAGGAGCGTTAGGAGGCTAGGGTCGACACCGGTGGTCCAGTGACTCGCCCCAAGTGCCGTTGCGGCGGTGTAGTCACCCCTGCCGGTCCCAACCGGAATGCCCCTGGTATTGACCTAGGTGGCACCACGAGGAAACCAGGCAGACGCCGCCTGAGTTTTCTAACGAACTGTCGCGGTAGAGACCGGCGGCCAGTCGCTAAAAACCTCCAAGCGGTGGATGAGCCACACACACCGGTCACAAACACTTGCACTCGCACCCCTTTGCCACTAGCGTTACATTAAAACATTGCGCACTTGTTCGTTTCATAGATTTTTTTCCTCTATGTGTTTATTTCTTTTATATTAACTTTCCTACCTACTCGCACCAAACAAACTAAGAAGGGAAGGTGGGGGGGGAGGATCGGTTGCGACCGCTTCGCTTACCCTGGTACTGCGTATGACACTGGTTGTGTGTGTGTGTTTGTGTATATATGTGTGTGTGTTGGTCGAACTCCTTGGTTTTCTTCGTTCTTGTGTATATCCTTGTTTCCTGCGTCATGTCTGCGTTTGTTATCCCGATCCTGGCTGTTTCTTTTCCTTCGTCGCCCGTGCTTTCCTTTGTCACTGTTACTCCCTTGGCACCTCAGACCACTTGCGCTGCGTCAACTCCGTAATTTTTCATGGCGAACCGTTCTTGATCGCACTCAAACCAGGACTGACTAAGCTGGTCTCGCGGCGGCGATCGCGAGCCCTTGGCTGCGCTGTCCTCTGCTGTGGCTTCTGCCAGCGTCGTTTGGCTCGTGCCATTCTTTGCGCTAACCTCTGCTGTGGCTGCTGCCCGCGCCGTTTGGCTCGTGCCATTCTGCCGATGCGGGTGGCTTTGCTCTCGCTCTCTTTTTTGCTGCGCTGTACTCTGCTGTGCTTCTGTATTAAAAGGGTCCCGTTTCCAAATGTACTCAATGACTATGGGCCTTATTTCTATATTAACTCAAAAATATAATCTTAACTCTACTAATTCAGAATTATAACTAAATATTAACACTTCATTATATTAATCCTACAATTTTACCATACTTATAGAATGTGACTCGTCACACCGGTTTGGGTGTATTTTGCCAGGAAGGTTTTCCCACTGTCGGAGTATACATGACGGGGACAGCCGCGTCGGGATGCAAATCTCGAGAAGGCCGCAAGAAACTTTTCGGACGTTAAATTACTGGTAGCTTCAAGATGGATCGCTCTTGTACTGAAACATACAAACACGCAGACGTACCCCTTAGTTATTAAGCAGGCTCTGCCTGTATAATTTTTTATGTCAAAAGGGCCCGCGAAATCCACACCCGTATGAGTGAATGGCCTGGAGAAGGTGGCTCTATCAACGGGTAGGTCTCCCATAAGTTGGGTTTGGAGTTTCTTACGGCGAATCACGCAACCCTACAGGAGCTAATCACGGATTTGATTAAATTCTTGAGCTTTGGAATCCAGTATTTGAAACGGACAAGGCGCATCGTCAATTGATTCCCAACATGAAGCGATATGCGATGAGTAAAATGCACCAGACGCCGCGAAAATCGGACTTCATATGGGAGGAGAATTGGATGGCGCTCGTCGTATGTTAGAGCTTCGGAATCACCCAGTCTTCCACATGCTCTCATAATTCCCTTTTGGTCAAGGTACGGATTCAGGTTGTGGATGCTGCTTGACCTTGGTATCTGCTTACTCTGGAGGAGACAGCAGTACTCTTGGGAATACCCTAATTGCTGCCTGAGGATTATCAACCTTTCTTGGGAGTCAGCCAATTCCTTGCTGCTAAGCTCTTTTGGAGGGGAGACCGCTTTCTCCCTGCTGCGCCGAATGAACCTCAGGATGTAGGCCATGACTCGGAGCGCTCGATGGAAGCTGGAAAAGCGGTCGAGGAAATCGAAGGATGAGGGTTTCTGTACTATATTGCATTTGACTGCACGCTGTTCGACAGTGGTATCATGCGCGATCTCGACTGGAGTTGGCCACTGGTCCCTTGGCTGAGACAACCACTCTGGGCCATTCCACCACAAGGTGCTGTTGATCAGCTCATTGGGTGAAACGCCTCTACTAGCCAAATCGGCTGGGATTTGCTCGGAGCACACATGGGACCATTTTCTGATGTCAACGGACTGCGTGATTTTTGCCACTCTGTTCGCCACAAACGTGGTCCAGTTGCAAGGAGGTTTGCTCAACCATGCCAGCACAATGGTGGAATCTATCCAATAGTATGTATCATACTTATTGGCAGGTAACGGTGGAAGCAGTACTGACGTCAATTCTGACAAAAGCACTGCTCCGCACAATTCTAATCGTGGCACGGATATGGTTTTGACTGGAGCCATTCTTGCTTTGGCAGTGACAAGGAACACGGACACGCCATTGTGATTCTCGACACGGGCGTACAAGGCAGCGCCGTAAGCACGGTGCGACGCGTCACAAATCCCGTGAAACTCAAGCTTGGATCGAGCATGGAAGGTGATCCATCTCGGAATTCGATTTCCGCTGACATCGGGATTTGTTAGGAGGAAGTTATGGAGAATATCGGTAGGCAATGATTCATCCCATCCAAGATCTTGGAGACAAATCTCTTGTATAAAGATTTTGGCACGAACAATGAAAGGTGCAAGCCACCCAGCGGGATCAAACAGCTTTGCTGTCTGAGAAAGGACTTCCCGCTTAGTGAAACTCTCCTTTGAAGATAGAAGAGCTGGAATAAAGAAGAATTCATCTGTGGTGGCTTGCCAACGGATACCTAACGTTTTCGCCGTACTCGCATCCTCGATTTCCAAGAAATCCTCGCACAGGAGGTGAGCCTTTGGGATGGCCCTCAAAACTTCTTTCGAGTTCGATGCCCATTTCCAAATAGGAAAGCCAGCGCTTTCGAGAGCGGATCGTAGTTCCGAAATGGCTACTACGGCTTGTTGCTTGGAATGGGCTCCGGCCAGAACATCATCGACATACATGTAATTGTCTATTATGTCACTTGCAAGCGGGTATTCGGTATTTACATCTACAGCGAGCTGCTGTAAGACCCGAATGGCAAAAAAAGGAGCACAATTGACACCGAAAGTGACTGTGTTTAACTCATAGTCACAGAGATTTTCGTCGTTATCGCGAAAAGAATTCTCTGGAAAGGTGTGTGTTCTGGATGGACAAGTATCTGCCGATACATTTTTGTTATGTCGGCATTGAAAACATATTGAAAGAAGCGCCACTTTAGAATTTGGTCAAGTCGGACTGCAGAATGGGCCCCGGATGAAGGATATCATTTAAACTGCGACCGTTCGAAGAGGGATTGGAAGCGTTAAACACGACGCGCACCTTTGTGGTGGTGCTGTCGGGTTTGAAGACTGATGGTGGGGCAAATATAAATTGATCCCTGCATCGCTCGGACTGACTTGCCGCATGTGGCCTACATCCAAATATTCTTGAATACCGGAGTCATATTGCTCCTCAAGGGAAAGGTCTCTCTTCAGACGACTCTCATTCTTTAGAAATTGAGCAAGCGCCATGGATCTCGAGTGACCTACTTTGTAGTGATCTTGATCGCGAAATGGAAGCGTCACTACATATCTGCCCTTCGCATTTCTTGTGCTCGTTTCGAAAAAGTTCTTCTCACAAAAGGAATCATACTCTCTAACCGGCCTCGCTGGTAGATCCTCCACCTCCCAAAATTTTGTGATAAGATGGTCTAATCGCGACTCGGACTTAACAGAAATGCGTGTAGGAAAGGACGAGATGGAATTGGGTGTGGTCTTTGAGATCAGGCCGGTGAGTATCCAGCCAAAGACCGTCTCTTGCCCCAAAAGACTGCCACAGACATTAGGACGAGAGCCACCCAGGAGAATGGACGGAAGGATATCCGCCCCTATAAGCACATCTATTTGTGCACTTTGGAAGAATAACGGATCTGCCAGTTGGAAGTCTGGTAGATCCTTTACTAAGGTTGGAGGAAGTGGGTATGGCGGCAAATTTCCCGAAAACTCTGGAAGCACGTATGCCGAAACTTCAATTTGAAGTCTAGGGCGTATGGGAGACCCCACATGGAAATGGCATAGCTTCCGGGGTTGGGCTGCAACCGCTTGATTGAGTCCTGAGACGTTGACTTCAACCCTTTGGAAAGGCATTTTGATTTTTTTGAACAATATCTTTGAAATGAATGTGGCTTCCGAGCCTGAATCTATCAGCGCTCTCGCCGTGAACTTAGTGTCCAGATGGATAACATATATTAGGGCAGTACTTAAAAGCACACCACCATTATCAGTTGCAAAATAGTTTTAAACGCAAGGTTGGTTCGAAGTGGACTGTATTTGAACTGGATTGTTATTTTGCGTTTGAGGAACTGAACTAGCGGTCACTGAAGGAGGTCCGCCCTTATGCAAAAGCGTGTTATGGCGGCCCTTGCACGTGAAGCAATTGTGAGCACTGGTGCAGTCTTTAAGTTGGTGGTTCTTTGCGAAACAATTCCAACATAGACTCCGCTGTTTCACGACGTTGGCTCTATCGGACACTGACATCTGTGAGAACTTAGGACATAAGCGGATTGGGTGATTTTCCTTGGAGCATACATTGCAAGATTTTCCCTTGGAATGTACCTTAGCCTCGAATGTTTGAACATTCCAAGCCGACGCTTGCGGCTTGCTAGGCCTTGGATGGGTTTGAACGCTGGAGTTCGGCTGAATATCCTCGATTGCTTCCAGCGTCCTATAGCGCTCACCAAGGAAACTGTTTAGGTCCTCTCATTTTGGGATTGCCGCCTTATCCGAAAGGAACGTTCCCACAGAGACAGTGTGCCCTTTGGTAACTTAGACGAGCACAGGAATACAAGAAGGCAGTCCCAATTGTCAGTCGATACGTCGGAATGCTCCAAGCTGTGAGACAACTCTGAATAGTGGTCTGAATCTCTTTCAGGGCGGAACCGGTTTCTACATTGACCGTCGGAAAATTGAAAAGTATTTTAAGCTGGCTATTAACCAGAAGCCGTTTGTCTTGGAACCGCTCATACAACGCCTGCCACGCTGAGGCAAAAACGTCATGGGTGAGCGGAGACTTCGAAACAATTGCCTTAGCTTCACCTCCAGTTTTTGAATTGAGGTGAAACAATTTTTCGACCGGAGTTAGTCGGGTTAGGGTTGTCAATATAGATCGCCGTAAACAGGTTTTGGAAGGTTGGCCATTTTAAGTAGTCTCCATAGAACACTTCTGTGTCTACTGGCTGGAGACTACAGCCCCGAGAAACAGACGCAATTTGAACTGCGGGTTGCCTATTAATGGAGCTAAGCCTTTCTATTTGTTCGCATAATTGTGCCGTACACCGCTCGTATACGGAGTAGCAATGGTCGTATGTTGCTGTTAACGACACAGCATCGCTACTCCCACACCCTTGGCTGAGTGCCCGAGAGCTGGTCTCGTACTTTTTCTCGACCTTTTCCCACAGAACCTTCACATGGTCGCGACGCACTTGAAGTGTGTAAAGTGATGGTTCTGTAGCTGACGGACTACAAATTCTTGACTCGAATTGGGTCAGCTTGTCGGAAGCGGCAATAAAGTCGGACATTGCCATGCTTGCTTCGGAGTTATGTTTGGTAGCGGCCCGAGTGGCTATTTGCTTCAAACTTGAAATAGGTGGTTTGGCGGTATCGCACTTAGATTTCGGCGTAACGGCACTGGAGGGTTTCTTCACCGGGAGATTTGGTGAGGAAAGCGAACTTCTTCTCTGGCTCTTTACAGACGGAACGTTCAACTGTTTTTTCTCTCCTTGACCTGGCCCTATCGGCATTATCCGTCCTCAAAAATAATTAATTGAATAATTACCTTTTATGAGTTGGAACAGGTGACAAGCAAGAAAAGATCTGGGGTTTTGATGGAACATTTGTTGTAGTCAGGAGTGACCACAATAAAATGGGCTAGAAATTATTGGTAAAAGACTATTTACAAACAGGGCCCCGATAAGTGGACTTAGAATAATTTCTAAAAGACTATTTATGAATTATTCGGATATTCCCATATTCCCCATTTGCCCTCTTGTTTCCTTTGTTTCCCATTTCGTCTGTAGTTCCCTTTTATGGCATTACATAGAGTTCTGGCCTCATGAAACGACTGGTAGCTCATCGTTAAGCTAATTTATCAGCAATTTCGATACTGAAAATGTTGGGGGGCCTCGCACGTAGGATGGTGGACCTCGTATGTAACTGTATGTAGTACCTGTATCGTAGAATTAAAACACTTGAGGTTCTATGCATTAACTCGCAGGAACTTTACCATCTCGCGACCTCCATGTGACACTTCTAAAATGTTACTCATTACAGCATCCTAAGCTTAAGCGAGGTGAGGCCTCTCTTAAGGGCTGCCGTCGGCTAGAAGGCTCGGCTTGTGGTGAGTTTCTAGCCACGGCAGCAGTGATGCGCGGATAGCGGATTTGCAGCTGTTTGGCATAAACATGCTCCCCCCCTTTGCAAGGATTGCAAGATTTGGTCGGAAGGGGGAGCGGAAATTCTGCCGGAAGAAACGACGACGTTAAGCCGGACACGACCCCGAGAGCATCCAACCAAATATGGTGTTTTGTGCCACCGGAAGGCTATTCTGGCCGGGAACGAGTCCTGGCACCAAGAGCTCCTGGTACAGGTCAGCTCCCAGCACCAGGGACACATGTTTAGGACGAAACCAGGTTTCATCCGATGGCACTATGTTGGCGAAATGTGCCTGGACGCTCTCCGGGATCGGTTTGGCTGGCGTCATCGTCTGGACGCCGTCCTCTACTTTCAAGACCGCCTCCCTCGTGAAAGTAGCCGACCGGTCGTGGAGGAACACCGTACAAGCCTCATCCGCACCGACGCTGGTGACGGATAGGCCGAAACCCTTTGCCAGAGAAGCGCTGATGCGGCTTATCGGACTGCACGGGTCCACGAGCGCAGCCACCTTGAACGAAGTCGTCCCGTTGTTCAGGAAGAGGGAGACGGTCGGCAGGAACGTTATCCGCTTGAACTCCAGCAGCGACACCAACGACGTTGATATCGCCGTCTGGGGGCTCTTTGCGGGGGTTGCGGTTTGCTCCCTGGATACGTTCAACCGACGCTGGATTGCGGATGGGGCGCCGGACGTGGAGGCTGCTATTCGGGGTGACTCGGGGAGGTGGAGCAGCGTGTGGTCCTCTTGGCACTTCCGACACTTGTCCGTGCTCCTGCAGGTGCCTCCGGAGTATTGATGCGCCAAACAGTTCGGGCAATACTTATTGATAGGCACAGCCCGAAGCCGTTTGTCGCCCGGCAGCCGGAGAAACCGCTTGCACTTACGCAGCGGATGGATGCCACTGCAGATACGGCAGCGGAAAGATTGGACTCCGCGTGCCCGACGTGCCTCCAGCGCCTCTGCCTTCCTTGGTGCCATTCTGTATAACGAAATAGAAATAAGAGAAAATGTACTCGAATTCGCACCATGGACGTTGCACACAGTTCGAGGGGACGAGGAAACGCGCTAGGAACAGGGAACGGAAGTGTCCTTCGGAAGTAGGAGTAATTTAGCGGCTGGTCGCTTTAAAACTCCTTGGCTGGTGAGGACGTCCACAACCCGGACCTTATTGTCCGAACCAGGATAGGTGACCCTGACACGGCCTAGACGCCACTCATTGGCTGGGAGATTATCTTCTTTTATGATAACCATGTCGTCAATTTGAAGATCTCGTATCGGGGATTGCCATTTGTTGCGCTTGTGGAGCTCCTTTAGATACTCTTCTTTCCAGCGTTTGCAAAATTGATTTAAAGCTTTCAAACGTTGCCATCGGTTAATAATAGACGAAGCCGTCTCATTGATTTCTAGCTCGGATATGGAAAGAAGAGGGGCCCCCGAAAGTGACCAGGGGTAAGCGCTAGAAGATTGCTAGGATCCTCTGACATGGGTGAGATGGGCCTGGAATTCAGATACGCTTCGACTTTGGATAAGAGCGTTGCAAGTTCTTCAAAGGTATACTTTGTGGCCGACGTGGATTTGAAGAACAGGGCCTTGAAGCTCTTCACCCCAGCTTCCCAGAACCCTCCCATGTGCGGTGCACTTGGCGGATTGAAGTGCCAGGATAGGCCGGTTTGGGTGTATTTTGCCAGGATGGCGGCTTTTGCGACTTCTACGAATTCTCGTGACAATGTTCTTGAAGCTCCGACAAAGGTTTTCCCATTGTCGGAGTATACATGACGGGGACAGCCCTTTTGGGATGCAAATCTCGAGAAGGCCGCAAGAAACTTTTCGAACGTTTAATCACTGGTAGCTTCAAGATGGATCGCTCTTGTACTGAAACATACAAAAACGCAGACGTACCCCTTAGTTATTAAGCAGGCTCTGCCTGTATAATTTTTTATGTCAAAGGGGCCCGCGAAATCCACATCCGTGTGAGTGAATGGCCTAGAGAAGGTGGCTCTATCAACGGGTAGGTCTCCCATAAGTTGGGTTTGGAGTTTCTTACGGTGAATCACGCAAACCCTACAG
The DNA here is from genome assembly GCA_018152825.1 of Scaptomyza hsui. NCBI lineage: Eukaryota > Metazoa > Arthropoda > Insecta > Diptera > Drosophilidae > Scaptomyza > Scaptomyza hsui. The sequence continues at coordinate 413,786 of JAECXO010000305.1, forward strand.
GAGCTAATCACGGATTTGATTAAATTCTTGAGCTTTGGAATCCAGTATTTGGAACGGACAAGGCGCATCGTCAATTGATTCCCAACATGAAGCGATATGCGATGAGTAAAATGCACCAGACGCCGCGAAAATCGGACTTCATATGGGAGGAGAATTGGATGGCGCTCGTCGTATGTTAGAGCTTCGGAATCACCCAGTCTTCCACATGCTCTCATAATTCCCTTTTGGTCAAGGTACGGATTCAGGTTGTGGATGCTGCTTGACCTTGGTATCTGCTTACTCTGGAGGAGACAGCAGTACTCTTGGGAATACCCTAATTGCTGCCTGAGGATTATCAACCTTTCTTGGGAGTCAGCCAATTCCTTGCTGCTAAGCTCTTTTGGAGGGGAGACCGCTTTCTCCCTGCTGCGCCGAATGAACCTCAGGATGTAGGCCATGACTCGGAGCGCTCGATGGAAGCTGGAAAAGCGGTCGAGGAAATCGAAGGATGAGGGTTTCTGTACTATAATGCATTTGACTGCACGCTGTTCGACAGTGGTATCATGCGCGATCTCGACTGGAGTTGGCCACTGGTCCCTTGGCTGAGACAACCACTCTGGGCCATTCCATCACAAGGTGCTGTTGATCAGCTCATTGGGTGAAGCGCCTTTACTAGCCAAATCGGCTGGGATTTGCTCGGAGCACACATGGGACCATTTTCTGATGTCAACGGACTGCGTGATTTTTGCCACTCTGTTCGCCACAAACGTGGTCCAGTTGCAAGGGGGTTTGCTCAACAATGCCAGCACAATGGTGGAATCTGTCCAGTAGTATGTATCATACTTATTGGCAGGTAACGGTGGAAGCAGTACTGACGTCAATTCTGACTAAAGCACTGCTCTGCACAATTCTAATCGTGGCACGGATATGGTTTTGACTGGAGCCATTCTTGCTTTGGCAGTGACAAGGAACACGGACACGCCATTGTGATTCTCGACACGGGCGTACAAGGCAGCGCCGTAAGCACGGTGCGACGCGTCACAAATCCCGTGAAACTCAAGCTTGGATCGAGCATGGAAGGTGATCCATCTCGGAATTCGATTTCCGCTGACATCGGGATTTGTTAGGAGGAAGTTATGGAGAATATCGGTAGGCAATGATTCATCCCATCCAAGATCTTGGAGACAAATCTCTTGTATAAAGATTTTGGCACGAACAATGAAAGGTGCAAGCCACCCAGCGGGATCAAACAGCTTTGCTGTCTGAGAAAGGACTTCCCGCTTAGTGAAACTCTCCTTTGAAGATAGAAGAGCTGGAATAAAGAAGAATTCATCTGTGGTGGCTTGCCAACGGATACCTAACGTTTTCGCCGTACTCGCATCCTCGATTTCCAAGAAATCCTCGCACAGGAGGTGAGCCTTTGGGATGGCCCTCAAAACTTCTTTCGAGTTCGATGCCCATTTCCAAATAGGAAAGCCAGCGCTTTCGAGAGCGGATCGTAGTTCCGAAATGGCTACTACGGCTTGTTGCTTGGAATGGGCTCCGGCCAGAACATCATCGACATACATGTAATTGTCTATTATGTCACTTGCAAGCGGGTATTCGGTCTTTACATCTACAGCGAGCTGCTGTAAGACCCGAATGGCAAAAAAAAGGAGCACAATTGACACCGAAAGTGACTGTGTTTAACTCATAGTCACAGAGATTTTCGTCGTTATCGCGAAAAGAATTCTCTGGAAAGGTGTGTGTTCTGGATGGACAAGTATCTGCCGATACATTTTTGTTATGTCGGCATTGAAAACATATTGAAAGAAGCGCCACTTTAGAATTTGGTCAAGTCGGACTGCAGAATGGGCCCCGGATGAAGGATATCATTTAAACTGCGACCGTTCGAAGAGGGATTGGAAGCGTTAAACACGACGCGCACCTTTGTGGTGGTGCTGTCGGGTTTGAAGACTGATGGTGGGGCAAATATAAATTGATCCCTGCATCGCTCGGACTGACTTGCCGCATGTGGCCTACATCCAAATATTCTTGAATAACGGAGTCATATTGCTCCTTGAGGGAAAGGTCTCTCTTCAGACGACTCTCATTCTTTAGAAATTGAGCAAGCGCCATGGATCTCGAGTGACCTACTTTGTAGTGATCTTGATCGCGAAATGGAAGCGTCACTACATATCTGCCCTTCGCATTTCTTGTGCTCGTTTCGAAAAAGTTCTTCTCACAAAAGGAATCATACTCTCTAACCGGCCTCGCTGGTCGATCCTCCACCTCCCAAAATTTTGTGATAAGATGGTCTAATCGCGACTCGGACTTAACAGAAATGCGTGTAGGAAAGGACGAGATGGAATTGGGTGTGGTCTTTGAGATCAGGCCGGTGAGTATCCAGCCAAAGACCGTCTCTTGCCCCAAAAGACTGCCACAGACATTAGGACGAGAGCCACCCAGGAGAATGGACGGAAGGATATCCGCCCCTATAAGCACATCTATTTGTGCACTTTGGAAGAATAACGGATCTGCCAGTTGGAAGTCTGGTAGATCCTTTACTAAGGTTGGAGGAAGTGGGTATGACGGCAAATTTCCCGAAAACTCTGGAAGCACGTATGCCGAAACTTCAATTTGAAGTCTAGGGCGTATGGGAGACATGGAAATGGCATAGCTTCCGGGGTTGGGCTGCAACCGCTTGATTGAGTCGTGAGACGTTGACTTCAACCCTTTGGAAAGGCATTTTGATTTTTTTGAACAATATCTTTGAAATGAATGTGGCTTCCGAGTCTGAATCTATCAGCGCTCTCGCCGTGAACTTAGTGCCCAGATGGATAACATATATTAGGGCAGTACTTAAAAGCACACCACCATTATCAGTTGCAAAATAGTTTTAAACGCAAGGTTGGTTCGAAGTGGACTGTATTTGAACTGGATTGTTATTTTGCGTTTGAGGAACTGAACTAGCGGTCACTGAAGGAGGTCCGCCCTTATGCAAAAGCGTGTTATGGCGGCCCTTGCACGTGAAGCAATTGTGAGCACTGGTGCAGTCTTTAAGTTGGTGGTTCTTTGCGAAACAATTCCAACATAGACTCCGCTGTTTCACGACGTTGGCTCTATCGGACACTGACATCTGTGAGAACTTAGGACATAAGCGGATTGGGTGATTTTCCTTGGAGCATACATTGCAAGATTTTCCCTTGGAATGTACCTTAGCCTCGAATGTTTGAACATTCCAAGCCGACGCTTGCGGCTTGCTAGGCCTTGGATGGGTTTGAACGCTGGAGTTCGGCTGAATATCCTCGATTGCTTCCAGCGTCCTATAGCGCTCACCAAGGAAACTGTTTAGGTCCTCTCATTTTGGGATTGCCGCCTTATCCGAAAGGAACGTTCCCACAGAGACAGTGTGCCCTTTGGTAACTTAGACGAGCACAGGAATACAAGAAGGCAGTCCCAATTGTCAGTCGATACGTCGGAATGCTCCAAGCTGTGAGACAACTCTGAATAGTGGTCTGAATCTCTTTCAGGGCGGAACCGGTTTCTACATTGACCGTCGGAAAATTTAAAAGTATTTTAAGCTGGCTATTAACCAGAAGCCGTTTGTCTTGGAACCGCTCATACAACGCCTGCCACGCTGAGGCAAAAACGTCATGGGTGAGCGGAGACTTCGAAACAATTGCCTTAGCTTCACCTCCAGTTTTTGAATTGAGGTGAAACAATTTTTCGACCGGAGTTAGTCGGGTTAGGGTTGTCAATATAGATCGCCGTAAACAGGTTTTGGAAGGTTGGCCATTTTAAGTAGTCTCCATAGAACACTTCTGTGTCTACTGGCTGGAGACTACAGCCCCGAGAAACAGACGCTATCTGAACTGCGGGTTGCCTATTAATGGAGCTAAGCCTTTCTATTTGTTCGCATAATTGTGCCGTACACCGCTCGTATACGGAGTAGCAATGGTCGTATGTTGCTGTAAACGACGCAGCATCGCTACTCCCACACCCTTGGCTGAGTGCCCGAGAGCTGGTCTCGTACTTTTTCTCGACCTTTTCCCACAGAACCTTCACATGGTCGCGACGGACTTAAAGTGTGTAAAGTGATGGTTCTGTAGCTGACGGACTACAAATTCTTGACTCGAATTGGGTCAGCTTGTCGGAAGCGGCAATAAAGTCGGACATTGCCATGCTTGCTTCGGAGTTATGTTTGGTAGCGGCCCGAGTGGCTATTTGCTTCAAACTTGAAATAGGTGGTTTGGCGGTATCGCACTTAGATTTCGGCGTAACGGCACTGGAGGGTTTCTTCACCGGGAGATTTGGTGAGGAAAGCGAACTTCTTCTCTGGCTCTTTACAGACGGAACGTTCAACTGTTTTTTCTCTCCTTGACCTGGCCCTATCGGCATTATCCGTCCTCAAAAATAATTAATTGAATAATTACCTTTTATGAGTTGGAACAGGTGACAAGCAAGAAAAGATCTGGGGTTTTGATGGAATATATGTTGTAGTCAGGAGTGACCACAATAAAATGGGCTAGAAAATATTTGTAAAAGACTATTTACAAATAGAGCCCCGATAAGTGGACTTAGAATAATTTCTAAAAGACTATTTATGAATTATTCGGATATTCCACCCACTGGGAATGAAATGGAATTGGAACAGAAAATGAAATTGTAAAAGAATATTTACAACTTCCCACCCGGTAATGGACTTAGAATAATTTATAAAAGAGTATTTATAAATTCTTTGGAATATTCCACTCGGATCGAAATGGAATCGGGTAATTGTAAAAGAATATTTACAGCTTTCCACCCGTTAACGGACTTAAAAATGTATAAAAGAATATTTATAAATTATTTGGAATATTCCACTCGGAACGAAATGGAATCGGGTAATTGTAAAAGAATATTTACAACCTTTAACCAGTTAACGGACTTAGAATAATTTATAAAAGAATATTTATAAATTCTTTGGAATATTCCACTCGGAACGAAATGGAATCATGTAATTGTAAAAGAATATTTACAACCTTTTACCAGTTAAGGATATTTATAAATTATTTGGAGTATTTCACTCTGAACGAAATGGAATCGTTGTCACAGAAAAACGAACAAAAAACAAAACAGAACGGAAATAGTAACTTAATTTTAAAATATAATAAATACTATTAAATTAAATCATAAATCGAGTCAACTTTCGGAATGTTGACGAGCACGATATAGCGCACCACACACGTTAGCGCCTCTATTAAAAAAGTACTCTTTGATACACTTTACCAGTTCATAAGAGCGGAACTAGTAAAGCTTACAAGTGCATATGTTTGTTCATGTGGTATGTGCATGTTATGCCGGCAACAATATAATTAAATTCTTTATCAATTTTAATCTCCTTGTGTGCTCGGCCAGTGTCCCGCCTTATACTGGTTAGCCACGCTATACTGCACTATGCATTGTGAATGCTATAAAGTGCCGGCGACCTGACAGGTGCCGCTAACAATTCACTTGCAAGTGCGGCTCTTAATGTGTTAAAATGGTGTATTTAGCTATTGTGTGCTAAAATAAACATTACATGTGCGCGGGATTGCAAAACATTTAGAGTATGGACAATATACATTAATCCAAATATACTCTGTTTTCAGTGGATGCACGTACATACATATGTAATGCTAATATGTTCCTTAGTGTGGATGCACGTACATACATTTGCAAAGTCAGCTGCCGGTGGCTGCGTGTAGGGGGGCTTCGCACGTAGAAGGTCGAAATTAGTGGGTAGCTGTCAGTAGTCTGATCGTCGAATTAAAACACTTGAGGTTCTCTATATATTAAAATTGACAGGAACTTTATTGTTTTTTGTGACCTCTACTAATTACAGCATCCTAAGCTTAAGCGAGGTGAGGCCTCTGTTAAGGGCTGCCGTCGGCTAGAAGGCATCAGCTTGTGGTGAGTTTCTTGCCACGGCAGCAGTGATGCGCGGATAGCGGATTTGCAGCTGTTTGGCATAAACAGTTACCTTCATGTCCTTCATGACCAGGCTCCCACCATAGTTAAATGTCGTTTTTGGTGCCGAGCTCATTAAGGAATACAATGCATTCGGACACCAGCTTCGAGGACACCGTGACAGAATCCAGTGCCTTCAAAGCTGCCTGACTATCCGACAAAATAAAGATAGTTCTTCTATGAAGATATTCACGTGCACAGATCTCTGTTGCATGAACATCTGCTTTAAAGATGGTCGGTGATTTGCCAATGGGAATGAGCTTCTTCAAATTTGGCACAAAGATTCCTACAACAGTTTCCCGTTGTACAATTTGGATCCATTTGTATACCAGCTTGAAATGAGATCGTATTTCAGGGGTTTGGTTGTTTGCAAGTGATTCTGTAGCCTGAGAACACATTAAATTTGATATACGAACATAAAGTTATACTATGATACCGAAGGTATCACAGTATATTGGTTTTGTGCATTGTCCGTCTTGCTGTCTGTCTTTCTGTCCTTCTGTATGAACGCGCGTTTCTCAGACACCCGTAAACTTGAGACCTGAAATTTTGCAATTATGCTTATCTACAGCCGGGTCAGATACAATGTGGTGCCATACCTACTAGGAGGCTGAGAAATCGATTTAATCGATAGCTGATTACCGATGAAACAATATATATCTTACATTCTTCTAGCTAGAATTACCAAATTTGGCAAGAAAATAGCTAGTCGCGTCCCTCAAAAAATTGCATCAGAAATTTTGGTGCCACGCCCACTCCTTCCGCTTCCACCCACCCTCCTCCTTAAAATTGGAAAAGAATAGCTTAACTTTCACAGTTTTTGGTTAAGGCCACTAGATTAAGTTTCAAAATAGAGCCCCCGCCTTTTTTAAAACGTGAATGCGTGTATCTTCCACACTCAAGCTGGAGTCACCAAATAAGGTGGGGCGATAGATGGTGACACCGATTGGAGATGTGTTTTAAAAGTTGTAATGCCACGCCTACCCATGCAGCCCGCCCTATAAAATCGAAGTCGATTATATATTAAACAGTTTTGATCTAGAGCCACTAAATTTAGTGGGATGACAGATAGTGACATCTGCCAAAGATCCATATTAAAGATTTGGATACCACGCCCACTTCAGCCACCCAAGTCGGAAATAAAGTCACCAAATTTGTATTGCTAGCGATGTTAACCACCCGGCTCACCCCTGCCGCCCTCGCATTCACTCTTTTTATTCTGCTCTTGTCATATGCGTAGAATTAGGCTTTCATGCAGGGATTTGAAAGCCGCCATATGTCTCGTGAATGAATTCTCATACTTTTTTTTTATTTTAAATTTGTTTCTTCCGTTTGGAGCAAATCATTTTTTTTTCTTATCTGAATGCACTTTTTCCAGTGCAAAGCATGAAACGTTTTTGCCTTCGTCTGGCCTATGCATAGTAACTCGGCTGCCGCAGCGGCAGAGAAACAAGAAACGTTTTTGCCTTCGTCTTTTTGACGACGCGCTAAAAAAATGTGAGTGTCTGCGTGCCGACCCCTGGCATACACACTAATAACGGCACTCAGTATGTATGTATGGGCAAACAGCCTGTATGCTGCTTTTGCAATATTTGGCTTGTGCGTCGAGCTATCGACGAAATGCATAAATATTATTTTAGTCAAAAAATCTCGATTAGGAGATAGCCCAAACCACATAATTAACGTGCAGCAACGCCTTTGTACTCTTAAATTCTCCAGATCTTAAAGTAACTGAGATCGACGCGATCAAACATTCAAACAGACAGACGGATAAGACTATATAGACTGGGCTTTTAATGCTTATCAAGTTTGCTTGCTACAGCCTGTTACATACTTTTGCATAGAAACAATATTCCCTTTTTTACCTATACTATGACCTAAGGGTATAACAACTTGCTGGTCGCTGTTGCTGACACGACAACTGCACAAAGCTACGTTACCCTGTGTCACAATATTAAGTCATTGGCAATAAAATAACTAATATATTCATTAGTTTTGTATAAATATAGGTGTTTTAATACAGTCGGCGAGGACACGCAATTTCATTCCTAGTTTGAGAAGGTGTGGCTGGCTCATGCGGAGACGGTTGCGGTTCCTGACCATCATTCTGCTTGTCGAGATGTGCAATGCCCTCTTTCCAGCATGCCGATCGCTTGGGGGTGGTATGCTGTAGTCCGAATTCTTTGGTAAGGTGCTGGCGACGCTCCTGATGCGAAGCGGAGTACACGATTATATCGTCTATGTAGCAACCGACAAAGGATAAAACACGCAGCAGGTTATCCATGTGCCGTTGGAATGTTCGTGCTGCATTTCGGAGACCAGGTGGCATGCCAATGAATTCAAATAACCCGAATGGCGTTGTAACTAAGGCTGTGCAACGAACGATTCGAACGCGTTCGGGTCTACGCCGTTTTGACCGAACTGTCATACGGTCAGACCGAACGGTTCGAAGAGTCGAACGTTCGAACGGCTCGTACGCTTTTACTAGTGGGAATGCTTGTGTTTGCATTTGAATTCATATGTGTGCCATGAATTGAACGGAACGCAACGAAATGGAGCGCTGCAATCAAACAAAGCGAAGTGTGGCTTGGAAGTTTTTCATTGTCATTCAACAACAACATTGGTTGGTTTTGAAGGAACAAATTAAAGTTTATCAGTAACCTCTCCAAACTAATATTTTCACTTCAGATACATCAACTTTAAATAAATTCTTTGCCGATCCAATAAACGTACAACAAAAGTTGCAAGCAGAACTCAACATGTATGTTATGGAGGTCACCTGCGGTAGGCAGACGAATATTGCTGAGTGGTGGAAGGCTGATGGGCAGATTTACCCACACTTGCATCGCCTTGCCAAGTCCCTTCTAAACATCCCGGTCCGCGCTGAAAGAGCCAATTTACTATCAGACAACGTGGAGGAGATTGCATTTTTGCATGAAAACATAATTTAAGAAATAATTTTTATATTCAATACTTCTGTAGTTTTGATCATGACCGAAACAAGCTATGAATACATTTTCTACAAAGAAAAACAGTACACAAACGAGATAAAACAATAATAACAAGTAACAAGTAAGAAGGCTCTAGTCGAGATTTCCCGACTAGGAGATACCCCGAACCCTATACTTAACGCGCTCAGTCATTGTCTGTATGCATCTGTGACCTAAACTTCAATCTTCGATATCTCTGGTGTTTCTCAGCCGATTTCGATGAAATTCTCAGAAAAAATCTATCGTTATCCATTATTTCAACCCTTATTTTTACATTTTTCAAATTCGAGATTTTTTTGTGATCGATTCCATGTGTATATCGGAAACTAGAATAGTTATCGATAATTTGAAACAAACTTGTTCCGTTCATGGTATAGGAGAACTTATATTCAAAATCTGAAGTCTCTAGCGCTTGTAGTCTCTGAGATCGACGCGTTCATACAGACAGACAGACGGACGGACAGACGGACGGACGGACAGACGGACATGGCTATATCGACTCGGCTGTTGATGCTGATCAAGAATATATATACTTTATGGGGTCGGAGATGCTTCCTTCTGCCTGTTACATACTTTTGCACAAAACCATTATACCCCTTTTACCCATTTTATGGGTTAGGGGTATTAAAAGAACCATGGATATGAAACGGGAAGATTTTTGGCTCCGAAAAAATTCAGAATGAGGAAGTCTTCAAAAATTTTGTAAGTATATATTTCATTTATAACTAAATGTGCTTTTTATTTTGCCTTTGATTAGGTGAATGACAACCAGGCGAGCCAGCACCCTTTGGCGCGACACTGACTTTAAAAACTGCATTAGGGGTTTGAGAGTGACACTGAACATTCGAAGTAAGTGAATTGTACATTTATATTGTATTCAAAAAATAATACGATTCTTATACTTTGTTACAGATGCGTCCACGAAACAATTTTCCCTGGAGGATGTTAGATGAATGGGTGACAAAATTGTGAAATATTAAGAAAAAAAATGTTATTATAATTAAATTACATATACCATAAGTTAAAAAATATTAAGTTAAATTAAATGAAAATAAATTTAATAAAAAAAGGAATTTTTACTATCTCAAATATAATCTTTTTTAATACGTTCTCGAGCCCATTTTCGAACCATTCTCGTATCATAAACGGGTCCGTTTTCTGTCCGTTTTTACATCCATTCTCGACACTTTTTCGATAGGAAAACGGATCCGTTCGCAACTATCGCTAACGAAGGTTTTGCTGCCACAAACTAAGCGACAAGTGATACTTTCTCGACACTTTTTCGAGTGTCGTTCTCGACAAATTTGTAAGAGAAAAGTTCGAGAAATTGTCGAAAACGGACCCATTCTCGAAACCGATCGCCCACTGGGACGTAGTATTCCAAAAAAAGAAACCAAACCTACACCAAAAGCTCTGCCTCCTAACATAATCTCCCTGATAAAACTAAGGAACAGGCACCGTCGAAATTGGTTGCGACGCAGAAACAGAGGTGATTTAACTTTAGTTAGATGGTATAGTCCATTACTAAACATTGAGTTATCCAAACTTAGAAATGAGAATTGGAATAACCTTTTATCCTCACTAGAAAAAAATTCTTCCCCCTTTTGGAAGTTTACAAAAGTCATAAAGAAGAAAAACATTGGAATACCTACACTAAAGCACAATCAAATAAATTTCGTAAGTGCGGACCAGAAAACAGAATTATTAGCATCAATTTTCGCCTTAAACCATGCCCATTCAAGCAGTCTCAGTGATCCATCCACAATCTCTGAGGTCACCATCAACATAGGCTCATTGGACTCCCTGCATGTAGACAACGACTCATCATGAGGTTTTCATGAGGTTTCTTTGATATTAAAAGATCTTAAATTCAAGAAGACTCCAGGCCTTGACAATATTGGAAATGTGTGTCTTAAAGCTCTTCCTCGGAAAGGAGAAAAATTTCTGACATTTATTATTAATGACTGCATTCGCCTAGGATATTTCCCTCAGAAATGGAAGAGCTCCAAAGTCAATCCCATTTTAAAAGCGAACAAGCCTTCTGAGTATCCTACTTCTTATAGACCTATGTATTAGCCTTCTCTCATCAGTAAGAAAGATTGTGGAGAAAGACATCGAGCAAAGATTAGTTGCTTTTACTGAAAAAAATGATGTCCTTCCACCCCTTCAGTTTGGATTTCGCCGTGAACACAATACTGTGCACCCTCTATGTTCACGCATGAACACTTGACACCGAGTCCGCTTGAGTCTTGGTTAAATATACAAAACTAAACTGTAAACCGAGCTGCGTGCAGCTGCAGCGATAGCTAAAAATATATATATAAATAAAACATAACGAAACATAAGGTCACCAAAGATTGTATAAAGTCATACACTAATGTTTAAAATAGATAAGTATCGAAGGGTATGGAAAATAACCTAAACAAATAAAGATACGACTGTCTGCTGGCGATAATGTGCCACAGCAGACCTACGCTAAGATATCTTGTTAGTATATAAGGACTAGGATTTGTAAGAATAAAATCAGTATCTAATCAGAACTCAAAGAAGACGTGTGTTTTCATTTGGTCCTTCGAGCAGTGCAGGAAACTGCACGCTTGAAAAACAGAGACCTTCTGGCAGTGCAGTTAAAACAGCACGCCAGACGCAGAAACCATCTGGCAGCATCTGCAAGCTTGGAAGATAGCGGAGATCGCTACAAACAGCAATAGTGCAGCGCCTGCAGCCGAAAAATTTGGTTTTCTGTCGGCAGCATCTGCAAAAGCTGGGAAGATAGCGGAGAGCGCTACAACCAGCTATAGTGCAGCGCGTGCAGCCGTAAAATTGTGACTGCATTCATTTTGGTCCTTCGAGCGGTGCGGGAAACTGCACGCTGAATCAAGACCTGGAAGTGCAGCTCGCTGTCCAACCGCTACAAGAAGCTGAGGGAGGTAGCCGAGAAGTTGGTTCCACATATATGTAGCGATATAGGCTACCACTATCACTGTGAGAAACCACAACAAGAAGCAGAGCTGCGAAGAATTGCAGATTGTGACTGCAAATAAAAGCAGAGCTTCGAGGGATTGCAGATTGTGACTGCACAGACAAAAGCAGAGCTACTGGAAAGGATCGAGGTGTCGAATCTGTGGCAGCAAATAGACGAAATAGAGCGTCTGCTTAAACATGGATAAAAAAAATAAACAATAAAATGCGAGTGCGCCTTTTGGCGAACCCATGCGAAAACGGCGGCAAGATCGCCTCGCAATAACAAAAAAATATAACTAATAACCATTAATTGTATTGAATTTGTTAAAAAACTTAAGTACTATTAAATTGTTTCTTAAAAAAAAAAATATGATTTAAGTTAACTGTAAATTTGTCACATATATACAAAATTTTTTCAACGTAAAATTCTCTTAAAAATTATATTTATATTGAACAACTTAAAATTTTTTTTTAAAGTTTTCTACTTAAAATTTCCAGTAAAAAAAAAAAAGTTGTCAGACAGAACTATAGAGCTATTGACGAAGCAGTCACAAATAGTTGAAAGAGTGAGGCAGCTAAAGGGGTGGTAGACTTGTCAGAAATAGAAACTCTACAAAATAGTTTTCAAGACAACCATAGTATATTGTGCAAAATTGGAGTAGTCGATCACGATTACTTCAATTCAAAGCAATATAATATAATAATGACGGTGATTGAAAAAATTAAAGGAAAAAAGACACCTATGAGCCAAAGTAGCAAAGTGCCAGAAACGATGGCAAAAACAGGTAGCGTAGATAGGAAGGCAGAAGAGTTCGATAGGCAAGTAGACATATTGAATAGCTACCTACAGGAAACGCAAAAAGACATTAAAGAAAACAACATAAAAATGTTCAATTTGAGAAAAAAAAGATACCATTCCTTTGGCAAGGAATAGAAGAAAGTATATTATATTTCAAAGAGAAGTTTGAAACTAATATTACTTTCGATAGGGAGATTAAAACGCTAGGGTTCGACGTAGAAAATCTAATACATGAACTAGTAGAGCAAATCGAAAGCAATTGCCAACCAAAAATTGAAGGTTGCAAAAAATCAGAGGAGCTTCCGTTGCTCCCAAAAATGCAGGTACCCACCTTCTATGGGGATTCCAAAGAGTGGGATCTTTTCTCAGAATTATTTAATAAATTAGTTCTATCTAGAGAAGATTTGAGTCCATCTCTTAAATTTAATTATTTAAAAATGGCTCTAAAAGGAGAAGCAAGATGCATGTTGTCGCATTTGCTAATAGGCTCCGCGGAAAATTTCAACGCGACTTGGGAATTGCTAACCAAGCGCTATGAAAATACACGGAAAATATTTTCAGAACAATTAAATCAATTAAATCGGCTTAAAGAGTTGCCAGTACTGAACAGTGATTCAGCAAAGCTCATAAAAGCATTTATTGATTCAATTAATGAATCAATCTATTTAATAAAGTTGAAAACGGGCTTACCAGAAGACGTTGATGTAATTTTTGCACACATGATTATTCGCAAGTTTAATAAAGAAACTTTGCAATCGTATGAAAATCATGTAAAAAGAACAAAAGAAGTTCAAAAACTGTCCGACGTAATGGAGTATCTAGAGCAAAAGTTAAGTGCTCTGGCTCATTGAAGGACGAGGAGAAAAAACCGAAAGTCAATAAGGACTTTTCGGAAAATTGCCAAATTTGCAAGGTTGCAGGGCATTATGCATTGCAATGCTTTAAATTTAAAGGCATGAATCCAATAGAAAGGGCAGATTTTGCTAAAAGGGCACAACTATGTTCAAGGTGCTTGAAGCACTCGAGTGCTAAGAGATGCACAAGCGAAATTTTATGTGCAAAATTCAACAAATCCCACCACACAATGCTTCACTTTGAAAGAAAAGAAAGAGCGAACACATGTGTGGTAGAAAGACAAGCGCTGTTGGCGACTGCAATAGTCAAAGTAAAAACAGCAAGTGGAGGATATGAAAAGTTGCGAGCATTGATTGATGGTGGGTCGCAAACTACAATCATATCTGAGGAGGCAGTCCAAATGCTAAAATTGCCTAAACGGAGAGAGAGCACAAAGATCACTGGAGTGTCCTCAACAGAATCTAGCATTTCAAAATATAAGGTCAAAGTATATGTAGATACTTTAGACCCCAATAAAGAGCCGCTTTCAGTCGATGCAATAGTTTTGCCAAAACTGATGAAAGCGCTCCCAATAAAATCAATTAATATTGATACACATAAATGGGAAAACTATATATTAGCTGACCCACAATTTAACAAACCAGGTCGAGTAGATATAGTTATCGGAACTGACCTGTATACTCACATTTAAAAAAATTGAGTAGATAAAATCGACGGGCTTCTCGGTCAGAATACAGAATTTGGGTGGATTGTGTCTGGGTGCACCAAATCCAAAGGAGAGGAAAAAATAGTCGCGTCAATAATTGAAACTAGAGATTTGAAAAGGTTTTGGGAGATTGAAGAGGAGGATGAAGAAGATGCAGAAACAAAAATCTGCGAGGAAAATTTTACCAAAACAGCAAAAAGAGAATTAGATGGAAGGTATACAGTAACGATTCCGTTTAAAGAAGAGAAAGAGTTAGAAGAATCAAGACCACAAGCGATGGCAAGATTCCTTAACTTAAACAAAATGAAAAAAAAAACAGTCCACTTAGAAGTAAATTTCAAAATTTTCCTTTTAAAAGTAAATATAAATAAACTTATGTTAGTTAAGCCCATTTAAATTTTTGTTGCTAACTAAAAATACAGTAAAAGTAAAAAAAAAAAATCCAATGGCATTTTATCCCGCCGGCAGGACCTCACTTCGGAGGTATTTGGGAGGCGGGAGTTAAATCTGTGAAATATCACTTAAAAAGAGTAATAGGTGACAACATTTTAACATACGAAGAAATGTCAACATTATTGTGGCAAATAGAAGCAGTGTTAAATTCACGACCTTTGTATACGTACGGAGAAGACATTGACGATAACAAAGTATTGACACCAGGGCATTTTTTGATTGGAAGACCAACATTAGATAGCATAGAATCAGAAACACAGCTGGGAATATGCAACTTGGATAGATGGAAATTGATTCAGAGAATGAAAAAACAGTTTTGGTCAAAATGGAAAGAAGATTATATATTTACTCTTCAACAAAGAAGTAAGTGGAAAGAAGTAAGAAGGCTCTAGTCGAGATTTCCCGACTAGGAGATACCCCGAACCCTGTACATAACGCGTACAGTCATTGTCTGTATGCATCTGTGACCTTTACTTCAATCTTCGATATCTCTGGTGTTTCTTAACCGATTTCGATGAAATTTTCATCATTCTATCGTTATCCATTATTTTAACCCCAATTACTACATTTTCCAAATTCGCGATTTTTTGTAATCGATTCCATGTGTATATCGGAAACTAGAATAGTTATCGATAATTTGAAACAAACTTGTTCCGCTCACGGTATAGGAGAACTTATATTCAAAATCTGAAGTCTCTAGCTCTTGTAGTCTCTGAGATCGACGCGTTCATACAGACAGACAGACGGACGGACAGACGGACAGACGGACGGACGGACAGACGGACATGGCTATATCGACTCGGCTGTTGATGCTGATCAAGAATATATATACTTTATGGGGTCGGAGATGCTTCCTTCTGCCTGTTACATACTTTTGCACTAAACCATTATACCCCTTATAACCATTTTATGGGTTAGGGGTATAAAAACGTTGCAGTCGGACGCAACCGACTGCGGAATACTTTGATACCAGTAAAAGAACGGATGGTAAGGAGTCTGCTGGCAAAGGAGTGGGACGGGTGGTAATCATCGCCAGCTATCATGTTATCAAATTTGGTGACATTAGCTCAAAAATTGTAAGAGATATCGAAATTTCCGAATTTAAATGGTAGGCGGCAGATGTGGGCGTGGCATCCAAACTTTTGAAGCAGTTTTTTGGAAAATTTTACTACCTATCTTGACACTAAATTTGGTGGCTCTGGCCCAAAAAAATGTGAAAGCTATAGGCGTTTCCAATTTCAAGGAGCAGGCAGGATGGGGGCGGAAGGAGTGGACGTGGCATCCACAATTTGTATGCTATGTGCGTGCAAATTTTGGTAATTCTATCTGTAAGAATGTGAGAAATATTTGGTTTTATCGATTTTTAGCTATCGAATTTATCGATTTCCCAGCCTCCTAGTAGACGTGGTACCCCGATCTTAACACTTTATCTGTACCGCCTATAGATAAACATAATTGCAAAGTTTCAATTCTTTAGCTTAACGGGTGTCGAAAAAAGTTGCGTTCATACGGACGGACAGACGGACACCATAACAGTTCGAAGTTTCGAACCGTTCGGCCGTTCGCCCATTTGGTCGAACGAAAAACAGCCGCAAATTGAATCGAACGTCGAACATGTTCGGATAAAACAGTGCTCATTGCACAGCCTTAGTTGTAACAACTGTTTTTGCGATGTCGCAAGTAGCAACTGGAATGTCGTCACATTGTGGGACAGGACCGCGGTCTGGAGTGGTGCAAGAGTAAATCTTTCTGTAATCACCTGTGGTGCGCCATCCGTTATTTTTCTTAGGTACCAAGGTATTGGACTGGCCCACTGGCCCCAGTTGTCTCTATGTAGTGCGATACATCATTATCGATGCGTGTTGCTGGAGATGTGTTGGGTCGTGTTATTACAATAAAGCGATTGAGGAGGTCAGCATATGGACGAGTAATTCCGTGCAGTTCACGTTAGTTGATTGTCGAGACGTTGTATAGTTTAACTTGAGATTGTTTCCCAGTTGTTGACAATTCGGATTTTGGATCAATGAGGTTCTTACTTTTGAGATCAAGCAGTAAGCCATGGTGCGTAAGAAAAACAGCTTCGATGATTCCTGATTGGATGTTAGCGACGACAAATGACCAATTGTACTTGCGTTGCAGATTGAGATCAATTGTTACATTTAACATGCCATAAGTGTTGATTATTGGATTGTTGGCTGCGTAAAATTTAAGGTCGCTCTTCTGCCGTTTGCTTTTTAAAATTGAGATTGGAATGTTGGTAGTTCGATCCAAAATATGGAGCGGGTTTGCGCTGTTATCTGCTGCCTGAACAGACGACAGCTGCCTTAGTTTCCCTGTTTTGACTTAAACGAGGTCTTTCCAGCAGGGTGGCAGCTTGATATCACCAACCGACTCGACCGCTGCACTGTGGGTCGGATCGCCAAAAAACTGGCATAAAGTCGAACATTTTGTTGAAGCAAATCTTAATATTAATTTAACACAATGAAAATAGATACTCTGTGTAGAAGAATTGATAATAATTTTGCTTCAAATGCAACTCTGTTATTTTTATCGACTTTCAAAGTCAGGTGATTAGTCTGCTGAGTTCTGGGAAAAAATTGGCGGAAAACTTTTGTTTACTTTGTGCGCTTGGCATATTCACACCCTGTAAGAATTAAATATTGAGGGTATTCACCAGCTGTCGTAAAATTGCAAAGCGTAAAATTGTAAATTCAAAAGTTTACAACGCAACAACAAAACACATGAGAAAAAAATTACGACATTTGTGATGCCCTGGGGTATGTTTGAAAAAACTGCCGTAAAATAGTAAAGTTGTGATGAGTTGAAGTGTTGTAAAATTATTCAATGTATCGAGTAAAAATACTTGGTATCGAGCCATATCGAGATTTTTGTCTAAAAAATATGCGATCACGCCAAACAAACATCAAGTAAAAAGAGTAAGTAAAACGCCAGCTAAAATCTATTTAATTATTTTAATCAAATCTATTTTAGTGTCGAATCAGCAAATTATAAAAAGGAAACGGGGAGGTGAGACAAAGCGCTGGAACGAAGATGAGATATCGCAAATGTTAGCTTACATTCAGACGCACAGGAATTTTGAAGTAAGTATGCCCTCTGACTGCCAGAAATAAAACATGCTAAGAAAATAATTACTTGCAGAAACCATCAGCTCAGTTGTTTTACAAAAAACTACTCAGCGAAACGCAGATAGATGCCAAGTGGAATTTGGTGAGGGGCAAAATGCGATATTTGAAGATGCAGCTAATCAAAGCCAATGAATGGCTCGGATGGACCGGAGCTGGAGTTGACGATGGAGACGGCGTGCAGACTGTGCAGGGTAAGTTTGCTGGTAGCAGACTTATGTGTTTAAAAATTAATAGAAATTTATAAATTTAGAAAAGGTGAAAAAAATGTGTCCACATTACGACCAACTTTCGGATATATTTAATAAAGTCAAGGAAGTAGATGTGGTTGTGCATGACACCATGGACGACTTCGAAGATTCGTTAAATTCCTCTATCGCCATTGACAACTGTAGCTTAGAAAATTTATACGATGCAGGCGCGTCGGGTCTTGAAGATTCTGCTGTGGATGACATCACTCTTGGAATAAGACAAAAAAGCGCAGGACGCTCATCACATCTGCAAATAAATTAACCGAGTTAGAGACAGAACGGTTAAACTTTCGAAAGCAACAGCTGGCAGTTGAGGAGCAAAAACTGGCATTGGAGCTAGATAAACACTATTGGATGAAGGAAATGGAGACCAAGAAGTTTGAGTTGGAGGACAAAAAGGCCGAACAAGATTTTATTTATAAACAAAAGGAGTTGGAGAAACAGGAAAGGATTGAAAAATTAAAGCTAGAACTTAAATATAAAAATAGTCAGTGAAAATGTAAGAAATATATTTAAGAACATTTATGAATTAAACATTAAGTTATTTATTGCGTGTCTTTTTTGTTCAGCTGTTTCGCTTCTTAGAGCAGTTATGGTTGCATCTGCTTCACCACCGTTCATTGGATCATCGTCAGCGATATATGTGTCTCGCTCTTTGAGTAAAATATTGTGCAAAATACAGCAAACAAGGATCCACTTTGAAAATTTTTGTTGGCTCTCACGGTCCGCTGCTGTAGCATTACTTATATATGGAGTGATTAAAAATTTGGATAGTGGGTAGGCTGAGTCTCCTGCAATAAATTCCTCTCCGCTTAAGTATTTTTCATGCGCCTTAAGAATTTTCGACTTTTTATAAATTTTTGCATCATGGTAACTACCAGGATTTCCACCTACTACATTGCGAATTCTTAGCTGGTAGTCGCAGACAACCTGTACTTTGATTGAGTACACATGCTTTCGCGAATAATACACCTCGTGGTTTGAAGAAGGCTGTTCAGCCAGATTAATTTCGCTGCAATCGATGTACCCAATGCAGAATGACATCTCGTGGATGGTTTTTGAAACAAGTCGCTTTCTTTTTGCTGCATCAGGCCAGTAAATAAACTGCGACATCTTTCTCAAAAAAGCTCCGAGCACTCTGTAACAATGCCTAGAGAGCCACCATCACCTACTCCAAACAAAGTTGCTATTTTAATACTTTGATACCGAAGGTCTCATAATATATTGGTTTTGTGCAATGTCCGTCATGGTGTCTGTCCGTCTGTTGTTTTTTTTTTTTTTAAACTTTGCTATTTATTTTAGGCTGTATCCCTTAACATAAAACTAGGAAATGTCAAAAAGTTTACAAATCTTACATTACTTATCTACCTGACTGATAGCTTGGAGTCGCGGTCCTCAACTCATCGCTGGGTAGGAAGGTCATCACGATGAAGGCGGGATCGGCTGCACGTCTTTGTGAGGCCTCTCACGAGATTGTTTGGGTGCGATGTGAGCTTCCTCAAGTACCTTTCCTTGTGTTCCTCTATGACTTCCCTGACCAGTTGTACGTTTAACTCCTTTTGTATGTTTTCGTTGCGAACATACCACGGTGCCCCGGTGATAGTTCTCAGGATCTTCGACTGGGCTCTTTGGACGATGTCGATGTTACTGCTGCACGCGTTACCCCATAGCTGGCAGCCATAGGTCCAGATTGGTTTCAAAACGGAGTTGTAGAGCAGAACCTTGTTGTCCAGACTTAGCGGAGAGCGAGCGTTGATAAGCCAATGGAGGCTATTGGATTTGAGTTTAAGCTGTGTTCTCTTAGCTTCAATGTGCCTGCGCCATGTAAGTCTTCTGTCCAAGTATACTCCCAAGTACGTTACTTCGTTTGCTTGCGGGAGTGGGGTGTTGTTAAGCGTGAGTGGTGGACAGTCTTGCCTGTTTAGGGTGAAAGTTCCATGTTTACATTTTTGTTCGTTTACCTTAATACGCCAGTCGGATAGCCAGTTCTCTACGTTAACGATGTGACGAGCAAGTTGTGTTGTTGCTTGGAGTGGGCATCTGGAGCGGCTTAGAATAGCTGTATCGTCAGCAAAGGTTGATGTTGTTAGGCCTCTGCATGTTGGGATGTCTGATGTGTAGAGAACGTATAGTGTCGGTCCAAGTACGCTGCCCTGAGGAACGCCAGCTTCACTACGGTGTTCGTCGGATATTGCAGAATTAGATCTCACTGCAAACTTCCTGTCGTAGAGGTACGACTGTTACAGTTTATGTGTGTTGACTGGGAGTGTTGTTTTGATCTTATACATCAGGCCTTCCAACCAGACTCTGTCGAATGCCTGAGACACATCCAAAAATATTGCAGTACAGTATTCTCGATTTTCGAACGCGCTCGTATTTCTGATGTTATGCGGTTGACCTGCTCAATAGTTCCGTGTTTTTCACGAAAGCCGAATTGATGTGATGGGATTATGTTATGGAGATTCAGGAATTGATTAATCCGAGTCAGCAAACATTTTTCGAAAAGTTTTGATAGACACGATAATAGGCTTATAGGTCTGTACGACGAGGGAACTGTCCGATCTTTACCCAGCTTTGGAATCATTATGATGATAGACTTTTTCCATCTCTCTGGAAAGTGGCCCAGTTTTGTGATTGCGTTGAATAACTGGGCAATGATGTAGACTGCACAATAGGGAAGCTCAATAATCATCTTTGGGGTTATTAAGTCCCAGCCCGGGGAATTTTTTGGATTTAGATGCTGGTTGATAATTCTTGCGACTTCATTAGGGCGAAACACAATTTTCTGATGTTAGCTCAGAGAGTCGTTTAGTAAGGTCGGAAGTGCGAACGCGTTTGTAGCAGGATTAGGTTGGAAAACTTTTTGCAGATGATCCGCAAATGTGTTGGCTCTGTCTTCATCGCTCCGGGCCCAGCCGCCTGCATGGTTTCTTAAAGGCATCACTGTTTCTGTCGGTGGACTTAGAGTTGGGTGAGCTTTCCACAAATAGTTTTTAGTGCCAGATGTTGATAGTTGCTCAATGTATCGGCGTTGGGCATATTCTTCTTCTCGCTTTAACGCTTTGGTGAGTTTACGTGTGGCTCTTCTTAGATTTTGCTTTGCTGACGGCGATCTGTGGGATTGCCAATGTCGCCTGAGGCGCCGCTTTTCATGAACGAGCTGTTCAATTTGGGTGTTTGTTGTCATTTGGGCGTGTACTGCATTTACTGGTGTTGGTGTTGAGATGCGAGCTGCTTCGACGAAGACTGACTCAAGTTTGTTTGCCATAGAATCGATGTCAGCTTCCATATTCAGATGCGGATCCAGTTCAATGTGTGAACTTATATATTTTTTTGTATTTGAGCCAGTTGGTTTTTTGTGTGGTCAACTTACCGGGGCGATTTACAAACTCTGGGTGGCGTAGTAATTGTATAAGAACAGGCGAGTGGTCGGATGAAAGATCCGTGAGGCTTTCGGCGCTTATCAGGCTGCGGGGAATATTTTTGGTAACTGCAAAATCAATCAAGTCGGGTAGTTTCTTGGGGTCTGTGGGCCAGTAAGTTGGTGTGCCAGGACAGACATGGCCGAGCCTGTTGTTTACTTTTACAAGTGCGTTGTACAGCTGCTTTCCCTTTGGATTCACAAGGCGAGATCCCCAGTGTGTGTGCTTGGCATTGTAGTCTCCTGCTGCTATAAAGTGTTCTCCTAATGAGTTGAAAAATTCCATAAATTGGTCTTCAGATATGGTGAATCGAGGGGGGCAGTAGACCGCGGCTAGTGCAATTTGGCTACCACTATCAAGATGTATTTTTAAAGATGTGGCCTGTAGGTAGTTTCTGGCGAACACTTTGTGGTAGTGGTGCCTTAGCCGGCTTCTGATCAAAATACCAGTCCCGCCGTGTGCCTTACCATCGGGATGATTGGTTCCGTAGAATGTGTATCCGCTTATTGTAAAATTATATTTGTTTGTAAGGTGTGTTTCGGAGAGTAGCATAACGTCGATGTGCTTGTCGAGTAGGAATTGAGCTAACTCAAGTTTATGCTGTGAAACGCCGTTAGCATTCCACGTAGATAAACGTAGCGAAGCCATTGATTATTTTGACTGTTGTGATACAAGCATTTGTACCAAAATACTTTGATTTCGCATTAAATCTTGCATGGTTGTGCGCATAAATGACATAAACTCTGTCAAGCTCTGCTGCAGCGTACATATCATTGCTTCAAAGTTGCTTTGTTGTTGCTCTTGTGGCTTGTTGTCTTGTGCAGTATTTTGATCCACATGCTTTGCTTGTGCGTACGGTGCATTAAAGGCAGAAGGCTCCAGTCCTCCTAAGGGAGGACCTGGCTGCAGTCGAGAAGAAGACGTCTGGGTTGCTTTTCGATGGAATGTAGTTAGGCTGTGCGCTTTGCGTGCGTGCTGTGTTCACGCGCTGGTGGATGTGAGACTTAAGTTCCTTATAGATTGGGCAGCCTCTGTAGTTAGCTGTGTGATTGCCGCCGCAGTTGCCACACTTTTTTTTTGCTGGAGTCTCCTTTGCTTGCTGGGCAGCACGACGATTCATGAAGATCGCCGCAAACTACACATACCGGGCGCAGTGTGCAGTAAGTCCTTGTGTGGCCATATTCTTGGCAGTTCATGCATTGTACCGGGCCGTTGCGTTTATGTTGCTCTTCAATGGTGATTCTACGGTGCAATAGAAACTGAAGCTTGTAGATGGGGTGCGCCTCATATTTTTTAGTTATCTGCGTCTCAGGCTCAAGCTCGATCTTGAAAAGTGGTTGCGGCTGTCTGTTCTTGTTAAGAATATTAAGAACTTTTTTAACACGGAATCCTTTCTCATTTAGCGCCTCTTGGATTTCATTTGGCGTGACATCAGACTCTATGCCTTTAAGTACAACTTGCTGGCCCTTGCTGCTTTTTAGTTGGTACGTGTAAAAGTTTTTTTTGCTTTCATTTAAGTATTTTGCCAACACTCTAAAGTTGTCTTCGGTCTTTGTCTGCAGTTTAATCTCCTGGATGTTACCCCTCTTTAGGGGAATGATATGGAAATTATCTTGACCAATTAGCTCTACAACTTTGTTTGCAAAAGCACTGGAGCTTTTCTCGCGAATGAATATTGGTGGTGGCTTTGGCTTTTTTTTCTCAACTCCAACAGATTCCGGGGTCAGGACGTCAGCATTATCTGCCAAAATTTTAAATCTGTTGGTGTTGTTAATTGTTTCGCTTGAGTTGAGTGATTTTTGTTTCATTTGTCGAGTGTTGGGGGCTTAATTTTCGCTTGATTTGTATGTAGCGATCCATACCTGTCTGTATAGCCGGCTTTAAATTTGCGTCGGCTGCGGAGTGTTTTGCTGTCGGCGCAGTAGTTTTTGTGTTTGCAGAGCGGGCAGTCGGCACCGGTGCAATTGTTGTTGCAGTAGTTGTTAGAGCCGTCGTGGACAGAAGAGACGGGGAGCATGATCGAACTCTGTCGCGTGCTACGTGCAAGAGTTCGTTGGTCGTGTTAGGTGTAGGTGACCGCGCGCGGTCAGATTTCGTCGAGAGTAGGGACGGGGAAGGGGAGCACGAACGCTCTCTGTCGTGCGCTGAGAGCAACGCTTCGTTTGCTCGCTCGCTGTCAAGTTCTGGGGCGACATAGGTAAAGTACTTGTTGTTCTTTGGTATAGAGAGCCAGCGCTCGTCTTGCACACGCTGTCGCTGAGAGCGAATGTCGTGCTGGCTCATTGTCTTGAGCGGGGTTAAGCTACTGTTTTTTTTCTGTCTGTGATTTTAGTTTGGTTTATTTGTAAATAGTTAGATTGTGTTCACCAAAATAACTTTTTATGTGCATTTTACTGCACAAATCGTCTTTTCGCGTAAATTATAATATAATTTTTTTGGTGTTTTAGGCACTTCACTCTTGTAATTATCAATTTGTAACCGGAGCAGAAAGAAAAACACGTCTGCTTGCGACGAATGTTGGGAATGCTGTCCGTCTGTATGAACGCAAATTTTTTGGACACCCGTAAAGCTAGAGACTTGAAACTTTGCAATTATGTTTGTCTATAGGCGCGACAGATAAAGTGTCAAGATTGGGGTGCCACGCCCACTAGGAGGCTGGGAAATGGATAAATTCGATAACTAAAAGCCGATAAAGCCAAATATTTCTCACATTCTTACAGCTAGAGTTACCAAATTTTGCACGCAGATAGCTAGTCATGTCCCTTTTTCAGGGATCAAAATTTTGGATGCCACGCCCACTCCTTCCGCCCCCATCATCCCTGCTCCTTGAAATTGGAAACGCCTATAGTTTTCACATTTTTTGGGCTAGAGCCACCAAATTTTGTGTCAAGATAGGTAATGACGTTACCCAAAAAAATGAATCGAAATTTTGGATGCCATGCCCCCTGATTCCGCTTCAATCCCCCCTTCTCCATGAAATTGGAAACGCCTATTGTTTTGACATTTTTTGAGCTAGAGCCACCAAACTTTGTGTCAAGATAGGTAGTGAAGTTTTCCATAAAACTGCATCAAAAATTTGGATGCCACGCCCATACCCCGCCGTTGCTAAAAAAGTTATGCGTGTATCTTCCACATTTTTTGAACTAGAGTCACCAAATTTGGTAGGAAGATATATGGTGACATCTACAAATGATCTGCATCAAAAATATTGATGCCACGCCCACCTCTGCCAACCTCCATTTAATATCCAAAATTTCGATATCTCTTACAGTTTTTAAGCTAGAGCCCCTAAATTCGGTATAAAGATAGAAGGCAACATATACCAAAGATCTGCATTAAATTTTTGGATGCTACGCCCACCCCAGCCACCAGCCTTATAAAATCGGAATCGGCTATATCTCTAACAGTTTTTGAGCTAGCGCCACCTAACTTGGTATGAATATAGATTTTGAGCTAAAGTCACAAAATTTGGTAACATGATAGCTGGTGATGTTTACCACCCGGCCCACTCTTTTGCAAGCAGACTTCTTACCATCCGTTCTTTTACTGGTATCAAAGTATTCCGCAGTCGGTTGCGTCCGACTGCAACGTTTTCACTTGTTCTAACTGATGCAGCTTCTCCAGAAGACCCCAAGCGAAAAAGTGCAATCGCAACCTGCATATCAATATCCATTTGTGGCCGAAATACAGGTGATTGAAAGCATGGGTCCGCTCTGATCAGTTCGACGATAGAAGCGAACTGACACTAAGTCACCCGAAGCATCTGGAGAAAGCGACCATTATTAAATAACGGCAGCACATTGCTTCGCCAGTTCATTGACTCTGGCACATAGATCTTGGTTCCTAGACGACAGCATGCAATTGCAGTGAGGTCCTCCATAAGGTCGTACATCACTTCATCGGCTGCATCATTGTCCGTACCTAAAATTGTATGCATTCATATTTCATTATCTTCGATTGATTTGTACACCTACCATTAATGCATTCCATTTCAAAAAGGGCCAAGTCTATTTTGCGTTTTATCAAAGCTTGTCGCTCACTTTGTCTGGGCATTTTTATAAAGTTTTCGCTTTGTGTATATTTTGTTACGATTAAAATTTTGGCACTCAACTGTCACTTGTCAAAACAGCTGTTTTAACACAATAATTTCTACAGGGTCGTTCACTAGCTTGCTTGTAGTAAATTTCCGATTTACGATTTTACGATAACTGGTGAACAACCTCATTGTAAAAAAATGGATTTTGAAGGCCAGGGTATGTCTAATTTAATAGTAAATAACATTTTGCGTTTAAATTTGTTATATGTTATTTATGTGTACTGTTTTGTGTTGTCTAAAATTAAAGAAAACCTTACTAAAATGCTAGTGTTCTGTGGAGTAAAAACTAACCTTCTGCGTGTTTCTCCGATCTGTAATGAATGTTAAAATAAAGTTATGGGTGTCTATTAAGAGCTAGTAATAATCCCGTTGCGGCTTTTTGCGGCTCTTGAGGTTCTGGGCTTGAATTCTGTTATGCAACGCTGCTGGACGTATGGATAGACAATGGTCGCAACTGTACCGCGCTTGCAAACTGTATATTTGGCCATATTTTTCATATAAATTACTTTTACCTTACAAAAAATAGAAAAATAACCTAATTCCCTTTTTAAATTTTAGCTTTTTGTCACAGCGCTTAAGATTTTTTTTTGATTACGTATACGCAGTGTTGCCATATATGGGCGACACGGGTAGGCGTAGCCAAATTTACTTAAAGCTAGTTTTTTAATATTAAGAGTCATATATTTATTGAATATATAAAGTTTCAGCTCCACATCTGCAATACTCGACTTTATGCCAGTTTTTTTGGCGATTTGACCCACAGTGCGCTGGCAGACTGCCGTAAGGCCGAATTTGGTGTTGTTGCGAAGAGCTGGAACTTGAAATGCCGGTTGGCACATCGTCGTTGTTGTTGCGTTGCATTTCACCTGAGTCTGGTGAACAAGCTGCGTTTGCGGAGTAGTTGAGAGTGTTCATTTTGATTTGCGGAGTCACCAATGTACAACTTGTGGCTTATATAAATTTATTCTATATGTATTTATCATAATGCATCTTAATTAATCTAAAAAGAACATTTGCTTTTGGCGGTAGATGCGGGAATAATATATGCGTTGATTGGTCAATGCTGTCAAGTCATATATGTATCGATACATCGTTAATATATATCGCGAGGAACCAGTGTTTGTTTACGTCGCCGTGGAGCTGCCAGACTTGGCTGAGGCTGGGTCGCTACACAGATTTAGGTATCTTGCGTTTATCTACTCAATAACGCAAAGTTCATATAAAATGTAGGCTACCCTTCCATCTTGGGCAGCAGCAAGCAGCAAGTCTAAAGTTGCCAAACTCAAGTTCTGCGACAACAACAAGAGAAATGAAGTTCGGCGACAACTAGTCTTTGTCTCGCACATCGCACACTTTGCGATTACAACAAAAAGCTTACAAAAATTGCCGCTTTCATTTTACTTGTACTTCTCTATTCACCAGCTGGTTGTCGCCGAGTATGCTGGGGAAATCGGCAAAACAACTGAATGAAGAGTTTATATTTTACCCTGTTGTCCGCTCCGACCACGCAAAATGTTATTAATGATGATGATCTATGACAGGAATGAGCAACACGCAGCCCGTTAAACATTTTTTATGCGGCCCGACAAGCATTTCTTAAATTTATTTTATTGTATCCAGCTTTCGCAAAAATTATGGGTGCAGCATTTTTTGAAGAAAAATGTTTCATACTTTCCACATTTAGAAAAGGAAAACGTTATTTATCAAAAATACGCTCAATATATAGACATTTTAATCAACGAATTTCAATTACGATTCCAAATATTCAAAAATGAGAGGAGAGCGCTTTTCATGAAAACATTTTCGTTGCCATTTAATATCAATGTGGATACTGTTCCTAAAGAATTTCAAATGAGTGACATGCTGAATATTTTCGGCTTAAAAATTTATTTTTTTAGTAAATATCGAAAAACTTTATAAATCGTAAAAAATTTTATACAATGAAAATTTTTGCTCTTGACGAAAAATGCAAAGAAAATTATGTCATGAAATTAATCAAAAATGACCACCCATCAAGAACAATTAATGCACGATTAGAAAGCTCCTTACGTGTTGCTACCTCATCAATTCCAGCTGATATTGACGAGCTTCAATCGAAAAACAGTGCCAAAATTCTCATTAAAAGTTTTAAGTACATTCGTTATACTGTTATATGAAATCGTTAATTTTTTTCAATTTTGTTTTTTTAAAAAAGTTTTAAAAATTATTAACATGTGTTGTTTTATGTCCGGCCAGCAAAAAAAATTTTAAATTTAAATTGGCCCGTTGATTAAAAAGGTTGCTCACCCGTGGTCTCTGATGATGGCCTTGTATAAACATTAAATTATTTGTAGGACTAATGCACAAAGTCCTTCCAAACAGCCTGCTGCAGCCAAAGAATGCCCTTGTGGCTTTTTTTTTTTATCGTAGCTATGAAGTGTGTAATCCGTGTAAGATAAGAGTAAAGAGTGAACTAGGTATTAATCGTCATTGGAGAATTTAAATATTATATAGTGAGCGCCATTTTCCTTGTAAACGGTAGAATAGTGGGCTTTGATGCGTTTACTGTTGACACATTTTGTCGGCACTGTGTTATGCTTAAGGCTTCTACTATGCGAGCCGGTATGGTGTCTTTATGCCAGCCCGTAATACTAACGATGATGTCATCAGCATTACCTTGGGTCAGCGAAGCCCAAGCCGTTAAACTCAAAGAGAAGTTTATTGGTCACTATGGCTCACAGCAGAGGAGATAGTACTCCCACTTTTGGGTACACTCAGGTGGCTATAATAATGTACATTGATCCTCCCAGGTCTACCGTAATGACTGTATTTCATCAGATCTTAGTAGGCAAAGTAATACCTTGCAGGGGATGTGGCTTGAGATTTACTCCTCGGATTTGCTGGTCAATTGTTTTTTCCATTGTTTCAAGAAGAAAAGAGCCAATGCTCATAAGTAGGAAAGATTTTGGCAATTGAGAATATCCTTTTTCAATTTTGGGGGATAAGTATGTGGAATGGAGTTTTAAGAAACTCCTGAAGACAGCAGTAGTATTTATTTGAAGAGATTAGTGAGTGACTCATAAGGATTTTAGAAAGTCCGTAAGTCTGCTCGGATTACTGATTTGATTCTCTCATACCTAAGGCCGAGAGAGCTGCTGCTAATTGCATTTGGTCTATTTGCAGAAAGTTTAGTATGTTGCCAAGAGCCTTATATGGAGTTGTTCAAAGAGCTCTTGTTGTGGTCAGTGAAGCGGCGCGCTGAGCTTTGCCGAGCTTATGAACTGATGTTTTCGTGGAAAGCGTGTGGGTCGAACGATAGCCGTGAAAAGTCACAGCGGTATGTGTCCCATTTTAGAGGATTCGATGGTACTTTGACTAAATTTTAATTGGTTTTTGATTTTCGAGCATTTCCGATCAAAATATGTATAATGAAAACCGCAAAATTTTTTCTTGGGAAGGCTCTTTCGATGGCATGTCTTTCAATTTTTTCGTATGAATAAATTACAAAGAATTATTATTGGTTTAGCTAAAATTGGGGTTGCACATTCTTGCTATGCTCAGGTCCAGCTCGTCGGATCGGTCGGGAATTCTCCCTCACCCAACTACACAGTTATACTACGACAGTAAAAATAATAATGCGCTACAGAAAAACTAAGAGATAATGCATAAATAAACAAGTGTTCATATATATAACCGCAAATAATGAAATCAGGTACCGACACAGTCAAATAAAGAGTATGATTGTACCGATAACTCAGTGCAGCACTAAAAATGTGATGACCTTCAAACTTGGTAATTCTGAAAGGTATTGATTAGTAATGAAAAACCCCAGCTGGGTTTGGCCTAGTTAGCTAAGGTTTTTTTTGATGGGCCTCGAAAGTTTTTACCCCAAATTGGGATGTTAAGTGCTTCTAATACATCTATCTCGAAAACCAAGCAAAATATTTCAACACTGTCTTTGGCAAAGTTGTAGGTCTTGAATAGGCTTTGAATGTCAAGTCCACAAAACCATGTTTTCAGGGTCAAAACCTTAATGGAAGTAAAAATATTTGGTTTTTTCCGGTTAAATTATTGCCAAAAAAAAAAAAAAAAGCGAAATAATTGCTTGTGACAAAATAAACAACAAGCAAGAATCGTGATCAGAATTTGAAATCCTTAGTGAAAACAATGGTTGATTTCTTTAAAGCAATTGGCATAACAATGTCTTTAAATTGCATTTTTTTTAACAACCATTTGGATGAATTCGCTAAGCAGCTGCCCACCGAGTCCAATGAGGTGAGCGCTTTCACCAAGCTATTTTACCGATGGAAAAACGCTTCAAAGGGAAAAAAATTTATGCAATGCTTGGCGAGGTGTGCTGGATTAGTCATAAGATCAATTTGTCTGAAGGCGACTTTGAAAACAGCGAAACGGAGTCAGATTTTGTTTACGATTATGATGATGAGTGACAACGCGATTACAAGCTGCGTGTTAATTTATTTTTTTTTAATATTTGAAAACCAATTCAATTTTTTTTTTTTTATGCACCGTTTTGTTTTCCTTATTTTTATACTTTGACACTGAAAGTATCATAGTATATTGGTTTTGTGCAATGTCCGTCATGGTGTCTGTCTGTCCGTCTGTCCGTCCGTATGAAACCAACTTTTTTGCGACACCTGTAAAGCTAGAGACTTGAAACTTTGCAAATATGTTTATCTATAGACGGTACAGATAAAGTGTTAAGATCGGGGTGCAACGTTATCTAAAAACCGATAAAACCAAATATTTCTAACATTCTTAAAGCTAGAATTACCAAAATTTGCAAGCAGATAGGCATGTCCTTGAAAAAACTGCATCAAAGTTTTGGATGCCGCGCCCACTCCTTCCCCCCCTATCCACCCTGCTCCTTAAAATTGTAAACGTCTATAGTTTTCACATTTTTTGGGCTAGAGCCACAAAATATAGTGATAGATAGGTAGTGCAGTTTTCCAAAAAACTGCATCAAAAATTTGGATGCCACGCCCACACCTTCCGCTCCACACCCCCCGCCGTTGTTAAAACGGTTATGCGTGTATCTTCCACATTTTTTGAACTAGAGTCAACAAATTTAGAAGGAAGATATATGGTGACATCTACAAGAGATCTGCATAAAAAATTTGGATGCCACCCCCACCTCTGCCGCTCACCATTTAAAACCGGAAATTTCGATATCTCTTACAGTTTTTAAGCTAGAGCCCCCAAATTCGGTAGACAGATAAAAGGCAACATCTACCAAAGATCTGCATCAAAATTTTGGATGCCACGCCCACCAAAACCACCCGCCTTACAAAATTGGAATCGGCTATATCTTTAACAGCTTTTGAGCTAAAGCCACCAAACTTGGTAGGAAGATAAATGGTGACAATTAAAGAGATTTGATTTAAAAATTTGGATGCCACGCCTACCTCAGCCGCCCACCTTTTAAATTTGGGAGTTAAGTTATCTTCCACAGTTTTTGAGCTAAACTCACAAAATTTGATAACATGTAGTGGGATGATTACTTTGCAAGCAGACCTTACCATCCGTTCTTTTAGCTGGTATCGATGATTACCACCACGTTCTTGTTTTATTCATTGAATTTTGAATCATTATTGAAACAAATAAACTGTCATAATCAATCAATCATAACTTTTTCAGTCAAAGTCTGTGTTTGCATGAAAACGGTCTAGAGGGCTAAGGTCAACTGCTGCAAAACTGTATGAAGGAGCCATCAGGGAAGGTTCATTTGTTCTACAAAGCTGTTTATTTTGTCACAAGCAATTATTTCGCTTTTGTTTTTTTTTTTTTGGCAATAATTCAACAGGGTAGAAAGAAATAAACAAAAATCCCTTTAAAATTTAAGAAAACCCCAATATTTTTACTTCCATTAAGGTTTTGACCTTGAAAACATGGTTTTATGGATTTGAAATTAAGAAGAGCTTTATGGGCCTATTCAAGACCTACAACTTTGCCACAGTGTTGAAATATTTTTCTTGGTTTTCGAGATAGACGTATTAAAAGCACTTAACATCCCAATTTGGGGTAAAAACTTTGGAGGCCCATCAAAAAAAACCTTAGCTAACTAGGCCAAACCCAGCTGGGGTTTTTCATTACTAATCAATGCCTTTCAGAATTACCACGGTTGAAGGTTATCACAAAAGTTCGGTCGAAAAATGTTTCACTTTGTAATAATTCATATATTTTAACTAGATGACCCGGCAAACGTTGTTTTGCCATGTACTATATTATTTTTAGGAAACATTTTTTCAGGTCAATAAAAATAACTATCTACTTAAAGTATGCGGGGATTTACTTGGAAAAAAATAAAGATTAATCTCTCAGCGCAATAGAGTGTACAATATTCTTGGTTAGTCCGTGTTTAGCCAACACAAACAAACTGGATGGTTTCTGCACTCGAGAACATGCCACATATAGTTGCACGTGGGAAAAGCATGGTGTTTCCAAATCTAAGCCACATACAGACATTGTCTGGCCTTGTGACTTATTGATCGTCATAGCGAATGCCAATCTAATTGGGAATTGATTGCGTTTGAATTCAATTGACACATCTGTATTAGTCATAGGGATTCGTGGCAGCAACACATTTTCGCCTTGAAACTTTCCATTCAAAATTATGGCTTCAAAAATGTTTCTCATTAGTTTTTTAATGACTTATCGTGTGACATTACACAGCCGTGGTGGGTTCAAGTTACGAAGCAGAATGATCGGAGATCCAACCTTCAATTGTAAATGGTGTGGTGGCATGCCTGGCAAATCCAATGAATTCAAAAACTCAATTGGATAATTCACAGTTTCGTTGGTATCGCCAAGTATGACACCAAGTCCCCAGGAAACAACTGTTGTATCTTTAAATTTAACCCATTGACGTCCACAATTTTTGCTGCCAAATCGCTCTTTCTGCCAGCCACTTCTGATTTTCATACGATGAGAGTATTTTGCGAGTCGATGATTGTGCAGAAGTCCGTCGGAAGTTGTATGCATCCAGTATTTTCATGTACATCAACTTTCCAATCGCCAATATCTAACAGTTGTTTAGAGAAAGTTTCGGCGGATGGATCCTGAAGCATTTTAACGCGCATGTTCACCTTCAGCTGTACTTCTTCAACATTAAGCCACAGTCGCGATGATTTTAAGCAAGCGTTGATTTCATCAGCGTACGTTGAACGTGGAATAACGGGAAGTGGTTGTCTAAAATCACCTGAAAGGAGTAACAAAGTGCCGCCAAAAAGTTATTCGTTGTTTTTAAATACTTTAATGTCCTATCGAATGTCATGAATGTTTGTGTGCCATAGTGCATTCATCCCAGATAATAATTTTACATTGTTTCAGCACTGTGGCCAAAGACGATTGTTTTTTTTTTATGTTGAACACTGCATCTGGGTTATTTTGAATGTTTAATGGCAGCTTAAATGCTGAATGAGCTGTTCTGCCTCCATCTAATAAAGTTGCTGCAATGGCAGAAGATGCAACGGCCAATGCGATGCCATTTTTTGATCGTATCTCGGTAAGAAGTAGCGAAATAAGAAACGTTTTGCCTGTTCCACCTGGTGCATCAACCAAAAAAAAGAATCCTCCTCTTCCTGCCGAAACTGCCAGCATTATGCAGTCGTAAATAACTTTTTGTTCCTCATTTAGAAGTGGAACATTGCGAATAATAATGCCTGCCATTTATACAGTATCGTACTGTAGTGCACGATTCATATCTGTGTTGAGTAAATCAGATGCGCTTCGATTCGGTGAGCTCAGACCGAAATTACTGATTGGTATATTCACAATAGCAATGCAATGATCCTCGATAGCAATCAATGCTTCATTGTTCATTGCATCACTAAACCATATCGTTTGATCGTTGCACCTTGTACGATGTCGATACAGTAAATTATCAGTCATTGAATCTTTTTGATTATCCCACAACATTTGTGCTAGGGCCGGGAAACATGTAGTCAGTACCATAGCAAATAGTAGATAATTTGTTGTGTTCCTATGCAGCTTAATGTTGCTTCAGCAAGCATCCTGTCCCAATGATTGTCGTCTTCTAGCAAGCCTAGTGCAAGGCATCCATTTTTTTACGTTGGAAACTGTTGTCCATCTACCTTGCGTATATCTTGAAATGACAATGGTCCGGTGACATTCACCAACAACAGTCACAGATAAAAGCACTCAGTCTGCCTTTGATATACCTTATATACAGGACCCAAACCATTTGTTTTAAATAAACCGGGAAACGCATCAACTGCTGTCATTTGCTTGCGGGGCATCCATTTTTATACTTTGATACCGAAGGTCTCATAGTATATTGGTTTTGTGCAATGTCCGTCATGGTGTCTGTCCGTATGAACGCAACTTTTTTCGACCGTGTCAAGATTGGGTTGCCACGCCTACTAGGAGGCTGGAAAATCGATAAATTCGATAACCAAAAACCGATAAAATCAAATATTTCTCACACTCTTACAGATAGAACTACCAAAATTCGCACGAAGATAGCTAGGCATGTCCCCGAAAAAACTGCATCAAAATTTTGGATGCCACGCCCACTCCTTCCGCCCACACCCTGCCTGCTCCTTGAAATTGGAAACGCCTATAGTTTTCACATTTTTTGAACTAGAGTCAACAAATTTAGAAGGAAGATATATGGTGACATCTACAAGAGATCTGCATAAAAAATTTGGATGCCACCCCCACCTCTGCCGCTCACCATTTAAAACCGGAAATTTCGATATCTCTTACAGTTTTTAAGCTAGAGCCCCCAAATTCGGTATAAAGATAGAAAGCAACATCTACCACAGATCTGCATCAAAATTTTGGATGCCACGCCCACCCAAGCCACCCGCCTTATAAAATTGAAATCGGCTATATCTT
This sequence comes from Scaptomyza hsui, assembly GCA_018152825.1. Lineage (NCBI taxonomy): Eukaryota > Metazoa > Arthropoda > Insecta > Diptera > Drosophilidae > Scaptomyza > Scaptomyza hsui. The sequence continues at coordinate 448,270 of JAECXO010000305.1, forward strand.
TAACAGTTTTTGAGCTAGAGCTACCAAACTTGGTAGGAAGATAGATAGGGGCATTTAAAAAGATTGGATTCAAAAATTTGGATGCCACACCTACCTCTGCCGCCCACCTTTTAAATTTGGGAGTTAAGTTATCTTCCACAGTTTTTGAGCTAAGGTCACCAAAATTGGTAACATGATAGCATTAAGCAAGTACACGTAGAGGAGTCAAACGCAAAAAATCCAATAGCCTAATTGGTCCAATTTGCGGAGGAACCACCCTCATTCGGCTGCTGAAAGCATCGAGCCGAACGCAAATTTTGACTCGATACAGACGGACTGCCAGCAATTTGCTGTGTATGCGTCTGTATGTCAGCGACGTGATCGCCGTTAGGTGTATATATGTGTATATGTATGTTTCTGTATGCTGTTTGCTCTGAGCTGCTGTATATTGTGGAAGGGGGATAGCAGCAGCAGAGTGCGAACAACAACAACACATGAGCATTTTTTCTGTATTTGGTGGCTCCGAGATCAAATGAAGCAAAAATCATTTGGGCGAATGTATACCTAAATACACATATATATGTGTGTGTGTATGTGCGCATGCATATTTTTTCAGTTTTTGGTGGCTCTCAAGTGATTTGGGATTTTGTTGCTTTTCTAGCAACGCATATCAATGTGTGTGTGTGTGCATGTGTATGTTCATGTGCAGCACATTTGAATGTATGCGTAGCAATTGCCTTGGCTATTCTTGACCTGTCTCAATTTTTATGATATTTTAGCAATTGTATTAAAAGTAAGGATAGCTATAAAATTAATGTTATTAAATGATAATTTTTTATTTATTTTTAAAATGCATCTTAATCATTAAGATGCATTGCCCATAGTTCATAGTACATATGATTAATAATAATTTATATATTTTAATATATATATGTATATAATTATATATTATATATTTGTGTTCTCGTGACCCTAAAACATCATAACTAAATCTATATTAAATACCGACAGCCAATATTTAAAATTAAAATTTGGCGCGCATTTTAATCTGCCTACAAAACACAGGCAATTTCAGTTTTTTCACTTTCTGGTCATCCATACTCTTTCGAGATATTAGCTATATGACACCAGCAAACAACTTTGCCACACAACTACCATGCAGTTGCTCATTTACATATAAAATATGCACACATATTCCGAAAGAGTATTCAGAACTGTATTTCTGTTGAGATCGCTTGAACTTGTGTGTGTTTATTGAGTAGAGAAAAGGTTTTTTGTTGGCACGCAGTTGCCGCGAGCCTGTGATTTTCTTCCAGCTGCCGACACATGAACCATTTATACTCTTTCGGAATATGTGTGCATATTTTAAATGTAATTGAGCAACTGCATGGTAGTTGTGCTGCAAAATTGTTTGCTGGTGTCATATAGCTGATATCTCGAAAGAGTATGTATGACCAGAAAGTGCAAAAACAGAAATTGCCTGCGTTCTGTAGGCAGATACAAATGCGCGCCAAATTTTAATTTTAAATAAATTATGAATTTTAAGGGTCAAGAGTACATAATTATATACATATATATATATATTAAAATACATAAATTTATATTTGACATATTATGAACTATGGACAATGCATCTTAATGATTAAGATGCATTTTAAAAATAAATAAAAAATTATATCTTAATGACATTATTTTTATAGCTATCGTTACTTTTAATAAAATTGCTAAAAAATCATTAAAATTGAGACAGGTCAAGAATAGCCAAGGCAATTGCTACGCATACATTCAAATGTGCTGCACATGAACATACACATGCACACACACACACATTGATATGCGTTGCTAGAAAAATAACAAAATCCCAAATCACTTGAGAGCCACCAAAAACTGAAAAAATATGCATGCGCACATACACACACACATATATATGTGTATTTAGGTATACATTCGCCCTAATGACTTTTGCTTCATTTGAGCTCGGAGCCACCAAATACAGAAAAAATGCACATGTGTTGTTGTTGTTCGCACTCTGCTGCTGCTATCCCCCTTCCACAATATACAGCAGCTCAGAGCAAACAGCATACAGAAACATACATACACACATATATACACCTAACGGCGATCACGTCGCTGACATACAGACGTATACACAGCAAATTGCTGGCACTCCGTCTGTACCGAGTCAAGCGCCGGCGCATGAATGACTTGCACTTTTTTAGCTACGCAAATGGTCTGCAAAATTTGCGTTCGGCTCGCTGCTTTCAGCAGCCGAATGAAGGTGGTGCCTCCACAACGCATTTTTTCGGCAGTTGGGAAAACGCGATTTGACTCCTCTACGTGTACTTGCTTAATGATGATAGCTTACCATCCTAACCATCCGTTCTTTTACTGGTATCAAAGTATTCCGCAGTCGATTGCGTCCGACTGCAACGTTTTTACTTGTTTCGATTGAAAAAATGTAAAATTTTAAGTCTCGTAGAACTTCAGAATAGAGCAGTGTTTGTGCGAGGACACAAAAAGCATCCGCACGATTGCACAGTTAAAAAAAATTCGGTGAGCGTAGTTTTTGGTGGTATTATAGCACGATCAAGCGCTGTACCGTCAGTGAAATACACGCTGGCCGTTTTCAAGATGGACAGCTAAATTTATAGCTGCTGGATCCCGTTCATGAATTGGGAAACCGAAAATACGCCAGACAGCTTCTTTGGTATTTACATTTACATTAGTATTATCACATACTTGCAAATATATTTGATGCTCTTCACCGAACTGCATGACTCAACATTTATATGAGCATTGAATGTTTTGCTCAGCAGAGGTGAATATGGCACCACCCAACGATTGTCAATGTCGATGATAGTTTTAACGAACGACTGTCCGTCATTTTGGGTACTTCTTCGACGATATATTGGATATCCGTAAACATGTGTGACCGTATCGTTTGTGAAATCTTTAGGAAAACACTTTGTACATTTTCCGTCTACCATGCAAGGTGATGAACGATTCAGATTTCCGCACGGACAATGAATCATGTTTGTAGTAACAATATCAAATAGTAATTGATCAGTGGACGGACTTTGAATCTCTGCAGAAATCAAACTATCGATGTCTTCAGCATGTATTTTGTCGACGAACCAAATTAAAATGTGAGCATGAGGTAATCCACGCTTTTGCCACTCAACTGAATCATCCAACAACGTGTGGGGCCAAATACATGCAACTTTGAAATAACGCTGATTAAATACTTTAATTTTTGTTTAAAAAACACGATCTGTTATATCATGACGATGTATTGCATTTTGTCCTGGTAATAGCAACAATGTTATTGTCTGCCATTTCGGATTACATGTAAAAGTAATGAAATGATTAACGCACGAAAGTCATAGCATCCTGTATGTATTCTTGCATGTTTCTTGGACTACCTACGTACGATGATGGTAATTTCGGCAGTGCCAGCGTTTTTCGCAATAGCATCTTGCAAGTGAATGTATTCTTCCGCACGCAGCTCCTGTTGATTATATCGCAAGAATCGTAGTCATTCACTCTCTATCTTCACATATATGTCGACCATAAATTGTTGGCAAATCTCACGACATCGTAAAATGGTGTTGTCTTGGCTGCGTCTAATCATCAAGCTATACGAATATAAATCCTATGACCTAACGTTCATATTTGTTTCGGCTCCTGTTACGGGATCTCGTTGTTTAATGTTTACACCATATCCGTCTTGTCCCTTCCAGAAAATTAGTGGATATTGGAGAGCGTCATATGAACGATGGGTATCATTAATAAACTGAAGATCATTATATCTTCTTCGAATCACGATTTGTCGCGTATCTGTAGCCGGTCGCCAACCTTGATTCCACGTCGTCAACAACAGGTGCATTGAATCTACGTATAAATTATCGTGTTCCGTTGGAGTTATGATTATTGAATCGATGATACTCGTGACCCGGACCAAAACACGGCAGTTTGAGATTAGCTCGTTTTATTGGCACGTCTTGCCTTGATAAAGTTGCTTAAGATCTGATTTACAATTATACATTTTTGTTACCATAAACCCTAACTTGACGGCAGAATAGCTGGCAGAGCGGTTGGCAGCGCGGCCGACGAGCGGTTGGCAGAACGACGGACGAAGCGACTGGACTGCTGTTGTTGTGGTCGCCCGAAAATGCTGATCTTGCGGCATGTGCAAGGCATCCTATTTCGTTCGCCAGACTGTGGGAACAGACCATTGTTTATGTAATGCTACAACTATATAGCAATGAAAACATAACGGCGGATGTGAGCCGCGTGATCGGTGGATGTGTTTACGCTGCAAATATGTAGCGACGTAAACACGCGTCGGCCGGGTGCCCATGGTTACTAGTTAACTGCTCCCCCTTTCAAGACATTGCCGTCCTCGGCAATGGTAATGCCTGCAATCATCTCGGTTAGCTCTTGCGCTTTCCTGATCTTTCTCTGACGTTGTTTGAGAAAAATGAAAGAGCACACGATGACGATGGTGATCACTGTTCCCAGTATGGCAATCATCGAGGTCGATCTTCCAACGGCTTCGTCTCTGAGTTCTCTGATGTAGCCCCAGTTTTCAGAGCTTAATCGGTGCAGGAACGGCATGCTCAGTATACCGTCATGTCCGGTGATGTTCTACATGGGCGACATCGCAACTCCTGGGGAGCGCCTCGGAATATTATTTCGATTTGTATACCGTGTCCCGTTTATGGTGGCCGTCGACTCGAACGTTATTAGAAAGGTGCCGTTGACTAATAGCTCTGCAACGCCATCTGCGCACACCCTTGCCGGGCTATCGTTGATGATGATTATTTTGTCTTCGATGACCATGACGGGGCTTAGGTGACTAGGTTGAGTTCAGCAGTGGGCCAACTCTCCTGAGTGAAGTTGCTGGGCGCATGTGCTGTTCTCTGCTATTTCGCAGAACGTTGTCGTGGTCGACACTGCACAGTTGCTGACCGCTAAAACCTTGGTGTCGCATTCGGCCACGGTGCTGTCGTCGTTAGGGAATTGTACAGTTCTGCCATGGTGTGCCACCGGGAATATGGTTACCTTTTTACAGGCAAATCTAATCTTAGGGTAACTAATTATAAAATGGATTACATCTTCAGATTGTAGGACTTTGATTTTTGATACTTCTAATATGCTAGATACAGATACTTCTTTGGGTTGATCGATCAAGATTTCTTTGGTGTCTCTATGGTCCAAAATGACCGGATTTATAGTGTTTAATTTGGCAAGCACAATGGTAAGGAGTAAATTATCTATTTCAGTGATCAAAATTATATTTCTTGTTAGTAATAGTTCGAAAAGGTGACTTGACTCTACTTCCTCTTTTTTAGTGTACATTAAAAGTTCGTTAACGGTATTTGTTATATTATTTATCTGGTTTTGTGTTTCTAAATTTAAGGACAATTTGCTTATTGTTAGAGTCTATTAAACGGTTTTCTATGGATCTTATGTGTTCTAAGTCCCTCGCATCTGGTGTTCCAGCTACAACTTTTAATGCCGTGCCAATGAAATCTAAACTTATTGCGTTCCTGTGATGAATTTTTAAGGCGGACAAAAGTGTTTTTATGTGTTCTGTGTCTGAATCTAGCAATTTCTGCATGTGTGATCGGGGAAATAAACTGACCATCTTGCTGGTCTCAGTAAGCATAGATGAATACTCTGACAGGTTGGCGGTATGCCTCAAGTACCCGTATTCTTTCCAAATAACCACCTCTCCATCCACAATAGGAATATATTTAGAATGTGAATAGCCCAAAACCCGAGCATGAACCAAGGCTATACATAGCAGTAATGGAAGCGCTATCCTGAAATTAAAACGAAGCCAAGGTAAGACGTGCGTGCGATACAAATAGGATCTTATTTAATATTGTCTTTATGGACTACTCTCCCCTTAACTAGGACCGACCTCGACCTTTTCCTCAACATAGAGGGGGGTTAGCTTGTTGCCAAGCCTTTTGTTGCTTTTTACTAGGACTTTTTCTCCTACATTGAAAGTCCTTTCCTGTCTGTTCTCGTTAACCCGACTGCGTTGAATTAATTGCGCTTTATGTAACTTGTTTCTTATCGCTTGTTGTAATTCGGCAGTGGCAGAATGAACTATGTCAATTGGTTTTTTATTTGTAACGGAATGTATAGTGCCGTTGTATAGCACGGTTGCCCTTAGGATAAGTTCTACTGTGTTGGCACTCCCGTTATGGATCCCCAGACCTCTCGCTAGCTTGCTCAGCGTAGAGTGGAAACGCTCTACTTGCCCGTTAGATGTGCTGTGTAAGGGGGGTGCGTTACTTATGGAAACGTTGAAATGGTTTGACAACAACGTTCGAATAGTTTCTGAGTTCAGTGCTGGTTCATTATCGCAGTACACGGACCTAGCGTGTGGGAAGATGTTCATCAGCTGTATGAGAGCGACTTTAATATCCTCAATTGTTCGCGATGCTATCGGTTGCAATACGGCGAATTTCGAGAATTTGTCTAAGCAGGTGAGGAAAAATTTTTTGTTTGTCAAATATATATCGATATGCAAAAGCTCGCCTGTGAACGAGGGAATTGGCGTTTCACCCAAGGGCTGCTTGCCTGGGTGCCTGTCATATTTGGCCTTTGCACAAATTTTGCAGTTCAGGGCCACTTCGTTTGCTAATCTGGTAATGTTTGGGAAGTACTATTCGCTCATAATTTGTTTAACGTTTTCTTGAGCTGCCCTATGTGCACGATTGTACTCTAGCGTGGTGATTTCAAGCATTTCGCTTTTACTAAAAATGTCAGCCACGAGATTCTTACAATGTCTGAACTTGGTGGCTGGGAATGCCATCACCAACTCGTTCTGAATTTGTGCTAGTACGTGTAAGCTGCATTGTAGGGCATTCACAACATTTGGGTTTACTACTTCTTGTAAGACATCGAGCAACGCCTTTTCATTTGTAAAGCTGATTATGTGGCGTATTTTAGTCTTGAAAATCCCAAATCTTTGTGTTAACGGAAATCTTGTTTCTTCAATGATGATTTGGTTTCTAAAGCAGTTCAAGGGATTGTCAGTGGACTCTATTGTATATGACACCGATGCCTCGCTGTTAACTGTCGCTGCGTCAGACCCTGCGGACTGATTTTCCAGAGAATTTAAATTTTGACGTGACAGTGCGTCAGCGACGTGGTTCTCTTTTCCAGGTTTGTAAAAGACGTTAGCATTGTGTTCATCAATGAACGCCTTCCAACGCTTAATCTTGGCATATGGGTTTCTTTTCGAAACCGCATATGCAAGTGGTTGGTGGTCGGTATAAATATTTATGACTTTTGTACCGTATAGGTAGTGGCGAAGTTTCCCTAAGGCCCAAACAATTGCAAGTAACTCTCGCTCGTTTGTCGCGTAGTTGACCTCTCTGTCTTTTAGTGTTCTTGAGATCATTGTTATCGGACGACCGTTTTGGGAGAGAACTGCCCCTATACCATGACTTGAGGCGTCTATCGTTAAATCAAATGGCGCCTTAAAGTCAGGGTTAAGTAACATGACGTCTTTTGACGCCAAAATGTTAACTTCTCGAAGGAATGCCTTTGTACTTCGTTTAGTTCGATCGGAATTTTTCTGGATCGGTGTTTGCTAACGGAGCTATTTTCTCCTTTTAAAATATCGGACAACGGCCTTGCTATGGACGCAAAGTCTTTTACAAAACATCTCTAGTAGCTGGTGAGTCCCAAAAAACGCCTTACCGCGAACAGATTGCTAGGCTCTTCGTACTCTTGTATGGCTTTTACTTTTTCGGGGTCAGTTTTAGCACCCTCCCCCGTGACGACAAATCCGAGATACTCCACGCTTTTTTTAAAAAACTGGATTTTCTTTTGGGCCACTCTCATGTTGGCATCTATCAGATTCGTCAAAACCGCATCAACGTGTTTGACATGGTCATTTTCGTTTTCCGAGAAGACAATTACGTCATCTACGTAAACGTAACAGCATTTGCCTATGTACTCTCTGAGAACGTCGTCTATGGCGCGCTGGAAAATGCTGCCAGCATTTTTTAACCCAAAAGGAAGTCGACAGAATTAATCCTTCCCTCCGTTCACAGAAAATGAGGTTTTTTCACGGTCCTTTTCTGCCAAGACTATCTGGTGGTAACCAGATTTCAAGTCTAACGTGGTGAAATATTTTACCTTGCCCAGATTTGCTAAAATCATGGATATGTCTGGCATTGGGTACTTGTCAGCTATTGTTACTTCGTTAAGTTTTCTAAAGTCCAAAACGAAATTTTTCTTTTGTCCCCGAGCTCATTCACGCTCTTCTTATCTACCACCCACAACGAGTTGTGGTAAGGTGACTTTGATTTTCTGATAATGTTGTGTTATATCGAGTTGGTGTTCTGATCGAGAATGATCTCTTCGTTTTATTCAACTTTATATTTGGCTTATTACATACAATATTCGAATTAAGCTCTGCCGCTAAGAACGTCGGCAGAGAGAGAGAGAGTTGTAGTACATATGTGCCTATGTAGTTATGTATATATGCATATGTATGTACGGATGGTACGTACTCAAGAAGTGCTTACGTTAGCGATCTCACGCTGCGGCCAGTCCGCATAAGTGACGGATCCTATTACTGCACTTACTATATGTATATTTATGATTGTATAAACATAGCAACAAAGTGTCGTTATGTTATGAGTTGTTACTCTTACTTTTAAGTTGGGCATATGACCACTTGTTATATTGTATACTCTACAATACTGTGGGCATATGCTCATTTGGCATACAACATACTACACCTCCCTTTTTAAAAAAATAACGTAATATATTGTAGTTATTTAATATAAAAATTATTATTAGTATTAATTTTATATATTTATATACTATGTTGTATATTTTTGAAATATATATATATTCTTATTCTTTTTTTTTTTTTGGTGTTTTATTTATTAATCCTTTTAAGCCTATCCTTATGAACTTTTTGTTCCTTATTCTTCTTATTCTTTATAATTATATTATTATTGTTTTCTATACTAATGACCTCAAATGGTCCTATATAAGAAGATTCTAATTTATGACCTGTTTCATTCTTTAAATAAACTTGGTCTCCAATTTCTATTTTAAAATCTAATACTTTCTTATCATTTATTTCCTTTTGCTTAATTTTATTTTTTTCTAAAAGTATTCGAGCTCTCTTATACGCGTTTTCTAGTCTAAACTTAACTTCTTTAGAATAATCTTCTATATTATATATAGGTTCTATGGTATTTACGCTATTAAATTGTATTGGTAAGTTATTTTGTCTACCAAATACTAGTTCATATGGACAATAATTATGAGTTACTGATGGTGTTGTGTTAAAACAATACACGAAATACTGTAACCATACGTCCCAATCAGTTTTATCTACTGAAATATATGAACGAATGTACTCATTGAATGTCCTATGACTTCTTTCAATGGTACCTAATGTCTGGTGGTGGTGTGCTGTAGATGTTATGTTATCTATTTTTAAATATTTGCACAAGTCAGTTATAATGGAATTTTTATATTCTGTTCCCATGTCCGTAATGAACGTCTTCATTGGACCGTACTTCAGAATAAAAGATTCGAATATGGCTTTTGCGACAGTTGTTGCACTTTTGTTTGCAACAGGAATTGCTACTAAATACTTTGTCAAATCACAAATTAAAGTGATTGCGTATTCATTCCCATTTTCCGAACGTGGTAGTGGACCAATTGTGTCTACTATCACCCTGTCAAAAGCATATTGTGGAGTTTCGGTTATTATCATAGGTGATCTTGTATGTTTCGTCGTTTTCGACGTCAGGCATTTTGGACATTTATTTATGTACTCTTTTACATGTTTAGTCATGTTTTTCCAATAATATTGTCTCTTTATTTTCGATATCGTTTTATTTATGCCTGTATGACCTCCTTGAATTGGATCGTCATGGAATGTAGACAATATAGCTTCTTTATCTTGTTCATTATTTATTTGGGTCACCGGCTTGAGTAGCGCTACTCTTAATGATTTTAAATTTTTATTGCCCATGTGTTTGAAACTATCTATTGAAATTGATTCAAAGATCTTTTCGCTCGGTGCCACTTTTAGTTGGCTGATTTTAGATACACCGGCTTGCCATTCAAGCCTTTGGAAAAACTGACCTAAGTCGAGAATTCCATTGGAGTACAAATCGCTAACATTAATTCTTGCTACAACTGTTTTTCCATGTTTCAATAAACATGTCGAATCTGTTATTCGCAAGGTCACTACTTTTTGTACCTCGTCATTTGTGATGACTTCGTATACTTTGGGCTTAGAAGCTTTATCAAGACTTTGCTTTGGCAATAGTTCATGTGTATTTTCTGCGCAGAAATTGTTTTGTCTACTTTGGTGCCTGGTAGTGACTTTCAGGACTTTTCTATTCATGTCAATTAAGTCGGATATTGTTATCCTTGACAGGGCGTCAGCCACGAAATTATCTTTCCCTCTCAGATACTCTACTGTAAAATCATATTCTTCTAATTCGAGTCGCATGCGTGTTAATTTTGAACTTGGGTTTATCATAGAAAATAAATATGTTAAAGGTCTGTGATCAGTTCTTACTGTAAAATGTTTGCCATATATATATGGTCGAAAATGTGTTATTGCCCAATGTATTGCTGCTAGTTCTTGTTCTGTAGTACTTTTATTGCTTTCACCTTTAGTGAATGCTCTTGATGCATATGCAACTGGGAGTTGGAGTCCATTATAGTTTTGAGTTAAAACTGCTCCACATGCTTGCTTGCTTGCATCTGTGATTATGCAAAATTCTTTGCTAAAATCTGGGTACTGTAATAAATTTGGCTGAACAAGTTGATTTTTTAGGTACTGGAATGCCTTTTCACATTCTGCTGTCCATTCAAATGGGACATTCTTTTTACATAATCTTGTTATGTGCCGTGAATATTCGGCGAAGTTTTTTATAAAACGTCTATAATAATTGCAAAATGCAACGAATCTTCTAGCGCTGTCTGCGTCCGTAGGGACTGGGTAGTTATTGATAACATCAAACTTTTTATCGTCTGGTAAGATTCCTTTATCTGTGCATCTGTGACCTAAAAACGTCACCTCGTGCATGAAAAATGAACATTTTTCTGGATGTAACTTTAGATTGTGTTTTCTACAAAGTTTGAAAACATCTGTTAAGTTTTTAATCATATGTTGTTCAGAACAACCAATAACGATTAAATCATCCATGTAAAGGAATGCTTGTGAAGGCTCTAGGCCTGAGAATGCTATTGTCATCATTCTCTGAAATGAATTAGGCGCTATTTTTAAACCAAATGGTAATCGCTTGAAACGATATGAACCATTGCTTGTTGAAAAAGACGTTATATTTCTTGAGCTTTCCTCAAGCTCAATTTGGTGGAAACCTGACATTAAGTCAAGGCATGAAAAATATTTAGCTCTACCCAATTGATCAAGAATATCGTCAATTCTGGGGAGTGGAAATTTATCTGACAGCAATTTTTTATTTATTTGGCGATAGTCAATTACTAATCGCCATTTTTTCTCCTTAGAGCCCGGAAGAGATTTCTTTGGGACTAATAAGAGTGGGCTGTTATAAGGTGAAACAGACGGTTCAACAATATTTTGTTCAATTAACTTTCCAACTTGATGTTGGATTTCTTCTATTTGGCTATGCGGACATCGATAATTCTTAACATATACTGGCTCATCATCCTTAAGTCTCAGTTTTTGATTATAGAAGTTATTGGTTGTGATTGGTTCGGTTTCAAGTCCGAACACGTCACTAAACTCGGTGCATATTTCTTCAAGTTGTTTTTTAAACAAAGCTGGAAAATTTTTCTTTAATTTATTAATTACAGACTCTTTTCTATTGTCTTTTGGGTTTTGAACTACATCGTAGTTCGAAAGTGATTCAAATTTTATGTTATTAATGCCGACTATTTGGCATTTATCTGTGGTATTTAAAAAACGGACAAAAGTATATTGGGCTGAAGCAATAGTGTTTGCAACATAAACTCCCGGTTTAATTTCCTGATTTGGAATTAAAATGTTTTCTTCTGCTGAAGACAACTCTATTCTGCGTATCACTTGTGATCTTGCTGGTAGAAGTGTGGAATTGGTACCAGAACTAAATGTTATTGGAACATATATAGGATACGTTAGGTTTTGTGGTCTGATTATAAACCAATCCTTTGAACTATTGTAATCTAATTGGCAATTAAATGTTTTTATGAAATCTAAACCTATTATTCCATCGCAAGGGATTGCGAAATCTGAATGAAGTACATGAAATTTATATGGAATAATGTATTTGTCTGTTTGTAGTTCGATTGAGACTAGTCCTTTGGAGTTTATTACTCCTTCTCCTATGCCTCGAATGTCTATAATTTTATTGATTTGGATGTCATGAAAGACATCAGAATTTTCTTTTACAATTGAAATATCTGCACCTGTATCAATCAAAAATGTTATCTTTTTATTTGTTGCAACATTTTTGAATGATACGAAATTGTTGAGACTTAAGTTAACAGTATATATTTTACTATTTAATTCTGAGTATCTGGAGGTGTCTGCGAGTTTCCCGAAGTATCTTGGGCAACTCGGACATTATTGTTATTGTTGTTATTATAATAATTTCTATTTTGGTTGTTGCCTCGGTTGGAGTTATTCCTACCTCGGTTATAACCTCGTCCGCCTCTATTGTTGTTTCTGTTATTATTATTATTATTGTAGTTACCGCGGCCATTGCCTCTACCTCTTTGAGAATAGTAACTACTTCCTTTATTATTGCGGCCTCGCTGAAATAATACTGTACTTGCACTTCCAGTCATTTCTGTGCTGCAATGGATATATTTACCCATTACATCATTGAAAGTAACGAAGTTACCAGCTTCCAGTATTACTTTCAGTTTCTCATGCTCACAATTTTTAATCATTGCAGAAATAGACTCGTTTGTTGAGAATTTTTCTGCATTGCTTGGGTCTAGGCCGTCATCAATGAAGGCTGCCTCCAATTGCTTTCGCAAATTGTCCATTTCGGTTGCATACTGGGAAGCAGTTTTGCCTTTTTGTTTTATATTCATTAATTTAGCTTTTATTACGTCGGGAGATTCTCCTTTTACGTTATCTTTAAGCTTATTTATTATTCCGGATATAGTAGATTCATCTTGTACTTTGTACAGAATTGTGCCGGTTATTTTAGATTTAATAACCTCAACTGCTATATCCTCCTGGTCGCCTTTAGTTCTTTCCACAATGCGTAAAGCAGTTAGGAATCTGTTTAATGATAGCTTTTTACCATCAAATTCAGGTACTGAAGAGGAAACCTGCTTCACGTATTCCCTGTCTAAGGCTACCTGGTTAGTCATTGTTTCTATATTTTCTTGGAGCGTTTCAATGTCACTATCGATATCAATATCTGGATTGATTATTGGTTTAGACTCGTCTAAATCTTCTAACTGGTTCTCGTTGAATTCAGCTAGCAGATTTGGATCTTCTGGGATTGTTATTACAATACTCCGTCTAGTACCAATATTATGCAATCTGATTTTTAAACTTTTTACAATTTTCTGACATATATTTTTATGCTCCTGCGTTAATTTATTATTAACTTTGTTTATTGTCGTTACTATGTTATTATATTGAGCTGTTAATATTTGCGCGTGATGTACCACTGTATCTGACTTTATTGTTTTATCAGAATTGATACATTTGTATGATTTTTCGAACTTGTCTTTATAATCATTTATTTTTTTCGCTAATGCATTCCATTCCATTGTTTAATAGAAAATGGAGTTTTTAGCGGTGTATGCGCAGCATCAATATTGCTTCTGTGCCTAGTATTGCATGTGTTTCGCTGATAGTTTTTACCATTACATAAGGTAATGTGCTCAACACCATGCCCTTTTCAGTTTTTGAACAACCGAATAATGGGCTCGCAATATTTTGATAAGTTTCTATGTATTCGTTTTCGAATTCAGTTATGCTAATGAATTCGCGATGTTTTTGCAATAATTTTAATGCATTTATTGTAAAATTCGGTTCTTTATTATAGATTTCATTTATTATGCTTATCATATTATATAATTTCTAAATTGTCTGCTCTACTTGCATATCTTTTCTTTATGCACCTATTGTGCAACTTATATAATTTAGTTAGTGCATTTGCCAATAAAAGAACAACAATTATTATTAGCATAATCGTTATTACTTTTAAATCTACTGAGGACGTTTCTACATTATTAATTACATTTGCGGTTGAATCCGCTACTTTCGATTCGTGGTCTAACATATTTTCTATTTCTAATATATTATCGTCTTTTGAAATTGCATTTGAAAGCATTAAATTTGAAGTTCGGATTAATAAATTTTTTTTTTTTAAGAATATATATATATTGTGTATGATTTAATATTAATTAATTAAATTTATTTTTTTTTTTATTGATGTTTTCCTATTCGATCAACGCAGTGATCTCCTGGCTAATGTTTCGTATGGCTTCACAGGCCATACTCTATTACGAGCAACGCAATTATCGCTCAGTATTACAAACATATCTTTACATTTCATTTGTTTTTCATTAAAATTATTATAAAATTAATTTTTTTTTTTTAAAATTAACAAATTTATTTTTTAAAAGTAGTTGCGCGTTCTCTGCAGCAGTCCCTGATGATGATTTAGCTTGGAACGCTAAATGGTGCCGGTGCTGGTCCTCGCACAGGCTGTTGGGGCGCCGGTGCTGGTCTTCTCACAGGCTGTTGGGGCGCCGGTGCTGGTCTTCTCACAGGCTGTTGGGGCGCCGGTGCTGGTCTTCTTGAAGCATGTATAGCTGCAGTGCGGCGACTCCAATGGTCCAGGGCAGTCCGTTGGGCATTGTTTCTTCGGTTTTGTGTTTAGCTGTTTCTTCTGTGGCACTGTTTGAAATACTTTAGCGTTTATTAATGTTATATTTTTAGAAGTGCATTCATTAGTAGAGGTTGAGCTTTTGTATTTTTGCTGAATCGACTCGATATTGTCGATTTCAGCCTGTATTTTATTGCCTGCTTCCCAACTAGTTGTTGTGTTGGGGGCAAATAGCAGTTTTAGGAGTTTGGCTTTTCTTTCCTTAAGCCTTTTTGTACTCCACTGCGCCTAGTTTTAGGCATTGCTCATCACCTCTACTTACTCAGTATTTCAGCCACCTTCTCTGTATCGTTTCCAGCCACTTTTTTTTGTCGATGATGTTGTTAATCCATGGTAATATGTATGTATCGTTCTAATTTTCGTATATGTTTTGCCGATGATTGCTGTTGCTGCTGCCACTGCTGCACCTCCAGTTGCTGTTGCTGCTGCCACTGCTGCACCTCCAGTTGTTGTTTAGTTGTTGTTGTTTTCAAAATATTACTTTGTTTTTTTTTTTTATTTACTGTATATTTTATTTAAGTTTGTAATGCACATTTATATATTTTTTTTTTTTAGTTTAATTTTATTTCCACATGTTATATTTTTAACATGTTCGTGACACTTGTCACGGTCGCCATGTTATATCGAGTTGGTGTTCTGATCGAGAATGATCTCTTCGTTTTATTCAACTTTATATTTGGCTTATTACATACAATATTCTAAGTGAGCTCTGCCGCTAAGAACGTCGGCAGAGAGAGAGAGAGTTGTAGTACATATGTGCCTATGTAGTTATGTATATATGCATATGTATGTACGGATGGTACGTACTCAAGAAGTGCTTACGTTAGCGATCTCACGCTGCGGCCAGTCCGCATAAGTGACGGATCCTATTACTGCACTTACTATATGTATATTTATGATTGTATAAACATAGCAACAAAGTGTCGTTATGTTATGAGTTGTTACTCTTACTTTTAAGTTGGGCATATGACCACTTGTTATATTGTATACTCTACAATACTGTGGGCATATGCTCATTTTTTAAGTCAAGTATAAGGATAAGTTTGTTAGGAGGAAAAATGAGGCTGTTACCCCAAATATGGGTATAAAAAACTTTTTCTCGGACTATATTAGACCCATGGATGGAATGTATGGTAAATGGTTTTTGAGTGGGAACTGCCTTTTTTAATTCTTTACAAGGTTTAATGTAATTTTTGGAAGCCCCAGTGTCTATTAAGAATTTAAAAGTTTTCCCCGCTACTGCATTTTGGGAATGAGGTCGGCTGTCTAAATTTAGAGGAGGTGTCGACCTCCATGGGCTCCGGCCCCAGGTTGCTAGCAGGGGTTTGCTGGGCACCCTTTTGTCCGCCCTGCCTTGCGTAGGATGGACTATTGGTTTAGCCAGGGGCGGCTGCTGTACCCCTTTGTTCCTGCTGTCTGGCTGACCTAGCTTGAGGCTTTTGGTCCTGCTTGTTGGCCTTGTCCTCCAAGGACTTTGCAAAGTTTGCCGCAAAGGCATACCAATCGTGGTTCGATTCCACTTTCATTACCATCGCTAAGGCTGAGGGTAGATCAGGTGGCTTCGAAGAATAAAGTACATATGTCAATTTCCTCTTTAAGCCTGATACGAACACCCTTAAGGCGTCAGACCTAAACTTTTCACACATACCCATGGCTAGTACTGGATCGTATGTCATTGTAACTTTGTTGGTCAGTAATGTCAATTTTTTTTCGACTTCATCGTAGTACTCTTGAATGTTCATGTTACCCTGTCTTAAGGTTCCCATTTCCTGCTCTATGACGTGCAAGGCAAGTTTATCGCTGTAAGTGGCATCTAACCTACTTATAATATTTTAATTAATTAATTTAATTTGGTATTAAATTGGGAAAGGACCGAGTTTGCCCGTTCCCTTATCCTGCTTCTGATTATAAGTACCGCTTGGTAGTGTCTGGTACTGCCGTCAAAGGGTCTAAAGAGGCTGTAAGCAGCCTGAGCCGCCTGACGCCATGACACGTATGTCTCTGGCGTGCCCGTAAACTCTTGAAGGCATTTAACTGCGTCTAGCATTTCATCACACCCTATCCCTGGGACCACTTTTACGTCTCACATTATATTGGTTTTGTGCAATGTCCGTCATGGTGTCTGTCCGTCTGTCCGTATGAACGCAACTTTTTTCGACAGTGTCAAGATTGGGTTGCCACGCCTACTAGGGAGGCTGGAAAATCGATAAATTCGATAACCAAAAAACCGATAAAATCAAATATTTCTCACACTCTTACAGATAGAACTACCAAAATTCGCACGAAGATAGCTAGGCATGTCCCCGAAAAAACTGCATCAAAATTTTGGATGCCACGCCCCTCCTTCCGCCCACACCCTGCCTGCTCCTTGAAATTGGAAACGCCTATAGTTTTCACATTTTTTGAACTAGAGTCAACAAATTTAGAAGGAAGATATATGGTGACATCTACAAGAGATCTGCATAAAAATTTGGATGCCACCCCCACCTCTGCCGCTCACCATTTAAAACCGGAAATTTCGATATCTCTTACAGTTTTTAAGCTAGAGCCCCCAAATTCGGTATAAAGATAGAAGGCAACATCTACCACAGATCTGCATCAAAATTTTGGATGCCACGCCCACCCAAGCCACCCGCCTTATAAAATTGAAATCGGCTATATCTTTAACAGTTTTTGAGCTAGAGCTACCAAACTTGGTAGGAAGATAGATAGGGGCATTTAAAAAGATTTGATTCAAAATTTGGATGCCACACCTACCTCTGCCGCCCACCTTTTAAATTTGGGAGTTAAGTTATCTTCCACAGTTTTTGAGCTAAGGTCACCAAAATTGGTAACATGATAGCTTACCATCCTAACCATCCGTTCTTTTACTGGTATCAAAGTATTCCCCAGTCGATTGCGTCCGACTGCAACGTTTTTTACTTGTTTCGATTGAAAAAATGCAAAATTTTAAGTCTCGTAGAACTTCAGAATAGAGCAGTGTTTGTGCGAGGACACAAAAAGCATCTGCACGATTGCCAGTGAAAAAAATTCGGTGAGCGTAGTTTTTGGTGGTATTATAGCACGATCAAGCGCTGTACCGTCAGTGAAATACACGCTGGCCGTTTTCAAGATGGACAGCTAAATTTATAGCTGCTGGATCCCGTTCATGAATTGGGAAACCGAAAATACGCCAGACAGCTTCTTTGGTATTTACATTTACATTAGTATTTTCACATACTTGCAGTATATTTGATGCTCTTCACCGAACTGCATGACTCAACATTTATATGAGCATTGAATGTTTTGCTCAGCAGAGGTGAATATGGTACCACCTAACGATTGTCAATGTCGATTTCTGCGTTACTGATAGTTTTAATGAACGATTGTCCGTCATTTTGGGTACTTCTTCGACGATATATTGGATAACCGTAAACATGTGTGACCGTATCGTTTGTGAAATCTTTAGGAAAACACTTTGTACATTTTCCGTCTACATGCAGGATGAACGATTCGATTTCCCACGGACAATGAATCATGTTTGTAGTAACAATATCAAATAGAATTGATCATGGACGGACTTTGAATCTCTGCAGAAATCAAACTATCGATGTCTTCAGCATGTATTTTGTCAACGAACCAAATTAAAATGTGAGCATGAGGTAATCCACGCTTTTGCCACTCAACTGAATACATCCAACAACGTGTGGCGCCAAATACATGCAACTTTGTAATAAAGCTGATTAAATACTTTAATTTTTGTTTAAAAACACGATCTGTTATATCATGACGATGTATTGCATTTTGTCCTGGTAATAGCAACAATGTTATTTCCTGCCATTTCGGATTACATGTAAAAGTAATGAAATGAAATTAACGCACGAAAGTCATAGCATCCTGTATGTATTCTTGCATGTTTCTTGGACTACCTACGTACGATAAAGATGGTAATTTCGGCAGTGCCAGCGTTGTTCGCAATAGCATCTTGCAAGTGAATGTATTCTTCCGCACGCAGCTTCTGTTGATTATATCGCAAGAATCGTAGTCATTCATCTCTCTATCTTCACATATATGTCGACCATAAATTGTTGGCAAAGCTCACGACATCGTAAAATGGTGTTGTCTTGGCTGCGTCTAATCATCAAGCTATACGAATATAAATCCTTATGACCTAACGTTCTTATTTGTTTGCGGCTCCTGTTACGGGATCTCGTTGTTTAATGTTTACACAATATCCGTCTTGTCCCTTCCAGAAAATTAGTGGATATTGGAGAGCGTCATATGAACGATGGGTATCATTAATAAACTGAAGATCATTATTTCTTCTTCGAATCACTAATTGTCATTGCTTCGCAATCTACGTATTTGTCGCGTTTATCAGGATTGATGACAATACCGTTTTTTTTTATAATAGCCGGGGTCGCCAACCTTGATAAGCTCACAGACAGACATTTTCTTTTGGATATAAAACTTCTTTAATTTCTTTTTGAAAAAACAGAAACCGGCGGACTTACCTTTGTATTTTGTGCATGACGATATTAACATTGTCTGTTCATAGCACCGATTACAATTTGTGAAAGTGACAAAAAAGTCGATGTCCGATTTATGTACGAACGCAATGCAAAGAAGTGATGAACGTGCCAATGCGATTTACACTTGCAAACGCTATTGCTTACGTGTTCTTAATGTGTCGGTAACTCGTTGTCGGGCCAATCTTGGTCTCAATGCATTAGCTCGAAGGCGTTCGATGCGTTGCTGTTGACTTTCATTAGCACGTAAGATTGCCATCTGATTTCTTGAACTTTCATTGTCCGTCAATTGATCTTCTGCCAATCTATTTAACCGATTGTTCTGGATGAACTGTACTGTTAAGTTAAAAGATCTCGGTAATAAAAAATAGACGTCTTATTAGTTTCCAGCATTGGTCGAGAGTGTTCTCTCGGTTTTATTCAATTTTATATTTGGCTTATTACATATAATATTCTTAGTGAGCTCTGCCGCTAAGAGCGTCGGCAGAGAGAGAGAGAGTTGCAGTACATATGTGCCTATGTAATTATGTACAGATGGTACATACTCAAGAAGTGCTTGCGCTAGCGATCTCACGCTGCGGCCAGTCCGCATCCTATTACTGCACTTATGTATATTTATGATTGTATAAACATAGCAACAAAGTGTCGTTACGCTATGAGTTGTTACTCTTACTTTTAAGTTGGGCATATGAGCACTTGTTATATTGAATACTCTACAATACTGTGGGCATATGCTCATTTGGCATACAACATACTACACCTCCCTTTTAAAAAATAACGTAATATATTGTAGTTATTAAATATAAAAAATTATTATTAGTATTATTTTTGTATCTTTTATATGCTATGTTGTATATTTTTGAAATATATATATTCTTATTCTTTTTTTTTTTGTTTTATTTATAAATCCTTTTTAGCCTATCTTTATGAACTTTTTGTTCCCTGTTTTTCTTATTCTTTATTATTATATATTATTATTTATATTATTATTGTTTTCTATACTAATGACCTCAAATGGTCCAATATAAGAAGATTATATTTTATGACCTGTTTCATTCTTTAAATAAACTTGGTCTCCCATTTATATTTTAAAATCTAATACTTTCTTATCATTTATTTATTTTTGCTTAATTTTTATTATACTTTGATACCGAAGGTCTCATAGTACATTGGTTTTGTGCAATGTCCGTCATGGTGTCCATCTGTCCGTCTGTCCGTCTGACCGTCTGTCCGTATGAATGCAACTTTTTTCGACACCCGTAAAGCTAGAGACTTGAAACTTTGCAATTATGTTTTTCCATAGGCGAGACAGATAAAGTGTCAAGATCGCGGTGCCACGCCCACTAGGAGGCTGGGAAATCGATAAATTCGATAACTTAAAACTGATAAAACCAAATATTTCTCACATTCTTACAGCTAGAATTACCAAATTTTGCACGAAGATAGCTAGTCACGTCCCTGAAAAAACTGCATCAAAATTTTGGATGCCACGCCCACTCCTTCCGCCCCCATACTGCCTGCTCCTTGAAATTGGAAACGCCTATAGTTTTCACATTTTTTGGGCTAGAGACACAAAATTTTGTGTCAAGATGGATATTGACGTTCCCCAAAAATATGCATCAAAATTTTGGATGCCACGCCCGCTGATTCCGCCCCCACCCCCCTTTTCTCCTTGAAATTGGAAACGCCTATAGTTTTCACATGTTTTGAGCTAGAGCCACCAAATTTTGTGTCAAGATAGGTAGTGAAGTTTTCCAACAAACTGCATCAAAAATTTGGATGCCACGCCCACACCTTCCGCCCCACCCCCGCCGTTGTTAAAACGGTTATGCGTGTATCTTCCACATTTTTTCAACTAGAGTCACCAAATATGGTAGGAAGATATATGGTGACATCTACAACAGATCTGCATCAAAAATTTGGAGGCCATGCCCACCTCTGCCGCCCACCATTTAAAATCGGAAATTTCGACATCTCTTACAGTTTTTAAGCTAGAGCCCGCGAATTCTGTAGAAAGATAGATGGCAGCATCTACCAAAGATGTGCATCAAAATTTTGGATGCCACGCCCACCCAAGCCACCCGCCTTATAAAATTGGAATCGGCTATATCTTTAACAGTTTTTGAGCTAGAGCCTTTAAACTTGGTAGGAAGATAAATTTTGACAATTAAATAGATTTGAACAAAAATTTGGTTGCCACGCCTACC
The DNA here is from genome assembly GCA_018152825.1 of Scaptomyza hsui. Classification (NCBI taxonomy): domain Eukaryota; kingdom Metazoa; phylum Arthropoda; class Insecta; order Diptera; family Drosophilidae; genus Scaptomyza; species Scaptomyza hsui. The sequence goes on from JAECXO010000305.1 coordinate 469,855, forward strand.
TCTGCCGCCCACCTTTTAAATTTGGAAGTTAAGTCATCTTCGACAGTTTTTGAGGTAAAGTCATAAAATTTGGTAACATGATAGCTGGCGATGATTGCCACCCGGCCCAATCCTTTGCAAGCAGAATCCTTACCATCCGTTCTTTTACTGCTATCAAAGTATTCCGCAGTCGGTTGCGTCCGACTGCAACGTTTTTACTTGTTTTTTTTTCTTTAAGTATTCGAGCTCCCTTATACGCGTTTTCTAGTCTAAACTTAACTTCTTTAGAATAATCTTCTATATTATATATAGATTCTATGGTATTTACGCTATTAAATTGTATTGGTAAGTTATTTTGTCTACCAAATACTAGTTCATATGGACAATAATTATGAGTTACTGATGGTGTTGTGTTAAAACAATACACGAAATACTGTATCCATACGTCCCAATAAGTTTTATCTACTGAAATATATGAACGAATGTACTCATTGAATGTCCTTTGACTTCTATCAATGGTACCTAATGTCTGGTGGTGGTGTGCTGTAGATGTTATGTTATCTATTTTTAAATATTTGCACAAGTCAGTTATAATGGAATTTTTATATTCTGTTTCCATGTCCGTAATGAACATCTTCATTGGACCGTACTTCAAAATAAAAGATTCGAATATGGCTTTTGTGACAGTTGTTGCACTTTTGTTTGCAACAGGAATTGCTACTAAATACTTTGTCAAATCACATATTAAAGTGATTGCGTATTCATTCCCATTTTCAGAACGTGGTAGTGGACCAATTGTGTCTACTATCACTCTGTCAAAAGCATATTGTGGAGTTTCGGTTATTATCATAGGTGATCTTGTATGTTTCGACGTCAGGCATTTTGGACATTTATTTATGTACTCTTTTTCATGTTTAGTCGTTTTTTTCCAATAATATTGTTTCTTTATTTTTGATATCGTTTTATTTCTGCCTGTATGACCTCCTTGAATTGGATCGTCATGGAATGTAGACAATATAGCTTCTTTTCCTTGTTCATTATTTATTTGGGTCACCGGCTTGAGTAGTGCTACTCTTAATGATTCTAAATTTTTATTGCCCATGTGTTTAAAAGTATCTTTTGAAATTGATTCAAAGATCTTTCCGCTCGGTGCCACTTTTAGTTGGCTGATTTTAGGTACACCGGCTTGCCATTCAAGCCTTTGGAAAAACTGACCTAAGTCGAGAATTCCATTGGAGTACAAATCGCTAACATTAATTCTTGCTAATTTTAATTTTGAACTTGGGTTTATCATATAAAATAAATATGTATAGGGTCTGTGATCAGTTCTTACTGTAAAATGTTTGCCATATATATATGGTCGAAAATGTGTTATTGCCCAATGTATTGCTGCTAGTTCTTGTTCTTTAGTACTTTTATTGCTTTCACCTTTAGTGAATGCTCTTGATGCATATGCAACTGAGAGTGTGAGTCCATTATAGTTTTTAGATAAAACTGCTTCACATGCTTGCTAAAATCTGGGTACTGTAATAAATTTGGTTTGATTTTTTAGTTACCGGAATGTCTTTTCACATTCTGTTGTCCATTCAAATGGGACACTATTTTTTCATAATCTTGTTATGTGCCGTGAATATTCGGCAAAGTTTTTTATAAAACGTCTATAATAATTGCAAATTGCAACGAATCTTCTAGCGCTGTCTGCGTCCGTAGGGACTGGATATTTATTGATAAGATTCCTTTATCTGTGCATCTTTGACCTAAAAACGTCACCTCGTGCATGAAAAATGAACATTTTTCTGCATGTAATTTCAGATTGTGTTTTCTACAAAGTTTGAAATCATCTGTTAAGTTTTTAATCATATGTTGTTCAGAACAACCAATAACGATTAAATCATCCATGTAAAGGAAAGTTTGTGAAGGCTCTAGGCCTGAGAATGCTATTGTCATCATTCTCTGAAATGAAATAGGCTATATTTTTAAACCAAATGGTAATCGCGTGACGCGATATGAACCATTGCTTGTTTAAAAATACGTTATATTTCTTGAGCTTTCCTCAAGCTCAATTTGGTGGAAACCTGACATTAAGTCAAGGCATGAAAAATATTTTGCTCTACCCAATTGATCAAGAATATCGTCAATTCTGGGGAGTGGAAATTTATCTGACAGCAATCTTTTATTTATTTAGCGATAGTCAATTACTAATCGCCATTTTTTCTCTTTAGAGCCCGGAAGAGATTTCTTTGGGACTAATAAGAGTGGGCTATTATAAGGTGAAACAGACGGTTCAACAATATTTTGTTCAATTAACTTTCCAACTTGATGCTGGATTTCTTCTATTTGGCTATGCGGACATCGATAATTTTTAACATATACTGGCTCATCATCCTTAAGTCTCAGTTTTTGCTTATAGAAGTTGTTTGTTGTGATTGGTTCGGTTTCAAGTCCGAACACATCACTATACTCGGTGCATATTTCTTCAAGTTGTTTTTTAAACAAAATTGGAAAATTTTTCTTTAATTTATTAATTACAGACTCTTTTCTATTGTCTTTTAGATTTTGAACTACATCGTAGTTCGAAAGTGATTCAAATTTTATGTTATTAATGCCTACTATTTGGCATTTATCTGTGGTATTTAAAAATCGGACAAAAGTATTTTGGGCTGTAGCAATAGTGTTTGCAACATAAACTCCCGGTTTAATTTCCTGATTTGGATTAAAAATGTTTTCTTCTGCTGAAGACAACTCTATTTTGCGTATCACTTGTGATCTTGCTGGTAGAAGTGTGGAATTAGTACCAGAACTAAATGTTATTGGAACATAGATAGGATACGTTAGGTTTTGTGGTCTAATTATAAACCAATCCTCTGAACTATTGTAATCTAATTGGCAATTAAATGTTTTTATGAAATCTAATCCTATTATTCCATCGCAAGGGATTGCATAATCTGAATGAAGTAGATGAAATTTATATGGAATAATGTATTTGTCTGTTTGTAGTTCGATTGAGACTAGTCCTTTGGAGTTTATTACTCCTTCTCCTATGCCTCGAATGTCTATAATTTTATTGATTTGGATGTCATGAAAGACATCAGAATCTTCTTTTATAATTGAAATATCTGCACCTGTATCAATCAAAAATGTTATCTTCTTATTTGTTGCAACATTTTTGAATGATACGAAATTGTTGAGACTTAAGTTTACAGTATATATTTTACTATTTAACCTTGAGTATCTGGAGGTGTCTGCGAGTTTCCCGAAGTATCTTGGGCAACTCGGACATTATTGTTATTGTTATTGTTATAATGATTTATATTTTAGTTGTTGCTTCGGTTGGAATTATTCCTACCTCGGTTATAACCTCGTCCACCTCTATTGTTGTTTCTGTTATTATTATTATTTGAATTGTAGTTACCGCGGCCATTGCCTCTACTTCTTTGAGGATAGTAACTACCTCCTCTATTATTGCGGCCTCGCTGAAATAATACTGTACTTGCACTTCCAGTCATTTCTGTGCTGCAATGGATATATTTACCCATTACATCATTGAAAGTAACGAAGTTACCAGCTTCCAGTATTACTTTCAGTTTCTCATGCTCACAATTTTTAATCATTGCAGAAATAGACTCGTTTGTTGAGAATTTTTCTGCATTGTTTGGGTCTAGGCCGTCATCAATAAAGCTGCCTTCAATGGCTTTCGCAAATTGTCCATTTCGGTTGCATTCTGGGAAGCAGTTTTGCCTTTTTGTTTTATATTCAGTAATTTAGCTTTAAATACGTCGGGAGATTCTCCTTTTACGTTATCTTTAAGCTTATTTATTAATCTGGATATAGTAGATTCATTTTGTACCCTGTACAGAATTGTGCGTGTTATTATACTTTGATACCGAAGGTCTCATAGTATATGGGTTTTGTGCAATGTCCGTCATGGTGTCCGTCTGTCCGTATGAATGCAACTTTTTTCGACACCCGTAAAGCTAGAGACTTGAAACTATGCAATTATGTTTTTCCATAGGCGAGACAGATAAAGTGTCAAGATCGCGATGCCACGCCCACTAGGAGGCTGGGAAATCGATAAATTCGATAACTGAAAACCGATAAAACCAAATATTTCTCACATTCTTACAGCTAGAATTACCAAATTTTGCACGAAGATAGCTAGTCACGTCCCTGAAAAAACTGCATCAAAATTTTGGATGCCACGCCCACTCCTTCCGCCCCCATACTGCCGGCTCCTTGAAATTGGAAACGCCTATAGTTTTCACATTTTTTGGGCTAGAGCCACAAAATTTTGTGTCAAGATGGATATTGACGTTCCCCAAAAATATGCATCAAAATTTCTGATACCACGCCCCCTGATTCCGCCCTTATCCCCCTTTTCTCCATGAAATTGGAAACGCCTATAGTTTTCACAAGCTTTGAGCTAGAGCCACCAAATTTTGTGTCAAGATAGGTAGTGAAGTTTCCCAACAAACTGCATCAAAAATGTGGACGCCACGCCCACACCTTCCGCCCCCACCCCCCACCGTTGTTAAAACGGTTATGCGTGTATCTTCCACATTTTTTGAACTAGAGTCACCAAATTCGGTAGGAAGATATATGGTGACATCTACAACAGATCTGCATCAAAAATTTGGATGCCATGCCCACCTCTGCAGCCCACCATTTAAAATCGGAAATTTCGACATCTCTTGCAGTTTTTAAGCTAGAGCCCCTAAATTCGGTAGAAAGATAGATGGCAGCATCTACCAAAGATCTGCATCAAAATTTTGGATGCCACGCCCACCCAAGCCACCCGCCTTATAAAATTGGAATCGGCTATATCTTTAACAGTTTTTGAGCAAGAGCCTTTAAACTTGGTAGGAAGATAAATGGAGACAATTAAAAAGATTCGATTCAAAAATTTGGTTGCCACGCCTACCTCTGCCGCCCACCTTTTATTTTTATCCCTAATATTATTTTTCGAAAGCCTAAGTAAAAATTTGCGCATTACCCCCAATTCAATTAAATGCATGCAATCTAGAGGAATTTGTGAAACCATTCGGACACCAATACTTTTAAAGGGAGACTTTGCAATTATATATGGAGATGCATGGTGATTTGAATATTTTCTATTGGCAAAGTCTTCGTCGCTAATTAATTGTTCTGACTTAGTGCTGTATGTTAAAACTGAATCAATTTTTTTGCGACCTGTATGCATTTTGCGCACCCGTGGCTGGAAGTGTGGCCAGGAGTGCCGCTTACAAATGCTCTTGCAGGCGCATCACAAACTATTGCACGCAGATTAATTTTAATATCCCCATCTTTTACTTTAAAACCATTAGTTAATAATTCTTGTAGCTCACAAGTGAAATTATTAAGGTATTCGGCACTAGAACTTGGCTTACTTTTGCCCAAATAAATACCTACTGGAAAAACAGGACAGTTTTCAACATTATTAAGCCTTATTAAAAAATGGGCGTTATCATTGTTTGAAACGGACGCTTCATTGTCTCCCCCCTATGTTACAAAGTCGTTTTCATAATTAATATAAGCAGCTTCATCGTTTCCCCCCTCTGTCCCTATGACGTAATTTGTACCGCTAACGAAAGCGTCGCAATCCCTCTTTCTCTCTTTGCTTTCAACCTTTGCCCTCTCCTCTGCGGCTTCAATTTTCCCAAAAAGCTGTTCCCTTTCTTTTTTAATTAGCCCACGTAATTGACGCTTACCACTCATTTTGATTCTTTCCTGCTTTCACTGTTTTCACAACACAAAAATAAATCAAATGTTTATTGCAAAATGTTTATTTGCCAAATGAAAATTCACAGCAACAAAAATAGCAAAATCACAATAAGTAACTTTATGAAATTAATACTTTTGTTTAGTTGAATATTTATTTCACTTCTTTAAATTTGAAATGTTAATGCTCTTAAAATTTTAACTTCACAATTGTTGATCAAAACAACGCCAAATATTTGATTGCATTTAATGTAATTATACACCAGTGAACTGCTTCAAAGTCGCCGAACATGTAAAACCAAAAAATAAAGACAAAAGAATGCAGCACTAAACAATTACAGTAGACACTCGCAAATCACAACGCAAAAACCCATTTTACCTATAAAAAGTTGCGAGTTCTATTTTTGAGCGTCTACTGTGTTTACATTTTGCATCCCACATATAACTGTGATTTGCTCTCGTTTACTCTCTGCTTGAGCATGTTAGCAGAAGTGCAGTTATGTTCTCTCGAATGAGAGTAACACGCTCTCACTTCAGTCGCCCTCCGAATTACTCACAAGCTGCGGCCACAGCGAACGCTGCGGCTTTCGCTGCAACCTTTGCTGAAACCTTCACTGCAAATTCAAGTCTGATTGAAACCTGCATGTATTCAGATTTGCATTGGGAGCGATCGCTCCAAGTCGAACTGCAGGGTAAATACACATATATATGTGTGTATGTATGTGCGCATGCATATTTTTTCAGTTTTTGGTGGCTCTCAAGTGATTTGGGATTTTGTTACTTTTGTAGCAACGTATATCAATGTGTGTGTGCATGTGTATGTTCATGTGCAGCACATTTGAATGTATGCGTAGCAATTGCCTTGGCTATTCTTGACCTGCATCAATTTATAGATTTTTAGCAATTTTATAAAAGTAAGGATAGCTATAAAAATAATGTCATTAATTTATAAATTTTTTTTAGCTCATACACATTTTCATAGCTCATAATATGTCAAATATAAATTTATATATTTTAATATACATATGTATATAATTATGTACTCTTGATCCTTAAAATTCATAATTAAATACATAATAAATGCAGAAAGCCAATATTTAAAATTGAAATTTGGCGCATTTGTATCTGCTTACAAAACACAGTCAATTTCTGTTTTTGCACTTTCTGGTCATTCATACTCTTTCGACATATTAACTATATGACACCAGCAAACAATTCTGTAACACAACTGCCATGGAGTTGCGCATTTACATACAAAAAATGCACACATATTCCGAAAGAGTATAAATGGTTCATGTGTCGGGAGCTGGAAGAAAAACTCAGGCTCGCGTCAACCGCGTGCCAGCAAAAAACCTTTTCTCTACTCAATAAACTCACACAAGTTCCAGCGATCTCAACAGAAATACAGTTCTGAATATATAAATTGATGCAGGTCAAGAATAGCTAAGGCAATTGCTACGCATACATTCAAATGTGCTGCACATGAACATACACATGCACATACACATTGATATGCGTTGCAAGACTATTAACAAAATCCCAAATCACTTGAGACACCAAAAACTGAAAAAATATGCATGCGCACATACAAACACAGACGTATACACAGCAAATTGCTGGCACTCCGTCTGTACCGATACAAGCGCCGGCGCATGAATGACTTGCTCTTATTTAGCTACGCAAATGGATCTCGGTAATAATAAAAAGACGTCTTATTAGTTTCAAGCATTGGTCGAGAGTTTTCTCTCGGTTTTATTCAATTTTATATTTGGCTTATTACATACAATATTCTTAGTGAGCTCTGCCGCTAAGAGCGTCGGCAGAGAGAGAGAGAGTTGCAGTACATATGTGCCTATGTAATTATGTACAGATGGTACATACTCAAGAAGTGCTTGCGCTAGCGATCTCACGCTGCGGCCAGTCCGCATCCTATTACTGCACTTATGTATATTTATGATTGTATAAACATAGCAACAAAGTGTCGTTACGTTATGAGTTGTTACTCTTACTTTTAAGTTGGGCATATGAGCACTTGTTATATTGAATACTCTACAATACTGTGGGCATATGCTCATTTGGCATACAACATACTACAGTACATTCCGAGTCTGCCGACCAATATATCGTCTTCGTCCATGTAGACGTGGCATTGTCATATAACATGGCCTAATCGATGCTTGATGAGTCTGACGGAATCACTTGCTTAAAGAAATTTTGTTGACTCAAGCACAAAATTTAAAAAAAAAGACAAAGGTGTATGGGAAGTACCCGAAGGAGTGGTCGGATCGGGTCCAGATTTGGTTGGCATAGTTTTTTTACACGCCCTTATGTTTTGACCAAGTTTTGTTCAGACTGATTAGTTTTAAGGTACAAAAGTTTAAAAAAAGGACATAGGTGCTCAGGAGGTACCTGAAGGACAATTTGAATTGGGATGCAAATTAGATGTTGGCCGATGAGCTGACCTAACCGATAAGCACACAAAATGTCACGAAAATCTATCGAGAAATTTCGGAGCAGTTTAGCAACGAAATTTGTGACGCGAGAATTTTATGTATTAGATTATCTGTCGTATTATGAACTATGGACAATGCATCTTGACGATAAAGATGAATTTTAAAAATAAATAAAATATTATCATTTAATAATGTTTATGCCTAAAAGTATGCATCTGCAACTCCCCACCCAAATCAGTATTTTTTCCTTTCATTTTATCTAATAGCGTAAGTTGTGTTAAACATATATTAACTATGTTAAGAGCCGCTGAGCAAGCTCCGCGTCTACATAGTTTTTAGTGCTAATTCACCATTAAACCGAAGAAGTTGTGCTACCCGAAAACCGCGCGTTTTTATTTTTAACCCGCTTTCGTTTTACGACCAACAATAATATTACCAGCGTCAATCGCCAGTGTATAAACAACACGGAATATTTCACCCTCCCACGATTTCATGGTCCTTCGAGCCGGATAATAATAGGATTAATTATCATCGCTCGCCCCAGAAAGCTACGGTGGAATATCCATACACACGGAATATTTCACCCTCCCACGATTTCATAGTCCTTCACCACTGGCTCTCGTGGCATTTCAACCCACCAGGTGCGCCACACATTGGTGGCCTGTGGTTAGCCGGTGTCAAAAGCTTCAAGACACTGTTTTACAAGTCGACCTCAACCTTCAAATACACATTTGAAGAGCTCTCCACCCTGCTCTCCAAGATCGAAGCCTGCCTGAACTCGAGGCCAACCTCTCCGTTATCCGAAGACGTGACCGATCTGCTGACTCTTACTCCAGGGCACTTCTTAGTAGGGGGGCCACTTCTCTCTGTTGCGGAAACGGAGATAAAGGAAGTGCAGCGTCAATTCTAAACAGATGGCAACGGCTCAAGCCTCTCAACCAACATTTCTGTTTCCGTTGGAAAGAAGAGTACTTGAAGGATCTACACAAGAGGACTTAATGGCAACTACCCGAGAAACCTGCAACAGGGTGACATGGTAGTTGTCAAGGAGGATAATCTTCCATCGAACGAATGGCGCTTGGGACCAGGACAGGATGACCGGGTCCGAGTGGTCGACGTGCTCACGACCCGCGGACATATTAAAAGGCCCGTGGCCAAACTTATCCTCCTTCCACTCCCTTTCGAGCCCAACAATCCAACTCCTTCCTTGAAGTCGTGACTAACCGTTTAATTAAGCAAGAGTTATTTTTCTAATTTCAGCTTTTTGTGTATTCCCAGAATTTCCGCACGAAGAAACATGGCACCCACCAAGGCATAAAGGGCACAAAAGGCAAATCAACAGCTGCGTGGCACGGCGTCTTTCCGCTGCCGTGTGTGCCGGGGTGTCCAAGCGTTGAAGAAGCGCCAGCGGTTTCTGCACCTCAATGCTGAGAAGCGGCTCCGGGCAGTATTAAATAACAAATACTGCCCCAACTGTCTGGCACACCAGCACTCTGGGCGATCCTGCCAGAGTGGCGACAGGTGTCGCATTTGCGGTGGTGAGCATCATACCTTGCTCCACCTGGATGAGCACGAGTCACCCCGTTCATCGAGGAGCCCATCGCCAATCCAGCAACGAAGTCCGCGTACGCACTCACCCATCGTCGAAGGCATTACAATCCTGCCCACCGTGACCGTTGTTATCGCCGCGAGGGAAAAAACGTTCAAGATGCGAGCACTGGTAGATCCATTAAGTCTGACCAGCCGCATCGACGCCTCACTGGCAAAGGCACTGGGCCTTTCCGCCACCTGGCTCGATGTGGGTGAAAGGATCAGTGCTCGCATCCGATCCACAAACAGAAGCTTCGATCGGGAGGTCCGCCTCCGTATCCAGCCCCAGCTGAATTTCCGGACCCCTTCAACGCCGATTGACGAACGCTTGTGGAAAGGCGTTCCCAATATTATCTTGGCTGGTGAAGCATGGTTCCGACCATCGACGGTCAGCATAGTGTTGGGCGCCGATATCTACGGTCAGCATAGTGTTGGGCGCCGATATCTACGGACTGGTTATACAACAGGGCGTGCTTCCGAGCGAACACGGTCCAGTGGCCCAAAATACTGCATTTGGGTGGATCCTGTATGGAGTGTGCAACCCATAAGGTCCTCTCCCCCCTCCAGTCCTTTTTTTTTTTGCAATTATATTGCAAGGGGGGCGGAATGTTTATGCCTAAAGTATGCATCTGCAACTCCCAACAAAATTCAATATTTTTTCCTCTCATTTTATCTAATAGCATAAGTTGCGTTAAACATATATTAACCATGTTAAGAGCCGCTGAGCAAGCTCAGCGTCTACATAGTTGTTAGAACTAATTCACCATTAAGCCGAAGAGCTTGTGCTACCCGTCGTTTTACGACCAATAATAATTAGAATTATTATCAGCGTCAATCGCGAGTGTATAAACAACATGGAGTTTTTCACCCTCCCTCGATTTCAAATAACACTAATTTTATAGGTGTCTTTAACTTGTAATAAAATTGCTAAATATTATAAAAATTGAGACAGGTCAAGAATAGCCAAGGTATTTGCTACGCATACATTCAAATGAGCTGCAAATGAGCATACTCAAGCACACACACATTGATATGCGTTGCAAGACTATTAACAAAATCCCAAATCACTTGAGAGCCAACAATAACTGAAAAATATGCATGCGCACATACATTCACACATATATATAAGTACTAGTTAGTGTCCTGCCTGCTTCGCTGCGCCGATAGTTTATAGAATGTTTAGCAATAGTAGATAGATATGATATATGAAATATTTATCAAGATATTTTTCAACAGAATTTTTCGTGCCTTTTTTGTTTTGTTTTGTCGGTGAACCGACTACGTCTTTTAACGGGATTTTTAACATTTTCAGTTTTCATTCACTTGTCGTATCAGAATCTTGAGTTAATACTTCCTCTAAAGCAATATAAACATCAAAATGTCCACTCATTAATGGACCGGTAAAACGCAATCATTTTACAGGATGCATAATATTTCCAAATACTTGTAATAAATTTCCATTTGAAAATCTTAAAAATTAACAGCATAAATTTCTGCAGCTGCTTGAAGCTCACATGCAGCACCATAAGCATATGAATTTGACATAGCGCACTCATATTGTTCAGAAAAGCTATAACACTCTCCATTTAAAATTAAGCTGAAGCAAGTAAAAGTTTCCCAGTTGGTTACAACATGGGCTACAATATGTTGGCGTATGGTGCCATGGAAGCCTTGCCTACCAAACAAAAGGTAGGAAATAGATCTAAAAAGGCAGGCTCCATCACAAATTATGGCAATAACTGAATGCGGTACCAAAACACCACTAATATCTAAATTTTCAATAGACATATTTTAATTTGGCTGTGAGTCAATTGACTTCACTGTAAAACGATTGTAACAACGTTACAGTGTCTATACGTATGTAAAGAATTCAATTAAATCGAATATTATTATTGTTATTATTATTATTATCATTATTTTAATAGAATATTCAGACTGCTTAGTTTTATTTAATTTTTAAATGCTCTTAAGCAGTGTCTATATAACTATTATTGTTTGTGTAAGAAGTTGGGAAGCATTCAGTACATAAACTGACTGCTGAAAAGGCGTCGTAACTGGCACTTGTAACTAGGTGGACTACGGAGAAATAATGAATGTTTCTTGTAGGTTTTACCAAGACCACTGATTTTATTAACGAAAAGTAACAATATTTATAGGTAAAAATTGCTTAGCTTACAGGTGTGTGTTGTCAATTAAAATTAGGTTATTGTGTACTCAGCAGTTGCAAGCAATGCAGAATAGCATATTTAGCAACTACCGGGTTGTCTGACCGCTACTATTGCGACACATACTGTGCATTGTGCAGTCATTGATATTCTGTGTGTTCAGCATAATTCAATAGATATAGGGTATTGTGTATGGTCTTGACATAGTTTTACATGTGTTAATAATTTGTGTGTCATCCTTACATAGCCATGTGCAGTTATTTGATGTCTTATAATATAAACGTGTGCTGACTTGTATACGACTTAACATTCTACCGGCCGTTGAAACGGTTTTCAACCATCCTCTAAATCCAGTGTAAATCGTCTTGGGGATGCTGATGAAGCGGATGTATCGACGGCCTCATTCCTTGTGGTTGTGGGTTGAAAGGTCCATAGGCGTTGCTTCCGCATTGCATAGACGCACACTACAATGACCGATATCAATAAAGCAGCGTTAGCGGCTATATGATGGTGTTGGACCGAGCTTATTTGGTTGGGCAAATCTTCTTTGTTGAGTGCTGCCAGTTTTAGCTGTAAGTCGTCCAGATCCATGTCTTCTTGTACCTTGTACTCCGATGTGTTGGTTTTAGTTGACGGTACATTAGTGGTGCTTGGCATGTTGATGTCGCCAAAGCGGGCGTAGCTTTTCCTCACTTGACTTATCACAGTACCAAAAATACTGAAGCTAATGTCTACGTTGCGTGCAGTACAGCCAGATGATAACGAAAGGAGTCCGGTGTCTTTTAGTCGTATAGTAGATGGTGTTCCGTTGCATACGGCTTGTAGTTCCATTGCAGAATGTGTTGCAAAGATCCAGTTATTCGGTTGGTTCGTTTTTTCCTATACCATTCTTGTTGTACTGTGAGTTGTTTGGCACATCGTTGGTGTCTTATTGTTAAAGAGTTGGAATTCGCATCTGTTGTTCACATTAAACACAGCTTGATAATCATTGCATATGTATTCTTCGTTCGGTAATGTACGTCAGCGGTGTAGATTAATTGAACCATGAATTGATCCCTGTGGTTGTTTAAACCTATGATCGGCGTTTTTAGCTCGAACAATCTCGAACAACTAGTAGAGTTCCACACTGGCATTGGCACCATATTAATCAGTTCAAATATTGATGTTGACACTAGTGGAAATATTACTCTGAATGTCACATGAGTGTCGGTGGCTGTGCCTTCTGCTCGCATTATTCTGTATGGTTGAATTACGTTCTATGAAGTCACGGGAAACATTTGATCTGATGGCAAATGATCCCATCTTTGATCCAAGTGATCCCTTAGTTGTTTAGGGGAAATCAATGTTGGGCTTATAGTGTGGTGGCGAACTCTAGTTAGTACGTCCACTATTTCCGATTGCATGCGCTGAAGAGTAGCTGCTAGCAATGTTAATTGAGTTGTTAATGCCAAGTAGTTTTCTGTAAGACGTGCGCCAGTGTGCTTTCCTCTGCTTTGGCTAATGGCAGCTACTTGTTGTTCGAGCAGTCTTAGACGCTTATCCGATGTTGACCTTGTTTTCTTGACAATGTTAATGCTTGAGTCAAGTACTGAGGTTAGATTTCTCATCAGGGACAGTAAGAATTCCTCGATGGCTTGTACCTTCTTTATGACCTTAGTCATTTTATTGGCGTAGTCCGAGTCTAATACTCCAAATAGATTGTTCGCAATATTACCCACTGCATCAAATGGGGAGCGGCGTTTGTGAGTATGTTGCATGAGTGAGTTTGCCATTTGCAGTTCATCATACAAGTGTTTACTGTGCTGTGATACAGCATCACATGTGTGTATATTGATTAGTAGTATTGGAACACCCTTATGCCTGAATTAAATGTGTTCATGCCTCACCAGCATGGGTCCAATTCATACTATACAACCATGGTCCAGTCGGATATTGCTCTCAATGTTGTTTCAATTTTTTCGTAATAAACCCCTGGCTTCGTGTCGAACCTTGTCACCGATACTGGTTGTGTCAATACCAAAGGTAGCACTAGAAGCAGTACTAGCAAAGACATGGTTATCGTTGGCGACACTAGTCGTTTCCGTTGGGCGACTGGCGCTTCATTGTTATCCGTGTCCTCTGCTTCATTGAGAGGGCGTTTCTTGGCCGGCTCTTTTGGAAAGATTGGCGCCTGCCTGTTTATGGGCGCTTGAAGGTGCCTGAGGCGGTTTTCACGTCAACCACTCGTTCCTGACTATCAAGCCCTGGATATGTTTTACCATGCGTCCCATTGGCCTAGTCATCACAGATATATTGTTTTCTTTGATTAAGACAAGCATGTCTTCCTTGATATTGGGATTGATTGTTTTCCACTTGTGTTTGGCTTGTAGCTCTTGCAAGTATTCCTCTGACCATTGCTTCCGGATTCCTTGCTTAATTCTGGATACATATTTCCAACGTTTCAGTAAGGATTTTTCATCGCGGTTGGCGTTGACATCGGAAGGAGCAGTGTGCGTTTCACCAATCAGGAAGTGTGCTGGGGTGAGAGCAGTGGTGTCCGTCGGGTCATTTGACATCGGTGTGATTGGCCGTGAATTCAAGATTGCTTCAATTTCGAGGATGACCGTGTTTAATTCCTCAAATGTTAGAGTTGCAGTGTTGGTAGTGGTAACCAGCAGTCGCTCTGCAGACTTGACTGCAGCTTCCCCATATGCCTCCAAAGGATGGCGATCGTAGCGGGATGAATTTGAACGCAACTTGTTTCTTGTTGCAGTGATTGATGATCTCAGCTTGAGCCTTTTCACCAAAGATTGTTCCTTCCAGTTCCATCAGCTATGTACGCCATATCTGGTCTTTTTCCTCGGATTTTATGATGAATCCAGATTGGTCCGCAGTAATCTAAGCCTGTAGTAAGAAAGGGGCGTGTTGGTGTTATTCGGTCGTCTGGCAAATTGCCCATAATTTGGTTCATTAACTTGGGCCTTGCCTTGTTGCATTTCACGCAATTTTGAATGAAGTTCCTTGACATTGTTTTGTCGTTGAGGATCCAATATTGCTGTCTTGCAGTTGCTCGTAAGGCGTGGGCACCGCAATGCATGTTGTCTTCATGCAGTTCTCGCAATATCATTTTTACTATTGGATCGTTGTAGGGCAGCAAAATCTGGTGCTTTGCATTGTAAGGGAGTGGGGCCTGATCCAATCTGCCTCCAGCGACAGCGATGAAATTAAACTCTTTTTGTTCACCATGTTGTGACGCTGCAACGATTTTAGGTCAGCAGAAAATTCAATTTGTTGTATTGTCCGCAAGATTACGTTGCGAGCGCGATCCAATTCCTTGATGCACAGCGTGGAAGTTGCTGATCTGTATTTTTTTGTAACAGAAGCGCATCATGTAAGCCACAATGCGTTGTAGCTTGTGAAATGAATTGCTGTGTCTACAAGTGTATAATTCTTCACCTATTGTAGATGGAAATATTGCCAAACTTACATGTTTGGTTTTTCTTTCCAAATTGCACGGGTTGATAACGGTAGGGCTGAACATTTGTCTGGTGAGCCATGCAGAAACAGTGGTCCATAGAGCCATAGATTGTGCTTGGGAAATTTTCGTGCCGATATTCCTCTTGAAATTACATCTGCTGCGTTGTTGGCCGATGAGACATGGCGCCATTGAGTTTGGCTTGTCAAGGCCTGAATTTTCGCTATTCGGTTTGCCACAAACGTATGATATGTGGATGCAGCTGCATTGATCAATGAAAGAATCACAGTATAATCTGACCAAAAGTATCCTGGCACTGTGTTGCTGTCGAGGTCTAGATCGCGTCAAACCCTCTTAGCAAGCTCAGCACCCAATAATGCAGCACATAGCTCCAGTCGACTGAGTGATTGTTTTGCTGTTGGAGTCGCTCGAGATTTTTGAACATAGTAACCGCACAGATATTTGCTTATTTCTGTACGTTGCGGGTACGTAAATTGTGGCGCCATAAGCGTGCTCTGACGCATCTACAAAGGTGTGTAACTCCTTTGTGATTGAGTCTTGCCATTATAAATGTGCCTTGGAATTTGCATTGAATTAAGGTTTTGCAACTCCTCTCGATAATAATTCCATTCGTTTTGAAGAATTGCAGGTAACTCATCGTTCCAATCAAGCTTCAATTCCCAGAGCCGTTGCATACAAATTTTCGTCTTTACCACGACTGCAGCGAACAAGCCCTAAGGGGGTCGAAGAATTGTGCCAACTCCGAGCAGACTGCACGTTTTGTAATCCTTGATGCTGTACTGTTGTGAGTGCGACCACCAAGTTGATCCTTTTTGGGCATCCAAATAAGGCCCAATGTTTTCACACTGTAATGTTCCAGTGTTTCTCCGAGCTTAACATTGGTCACTATGTCTCCTTTCGGAATACCTTGCAATATTTGCTCATTATTATTATTATTATGTTGGGGGTGATAGCACTGCGACCTGAGAGAGATCTATTGTGCCCCCTTCTTGGCTTATAGCTCTTCCATCAGTTTCAGCTCTTGCATGAAAGCTAGTATTTTTGCTGGATCGATGGTCTCCTAGTCACTAGGTTTGATGCCGTGTTTTCCCAGAAAACTACTTCTTTTCCTCGCTATAGCCATGCAATCCGCTATTTTGTGCAAGGAGGATTCTTCTTCCATGTCACAGAAACTGCATGCGCCACTACTGACCTAGTTTAGCTAGGTGACCCCTTAGTCTATAATGTCCTGTCAAAAGACCGGTTAGTATCCTAAGTCTATTTTCCCCAAGGTTATAGCTTGCATGAATCGTTTTAGATTGTAGCTACCTAAGGGACACTTGGCTTGCCTGAGTCCCGGAGTCCTTGCCCAGCTCAATTCCCGCAGGTGTCTCTCTTCATTTCTAAGTTCGCTTCGTATTGTGCTTCTACCTACTCCTCAGTATGGCTCGGGTCCTATTAGGGGTGTTGCCGCCCCCATTCTTGCTTGTTTGTCTGCCTTCGTTCCCTGCTATGTCAACGTGTCCAGGGACACATCTTAGGGGTAGCCTATTGTGTGATCCCAGACTGTCTAGCTTGGTTCGTACCTCACGAACTACTTTTGACCTGATTTCTGTCCTACTTAGTGCCTTAATTGCTGCTTGACTATCGGAGAGGATAGCTATATCTCTGTTTCGATAGTTACGTTTAAGATTAAAGTCCACACACCTTCCTATAGCACATACCTCAGCTTGAAAGATGCTGGTGTGCTTGCCTAAGGGCTCATGATATGTTAACAGAGGGCCTGCCACTCCAAGGCCGGAGCCTTGGTTTGTCAGGGATCCATCGGAGTACCATTTTATGGTGTGTGATTTCATTTGGTGGACCTCTTCAAGAGATGTCCACTTCTTCTAATTAAAAAGGGGGACCTGAAATTTTCGCTCAAACATATGTTCGGCTTTCATTTCGTCCCTTGGTTGGGTCAGTAGGAGGAGTTCGCCTGATAACCTATCTGCATCAAGTTGGCTAAGAATGTGTCCTCTGCCAACTCCTTCAACCGACATTCTTCATAGGGTTGCTTTCTGTTATAGCCTAATTGTATGATGGAGTGGTGCGATCTACAGCAGGACCTCTAGAGCCGATGTGGGACAGGTCCTCATCGCTCCCGTGATTCCTACACAGGCCATTCTTTGCAATTTATATAATTCTTTCCGCACAGTGATTTGCTGTGCCTTATCCCCCCCATGCAATGGCTCCGTAAGTGAACATGGTCCTTACTACCATTAGGTATAGCCATTATATTTGGTGAGGTGCCCCATGATTTTCCGGCTATTCTATGACATGTGTAGAGTGCTCTGCAGCACTTTAGAAGTGTATTTCGAATATGGGTCCCAAAATTTAATTAACTGTCAAATGTGACCCCAAGGTATTTGACTTCCATGCTTTATTCTATTGGACTCTGCGAGCCTTATATCCCTCATTCTCTGTAACTTGTATCTTCTGGTGAACGAACGATGATGGTTTTGTAGGATTTAGGTTGAGACCAATGTCCATACACTATTCATTCGTGATTCTAAGTCTCAGTTGGACAATGTCACAGAGAGTTTCTTCATACCTGCCCCGTGCTATTATCAGCACAGCCTTGACATTGTATACCCCTACTGGCAAGTCTACTTAATAGTTCATCTACTAAAATACTCCATAAGAGTGGTGAGAGAACCCCCTTTCGGACAACCTCTTGTGGCTGTAAGTGTTACGGTACAATCTTGTATAGATGCCGTAGCCTGCCTGGATCTTAGTAGGGATGAAATCCTTCTACTGGTTGTACTATCCAAGACTCTTCTTTTTAGGGCAGCCCTGACAGCATCGTGTGACGTGTTGTCAAAGGCGCCCTCAATATCTAAAAATGCGCAAACTGCTACTTCTTTGTCTGTTACTGCCGACCGCAGGGTGCGGTGCAGTTCGTAAAGTGCCGTATCCGACGTTAAGCTAATGGGTCTAAAGGACTTTGGGTTGGTGGTATCTGTCTCCCTTGCTTTGGGGATGAAGACCACCTTAGCTCTACTCCAAGTACTCGGAATATGACCTGAGTGCTAGGCTACTAACTGAGATTTTCCTCAGGATGGGTAGAAGTATGTCCTGCCCTTGTTGGAGGAATGCTGGTGATATACCGTCCAGACCGGGAGATTTGTACGGCTGGAATGTTCCAAGTGCCCATTTTAGCTTCCCCATTGTGACTGTTGACTTGGCGCTTACCCAGTCAAGAGCCGTCGGTCTGTGTTGAACTACTGTCTCTGGCGTTTCGCATGAATGGCAGGGTATATTCCCTGGAAAGTGCGTCTCAAACAGAAGTTCTAGCGTTTCCATGTTGCTGGTCGTAAAGGTGTTATCCCTACGCTTCAAGGCTAGGTTTGCCTCCTTTGCCCGTTTGGACAAAGCTCTATAGAACCGGGCACTTTCTGTCGTGCTTGTTATGCTTTCGCAAAGTCCCTATAGTTCCTGCGTTTGGCCTTTCTGATTTCCTTGCTGTACAAGGTGAGGCTTTCACGGTATTCATCCCATATTTTGTCTCTTTGTGCTCTATTAAAGAGGCGACGGGTGGCTAAACGTATTCTCTGTCATTCCACCATGGGGCATCCTTCTCTGTACCCGTTTTCCCTAATGGGCAGCTTTCCTTAAATGCATTCTTTATGCTACTGTTTAGACTTCTTACAACTCTATCTAGTTCACCGGTATATCTGTGTAGTCCAGTTTGTTTGGTAGCTAAGTTAAGCTCTAGGGTCGAGCTAAATTTTTCCCAGTCTGTCTTCCTGGGATTACGAGTTGCTTCGCTACTATCCGTATTAACTTGATGTTTAAATAGGATGATCCTGTGATCAGACATTGATTCTTCTGAGGAGACATGCCAATCCCTTAGAAATGGCAAAAGAGCCCGACTGGTCTTAGTTATGTCTTCCTCATTAATTCTAGTTACGAATGTCGGCGTTGATCCGACGTAACCGGATTCTAGGTTATATTTGAAAACAAAGTCTGTATGGCACTCACCCGTGTGTTGATGTGCGCGTTAGCATCGCAGCCGATTATAATAGGCAGCTTCTCGGCTTCACAGTGGTCCACCAGTTGCTCTACTTCCGGCGGTGGGCATGCCACCTCACCAGCAAAGTCGGCTTACGCCACTACCATAGGGGGGGGCGCTCCCATTGCCCTTCACGACAATAGGCACGCAGTCCCTAGTTAGGAATTCTGAAAGAATAGTGAAATTAATTCCTCGCGTCATCAATGCCGATGACCATCAGCGCACCTCCACCTTCCGATCTCCTCGAGATGATCTTCCACGAACCGGTCTCGATCTTGTTCTGATTCCTCAGCAGAATCATCAAGAAGTCGGTAGACCGATCCGCGCTCCTGGGACAGAAGATGGTGATATTGTGTGGTGACAGAATGTCACCACCCACCTTACAGTCCTGTGGAACTCCCTTCCACGTCTGTAGCCTGGACGCCATGGTTCTGAGCCAGTCCGCTGAGTGCTCATCTAAACACTCTATTACCAGGTGTCCCACTCTGAAGTATATCCCGGCAAAACGCGATCGTGGTGTCTCGTCCTGTTAGAGTAATCTCTTCCAGAATGGCCACCTCCAGTGCGGACAAGACCCCGTGACTGAGCATTACCTGGGGATGCTCCACAGGTAACACGGCCACCTTGACCCTTTTTGCCCACCATCGCGTACGACGGGCGAGTCGAGGTGGACACCGGAGGGCAAGGTTTCCTCGCTGTAGCTGTCGCCGCTGCATTCAACGTACTCGAGCGCTCCTCCTGACACACCCTCTTGGGAGTATCGGCCGGAGGCGTCAGGGTGTCGTTGAGCCGCTTGGGGGGTTTGTCCGCGTGCCTGTTGTGCCGTCTCCTGCTTCCTTTTGCCCTTTTCAGAGCCTCAGGGGGTGAATCCCTGCTGAAGGTACCAGAGGTACCATTTTGTTCGGGAGCCACACAAACCTTCCGGTTTGGGTCATCCTCCTGCTTCTCCACGTTGTGGTAGCACCCTCTTCGGTTGTTGTGGGCGCCCATGCCACCTTTCCGCCTAACCGCATTCAGTATCGGTCGGGCTGGTCTGGCCGTGCTAACGGTTCTTGGGGCCGCGGCTGCACCCTGTCGCGGTGCGGTATCCAGTCGTGGGGCCTGCCTTGCCGAGGTGTTGTGATGCGCCTGCTGCTTCTGTGTTCCCTGGTTGGCACGTGCGGTTGCTCCCGCGTTGGAGGGCCGCTCTCCATCAAGGAGGCGATCCTCAAACTGTCTGGCGACGGTGGCAGCAGGGACATCCTGCTGTTCTTTATAATTTTTGTTGTTGTTGTTTCCTTTCAGTCGCATCTGCCTGAGCCCACCGTTGGAGACTGGGCTAGTTTTTAATCCGGGCCCCCAGCCAGGCGGACTCTCGGTACGGTCCGAATGACACCTTAGCCCAGCCAGGAGGAGATATGAGGGGTAGGGATTGAGGTAGGAATATGTGGGGAGTTGGGGAGTGTGTGAGGCTAATGATTTGAAGATGGCGACACAAGCGACTTGTCGGTGCGATAACCCTACCGCACCCGCTGTTTGTCCGGGACTGATTATTCACGAGGTTACCCACCCTGTGGTGGTGACTTGTGGCGCCACCATCATGTTTCCGCAGCTCCGTCTCCCTGGCGATGTAGGGCCGGAGTTGCCCTCATTTTCCAGTCGACGATTTACATGATGCGTCAAAAACAACTCGAAGTTTTGTTGTAGTGCTGTCCGGCTTGAATACGCAATGATGGGGAATTACGTAATGGTTTTTAGGAACCTGTTGGAAGTGACACTTGTTTCATGTGTCCTAACTTCTCAAACTCCGCCATGAAAGCTGCGTGTTGCTTCCACGTGTCTGCAGAGGTTCTGCGCTCTAACGATAAGAACCGTTTGGTTTCATTTTCCATGGAGTCCATGGGAGTTTAACGATGAATCTGCCGTCCACCGCCACTTGTAAGTGCTCTAAGAAATGAGTCTCACTATGCGCTTCAATGTGTGATCCATGTTTTTCTGCTGACTCCATGGCATTCAGTGTCCAAAATCGTTCCATTCATTCATTTGTTTCTTCGTTTGTTGCTGCTCTGCAAATGGCCGAGGATTTACTATATCGATTTTGCCTGGTTTGTTGAAGTTAGGGCCGCAAGAGGTAGATTGCTCGCCATGCTCCAATCGGTAATGTTGAACGACTGTGCGGGTTGATCCGAGATTATATGGGGTGTACAAATGCTTCCACTCGCATACTAAAATTGCTGTGTAGCGATTTTACTATGACATTCACCTGAGCTTTGCTGACTTGGCGTCCTCCGATGCCTTCAATCCGGAGTGTTGTGTCATGACGTTTTAGTGCCAACATCGTCACTAGTCTTTCAGAGATAACGTTGATCTGCGATCCAGAGTCCAGTAATGCCTTGAATGTTCCCCGCTGTCCATTGTTTGCTTGTACAGCTACCTTTGCTGTTGCGAGTAGGTTGTAATTTTGATTGTTTGCGGATGCCACAACTTGTGTGTGTGGCTCTGCTACTGCTGATGCGATAGCATTCTCCAAATGGTAGAAGAGTATGGTACTTTTGTTGCACTTAAAACAGCTAAAGTTGCTTGGGCACGACTTTGTTTTATGGTCATTTTTAAAGCAGTTGACGCATAGTTTTTGTCCTTGCACCTAATTTAGGCACTCGCTAATTGATTTAGAGCGAAAGTCATCACATTTAGATAAATAGTGACTTGTTTTTTTTTGCAGTGAAGATATTCTTTCTCTACACTTGACTATGCTGCACATGTTGTGGTGTTGATTCCTATTTTCCAGTAGCCATAACTCGAACTCTCTGTTCTAAGAACTGGAGCATGGTGTCCAGTGGCTGGATTTCCTTAGTATTACCACTGAGCATAGAATACATAGAGACCTTAAATCGACTGTAATCTTATTGCCGTCAAAATGTTAAACTTCCGATCCAGGAAGAAGAAGAGTCGAAAACTTAACAGACAGAGCTGGCCTCGCAAAAGCGCAACGTCATTCTATTTCTTGCTCTGCTGTAGCAACACAACGGACTTTGGCTGGAGCTCAAGTCGCGTGTATGTATGCGTGCATATGTGAACGAGCAGTTAGTCACACGGACACATGACATGTATGTGTTAGTGCATTCTTGGCCGCTCTTCAATGATGAGAGAGCGAGAAAGCAGCATTTGCAGATGCTTCTGTTTCAGTTGCTGTTCGTTTGCAGCAGCCCGGCTAGTGTTTTTAGGGTAGAGAGCGCGCCAGCGGAATGCAAGTAACGGTTAAAAATACATTTGGGTATACATGCACTTGCGCTGGCTTCATTTTTTGGTGGGCTAGCTTTGCCGAGTTTTTTTGATTTTGTTTCGTTTGCTCAGCCCAGCATATACATGTGTGTGTGTGTACATGTATGCGAAGGCA
This sequence comes from Scaptomyza hsui, assembly GCA_018152825.1. NCBI lineage: Eukaryota > Metazoa > Arthropoda > Insecta > Diptera > Drosophilidae > Scaptomyza > Scaptomyza hsui. The sequence continues at coordinate 492,641 of JAECXO010000305.1, forward strand.
GCACATTTTTATGTATTCGTCGCAATTGTCTTGTTATTTGACCTGCCTCAACTTTAGAATTTTCAGCAATTTTATAACAAGTTGAGGATACGAATAAAATGTATGTTATTATATTTATATTTTTTTATTAATTATTAAAATACATTTAAATCGTTAAGATAATCATTCTGTGATTAATAGCCGTCGCAAGCAGACGTGTTTTCTTTCTGCTCCGGTTACAAATTGATAATTACAAGAGTGAAGTGCCTAAAAAACCAAAAAATTTATATTATAATTTACGCGAGAAGACGCTTTGTGCAATAAAATGCACATCAAAAAGTTATTTTGGTGAACACAATCTAACTATCTACAAATAAACAAAACTAAAATAACAGACAAAATCAGTAGCTTAACCCCGCTCAAGACAATGAGCCAGCACGTCATTCGCTCTCAGCGACAGCGAGCAAGACGAGCGACGGCTCTCTTTGCAACGGAACAACGCGTACTTTGCCTATGTCCGAAGAAACCGAGCGCAAGCGAGCAAAAGATCTCTTGCTCTCAGCGCACGACAGTGCACGTTCGTGCTCCCTTCTCCGTCCCTACTCTCAACGAAATCCGACTGCGCGCGGTCACCTACACCTAACACGACCAACGAACTCTTGCACGTATCACGCGACAGAGTTCGATCATGCTCCTGTCTCTTCTGTCCACGACGGCTGAAACAGCTACCGCAACAACAATTGCACCGGTGCCGACGACCCTCTCTCAAAACACAAAGACTGACGCGCCGTCAGCAAAACATTCCGCAGCCAACGCAAATGTAAAGCCGGCCACAGACAGGTATGGATCGCTACATACAGATAAAGCGTAAGTTGAGCCCCCCAAAAATCTACAATTAAATCGAAAATCTCTCGTGGCAACTCATGCGAAAGTCCAAACACCACCAATAGATTTCAAATCTTAGCAGATAATGCGGTCGACCTGCCGCCAGAATCAGTTGGAGATGACAAAAAAAGCCAAGGCCAGCACCAATATTCATTCGAGAGAAAAGCTCAAGTATTTTTGTAAACAAAATACTAAAAGGAAAGCAAAAAAACTTTTACACGTACCAACTAAAAAGCTGCAAGGGGCCAGCAAGTTGTACTTAAAGGTATAGAGTCGGATGTCACGCCAAATGAAATCCAAGAGGCGCTAAATGATGAGAGGATTCCGTGTTAAAAAGTTCTTAACATCCTTAACAAGAACAGACAGCTGCAACCACTTTTCAAAGTTGAGCTTGAGCCTGAGACGCAGATAACTAAAAATATGAGGCGCACCCCATCTACGCTTCAGTTTCTACTGCACCGTAGAATCACCGTTGAAGAGCCACATAAACGTAACGGCCCGGTACAATGCATGAACTGCCAAAAATACGGCCACATTAGGACTTACTGCACACTGCGCCAGGTATGTGTAGTTTGTGGCGATCTTCATGAGTCGTCGCGCTGCCCAGCAAGCAAAGGGAGACTCTAGCAAAAAAGTGCAGCAACTGCGGCGGCAATCACACAGCTAACTACAGAGGCTGCTCAATTTACAAAGAACTTAAGTCTCGCATCCACCAGCGCGTGAACACAGCACGCACGCAAGCGCACAGCCTAACTACATTCCATCAAAAAGCAACCCAGACGTCTTCTTCTCGACTGCAGCCAGGTCCTCCATTTTTCCGTATCCGTATCGAAAAACGCGACTTATGCAAGTGCCTTAAGATCTGGTCTGGTGCCTCCTGCCTCTACTGCACCGTACACACAAGCAATTCATGTGGATCAAATACGGCACAAGACAACAAGCCACAAGAGCAGCCACAAAGCAACTTCGAAGCAATGATATGTACGTTGCAGCAGAGCTTCGACAGAGTTTATGTCATTTATGCGCGCAACTATGCAAGATTTAATGCGAAATCAAAATCTTTTGGTACAAATGCTTGTATCACAACAGTCAAACTAATCAATGGCTTCGCTACGTATATCTACGTGGAATGCTAACGGCGTTTCACAGCATAAACTTGAGTTAGCTCAATTCCTACTCGACAAGCACATCGACGTTATGCTACTCTCGAAACACACTTTACTAACAAATATAATTTACAATAAGCGGATACACATTCTACGGAACCAATCATCCAGATGGTAAGGCACACGGCGGGAATGGTATTTTGATTAGAAGCCGGCTAAAGCACCACTACCACAAAGTGTTCGCCAGAAACTACCTAAAGGCCACATCTTTAAAAATACATCTTGATAGTGGTAACCAAATTGCACTAGCAGCCGTCTACTGCCCCCCTCGATTCACCATATCTGAAAACCAATTTATGGAATTTTTCAACTCATGAGAAGAACACTATATAGCAGCAGGAGACTATAACGCCAAGCACACACACTGGGGATCTCACCTTGTGAATCCAAAGGGAAAGCAGCTGTACAACGCACTTGTAAAGTGCAAACAACAGGCTCGGCCAACCCCTCACTCCTGGCACAACAACTTACTGGCCCACAGACCCCCAAGAAACTACCCGACTTGATTGATTTTGCAGTTACCAAAAATATTCCCCGCAGTCTGATAAGCGCCGAAAGCCTCTCGGATCTTTCATCCGACCACTCGCCTGTTCTTATACAATTACTACGCCACCCAGAGTTTGTAAATCGCCCCGGTAGTTGACCACACAAAAAACTAACTGGCTCAAATACAAAAATATATAAGTTCACATTGAACTGGATCCGCATCTGAATATGGAAGCTGACATCGATTCTATGGCAAAAAAAATTGAGTCAGTCTTCGTCGAAGCAGCTCGCATATCACACACCTACACCAGTAAATGCAGTACACGCCCAAATGACAACAAACCCCCAAATTGAACAGCTCGTTCATGAAAAGCGGCGCCTCAGGCGACATTGGCAATCCCACAGATCGCCGTCAGCAAAGCAAAAATCTAAGAAGAGTAACTCACAGTAAACTCACCAAAGCGTTAAAGCGAGAAGAAGAATATGCCCAACGCCGATACATTGAGCAACTATCAACATCTGGCACTAAAAACTCTTTGTGAAAAGCTCACCCAACTCTGAGTCCACCGACAGAAGCGGTGATGCCTTTAAGAAGCAATGCAGGCGGCTGGGCCCGAGCGATGAAGACAGAGCCAAAACTTTTGCGGAACATCTCCAAAATGTTTTCCAGACCTAATCCTGCAACAAACGCGTTTGCTCCCGACCGTTATAAACGACTCTCGGCTTCAACATGAGCCAATAGTATTCCGCCCGAATGAAGTCGCAAGAATTATCAACCAGCATCTAAACCCAAAAAAAATCCCCGGGCTGGGACTTAATATCCCCAAAGATGATTATTGAGCTTCCCTATGTGCAGTCTGCATCAATGCACAGTTATTCAATGCAATCGCACAACTCGGCCACTTCCAGAGAGATGGAAAAAGTCTATCATCATAATGATTCCAAAGCTTGGTAAAAGATAACAGTCCCTCGTCGCATAGACCTATAAGCCTTTTATCATGTCTATCAAAACTCTTCGAAAAATGTTTGCTGACTCGGATTAATCAATTCCTGAATCTCCATAACATAATCCCATCACATCAATTCGGCTTTCATGAAAAACACGGAACTATTGAGCAGGTCAACCGCATAACATCAGAAATACGAGGCGCGTTCGAAAATCGAGAATACTGCACTGCAATATTTTTTGGATGTCTCAAGCGTTCGACAGAGTCTGGTTGGAAGGTCTGATGTACAAGATCAAAACAACGCTCCCAGTCAACACACATAAACTGTTACAGTCATAACTCTACGACAGGAAGTTTGCAGTGAGATGTAATTCTGCAATATCCGACGAACACCGTATTGAAGCTGGCGTTCCTCAGGGCAGCGTATTGAGCCGACACTTTACGTACTCTACACAGCAGACATCCCAACATGCAGAGGCCTAACAACATCAACCTTTGCTGACGATACAGCTATTCTTAGCCGCTCCAGATGCCCACTGCAAGCAACAACACAACTTGCTCGTCACATCGTTAACGTAGAAAACTGGCTATCCGACTGGCCTATGTAAGGTAAACGAACAAAAATGTAAACATGTAACTTTCACCCTAAACAGGCAAGACTGTCCACCAATCACGCTTAACAACACTCCACTCCCGAACAAAAACGATGTAATGTACCTGGTAGTACACTTGGACAGATGACTTACATGGCGCAGGCACATTGAAGCTAACAGAACACAGCTTAAACTCAAAGCCAATAGCCTCCATTGGCTTATCAACGCTCGCTCTCCGCTAAGTCTGGACTACAAGTTTCTGCTCTACAACTCCGTTTTGAAACCAATCTGGACCTATGGCTGCCAGCTATGGGGTAACGTGCAGCAGTAACATTGACATCGTGCAAAGAGCCCAGTCGAAGATCCTGAGAACTATCACCGGGGCACCGTGGTAGTTCGCTGCGAAAACACAAAGGGACTTAAACGTACCACCGGTCAGGGAAGTCATAGCGGAACACAAGGAAAGGTACTTGAGCAAGCTCTCATCGCAGCCAAACTATATGTGAGACCTCCCAAACACGTGCAGCCGATCCCGCCTCCATCGTAATGATCTTCCTACCCAGCGATGAGTTGAGGAACGCGTTTCCACCCTACCAGTTCAAGTAACTGTTAGTAATTAATGCTTGTAAGATTTGTAAACTTTTTGTCGGTTCCTTGTTTTTATACATTAAGGGAAATAATCAAAATAAATAGCAAAGTTTAAAAAAAAAAAAAAATTAAGAGGTGCATAATTGATCATTTGTCTAACAATTATATATATCTTTACTTATATAATTAAATATATATTTGATGTCGATTGCTAATGTTCAAGTTCAAATTTGCGCGCATTTTATCTGCCTACAAACCTAAAAAAGACACTCTCTGTTCATTCATACTCTTTCGAGATATTAACTATATGACACTAGCAAACAATTTTGCAACACAATACTTTATAGTTGAGCATTTACATACAAAAGATGCACACACACTCCGAAAGAGTATTCAGAACTGTGCTTCTGTTGAGATCGTTGAAACTTGTGTGCGATCACTTGGGTTTTTTATTGGCATGTTGACGCGAGCCGGGGCTATTCTTCAGCTTCCGACATAATGAACCATTTTATACTTTTCTGAATCTTTTGTATGTAAAAATAATTATTTAAATATAAAAATTTATTAGATCACAACAGAAGCACAGTTCTGAATACTCTTTCGGAATGTGTGCATCTTTGTATGTAAATACTCAACTGTAAAGTAGTTGTGTTGCAAAATTGTTTGCTAGTGTCATATAATTAATATCTCGAAAGAATATGTATGAACAGAGAGTGTCTTTTTAGGTTTTGTAAGCGATACAAATGCGCGCAAATTTTTAATTTGAACATTGACAATCGACATCAAATATGTATTCACTTTTAGGGTCGAAAATAAATAATTATATAATTAAAAATGTAAATAATTATTAAACACATTATCAATTATGCACCTCTTAACGATTTAAATTTATTTTAATAATTAATAAAAAATATAAATATAATAACATACATTTTATTCGTATCCTCAACTTGTTATAAAATTGATGAAATTTCTAAAAGTTGAGGCAGCTCAAAACTAAACAAGACAATTGCGACGAATACATAAAAATGTGCCTTCGCATACATGTACACAAACACACATGTATATGCTGGGCTGGCTAAACGAAACAAAATCAAAAAAACTCGGCAAAGCTAGCCCACCAAAAAATGAAGCCAGCGCAAAGTGCATGTATACCCAAATGTATTTTTAGCCGTTACTTGCATTCCGCTGGCGCGCTCTCTACCCTTAAAACACTAGCCGGGGCTGCTGCAAACGAACAGCAACTGAAACCAGAAGCATCTGCAAATGCTTCTCGCTCTCTCATCATTGAAGAGCGGCTAAGAATGCACTAACACATACATGTCATGTGTCCGTGTGACTAACTTGCTCACATATGCACGCATACACACGCGACTTGAGCTCCAGCCCAAGTCCGTTGTGTTGCTTACATCAGAGCAAGAAATAGAATGACATTGCGCTTTGCACGGACAGCTCCTGTCTGTTAAGTTTTGACTCCTCTTCTTCCTGGATCGGAAGTTTAACATTTTGACGGCCATAAGATTACAGTCGGTTTAAGGTCTCTATGTATTCTATGCTCAGTGGTATTACGCAATGATTGTTCATAAAGTAATCCATCTGGTTCATTTATCAGGATGGCAATGATAATTGGATCCCCACGTTGAAATCTCAGTTCAGAGTCCCTTCAGTGAAGCAAAGGACTCTGTTGTGGTGATGTGCAGCTTCTTTAAAGACTTGACATCGTCGTAGCAGGATCTTCCGCCGCAGAAGCGATTTTAAATCCATAGATACTTCATTTTAGATTGTTGTAGGCATTTACTAAAATCTCCCATGCGTGATAGTTCTCTTCCTTATGATCGATGTGACGGATTAGTCTTTCCGCCTCTCGATACGCTGGTTTTTAAATACCACATCTTGCGTATGGATTTGCATTGGTGCATTGGTGCATTCCGGACATCAGCCTTTGCCTTGAGATAATCAGTGGCGTCAGCCAATCTCTTCCGGGTCTCCAAGCTCCTCGTATATTTGGAAATGGACCTCTTGAGTTTTTCCCATATTGACTTGACAATCTCTGCATTAAGGAGCTCGTGTTGAAAGGCTGGATTCAATGATGCAATCGTCGCCTTTTGCCGACGGCACAATGCAATTAACTTGGCATTTCTGCTGGATCGGCATTAACTGATCCTGCAGCTAGTGACGGTCCTGGTCCCGTCATGTTGCTGGTAGACTGATCTGCAATGTCAGCCTGTTCCAAGAAGTAAGTTCTGTTCTGCTCTACCATGGCAGCGACTTCTTCGAAGAACTTGAAGTATCTATGGGACTCCTCCTTTGAGTCCTTGAGTTCTCATTATCTCGTGGTTGTCCCAAAAATGGTCCACTTTTCCTTTGTATCAAGGCCCTGGCTTGATAGTAGCCTGTTTTTCTTTCCGTTTTGGTGGGTCCTTTTGCTAATCTCGATAAGCCTTGATATCCTCCTGGCTTATCTCATCTCCCAGCTAGGGATTCCTCTTCAAACATAATTGATTTTTCTTGTGTGTCATTGTCGCCTTGTTGACAAGTTAAGAGTTACTTCAGAACCAATTGCGATTTCGTGTTTTAACTCTTGATTATTCTGACCCGTTGGAAGTGTTTATTCGCTCTGCGGAGCTGGAATACGCTTCGCTGATTTGGAACCGTGATGTGGACAAGGAATAACGAATTTTTTTTTGTGATAGGATCCTTGTGTGGAGTCCTTCGTCGGGGTCACCAAAATGTTTGTGTATGTAAGAAGTTGGGAAGCATTCAGTACATAAATCCGACTGCTAAAAGGCGCTGCAACTGGCACTTGTAACTAGG